>CM057810.1:75734672-76334672 GCA_030067965.1 Latrodectus elegans
GTTATTTCCTGTTATGTTATAAAAAAATAAATGAAAACATTCTTGTTTTAAGTAAAATTGATATTCATTTAAAAATATATTGTAATGGACATGCGAACAATCAAAATAAGAATAGATATATCATGTAACTAATCTTTAAATTATTCTATCAAATTTCTTATTAAATAATTCCATCAAATTTCTTATTTCTACATAAAAGTGTTTTAATTCACACAGAAAATTGTTAATTAATATAAAGGATGCCAAATTGTCTTTAATTCTCAAATAAAAAACTAGGAGTTTTTTCTTTTAAATTTTGCTGTTTGAATTTTCATTTAAGTTGCTGCAGGGGATTCATTGATGAATGAATCTTTCTCATTACCGAAAGATAGTATGTTCTATACTTGGTTCGGTACTATTAGTGAATAGTAACTTTTTTTGTCGAGTATAGAACGCATTATCAGTGACGCGTGTTCACTAATGACGTCTGGTGTGCATTAAATAAGTTGAGATCCTAATATTTTCCAAGGGAAATAATATATTTTGGGCAAGTTTATGGGTATTCTACAATGCTTGCCACCCAAATTGAAACACAAGAGATATCCAACAAATTTATTTTGTAGATAACATGTTGACCAAGTATTAAATGATTAAGTTTATAGACTTCTGTGAAGTGAGGCTCCTTCCAAAATGAGTAGCCAGAGTAGTCACCATTGTAGGAGATCACAGCTGCCATACGTATCGGCTTTGATTCACAGACACTTTGGATGAGTTCTTGGAGTAAATAAGTTTAAGCAGCTCCCTCACGTTGCCAAAGTTTATCTGGTGTGGCAGCTGGGGATGTAATCTGGTTCATTCATTGAGCAACCATGGAACACATGTTTTCTATCGGCAAAAGATCTGAAGAGGGAGCTGGCCACGAAAGTAATGCAATCTGGTGATTGACGAAGAACCCTTGGACAATGATGTGTGTCACGTGTGGTCGCGCATTAACCTGTTGAAATGTGACAGTGGGCAAGCCCTGAAGGTAAGGAATGATAACTTTCCCCAGCACTTCGGAGATGTAGAGCTGGATGTTTAGAGTGCCGGTAATGCGTACTAGAGGAGTGCAAGAATGATATCCAACACTTCCCCGTATCATAATACCCGGTGCCAGACCTGTGTGGCGGTGCATAACACAGGGTATACGCAGACAGTGGATAATGCGTTACAGACTGAGTGTGTTGTACTATGGTTCGTGATGTGACTGAGCCATGTGCACAATTTGTCTGTCATCACGTGAAGTGGTGCACTGAGGTGGATGATATGGAACTCATCGGTTAATCGTACTTTCCTGCATCCAACGATTTTATAGCCAAATTCCAGTTGTTTGGTTTCGTCCAACACGAGAACTGATTTCTCTGAAAGATAATCCACAATCTCAGTAAGCGACTGTCTTTCCTCTCTTGAACTCGTATACTCGATCTAAAATGATCGCTGTTTTCTACGAGGCATAATAGATCGTTTTTCTAAAAAAAAAAAAAAAAAAAAAAAAAAAAAAAACATAATTGACGAACTTGAAATTGTCAAAATCTGCAAGCCTTAAATAGCACTTTGTAATGGTTCCACAGGCATGCGTGGTGTGCATCTGCGCTGAAATACTTATCATTTGCGTACCTCACCTCTGCTAAGGAGTTTTGTAAATTTCACGTTACTAGCATGTTTCCTTCAGAGTGTTGGATTTACGATGGTTAGTAGTATACTAGATTCCTGTTTCTAAATAACGAGAGTTCACTCAATTTCTTGGCTATAATGGGAATCCCATTGTGTGTCTCACTATAGAAAATTTTCAGGAATTCTACCCCTTGCAGAATTTTGATGTCGATTTTAAGTCCAAAGGCCAAAAAATTTTAAGGGCCAAAAGACGAAATAATCACAGTAACTGAGGATTAGAAAACTAAACGTATATTTTAAAACACCTTGAATTTATATCATTATCTTAAATTTTATATTCTTTATCATCTTGGCAGATTTTTGTAGCTTGTATTTTTCTTAATATCATTGCAGTGTTCAATAATATAACAAATAAACAATAGATTAGTTAACTTGAATAATTAGGATGCAATTTCTAAGTGCCACTTTATGATTTAGTGAAATGCAATCTTACTCAAAGATATATGTAATGTATATATCAAATAATGAAAAAAATTATTGTAAGAAATTATTTCCATCCAATAAGCCACGAAGTTATCCACATTTGCATATTACAATTATTTGTTCTGCATTAAAAAAAAAATCCTCTGCAAATGTTTTTGTGTTCACTTTAAATTTGTATCATGATAAAAAATTAAAGCGAACATTAAAAAATTTGCCATAGAATTTTAAAAATAAAAAAAATCATTGAAAATTCCCTCAAAAATTTATTTTCAATAATTTTTAAAAATAAAATTTCATGAAACTAATTTTCAGAGAATATCAGGTAGGGTTATAATGAAATTTATTTAATGATTTCCAACGAAATGTGAATCATGTGAGAGAAATTGTTTCCAAGAAATTTGTTAATAGCTGAAACTAATTAAATGTGGGAAATGTGTAGGGAAAATTTAATTATTAATATAATATTCCAAAAATTTATTATTTATAATCTAATTTTTTTCTGTGACCCATTTAATTTTTTAAGGTTAATTTTAATAGGAAAATGTAAATTTAAATTATAAATTGTCAAATTTAAAAACTTATTTGTTCTTTATCAAAATATTTTAGTATATATATATATATATATATATATATATATATATATATATATATATATATATATATATATAGAAAATTTCAATAACAAAAATATATATATATATATATATATATATATATATATATTGAATTTTGCAGTTGTTTAACGAAGAGAGAAGTGTGAGTTTAGATATATTTGAATACCAAATACATGAGGAATTCTTCCTTGAAAACGGTTAATATATATTGATTATGAAATTTTCAGAAATATTTTCTCAAAATAATTCGAAGCAAAGGAAATTTTTGAAAACTGTTTTTATTATTTACCATGACGGTTTCTCATTAAAATACATAGGATTCCGATTATATGTGTTAATTAAATTACAAATTCCCATTAGAAATAAAAAATTGTGATAATTTAAATATCAACCCAGTATTAAAGAGGAGTTGCTATTAACACAGAGAGAAGAAATTAAGAGATCATAAACATAAGATTGACAGTTGTAATGATGAAAAATTTATCGGTCAAAATGGTTTAGTGGTGAAACTACTTCCATTGGATTAAGAAATTCTATGTTTAGTTTCAGCAACTCTGAAAAACGGGACATTGTATTTAATATGTTCGTTCTTTTTACACGTATTGTCTTTCAGGTGGGAGGGCAAATCCCGTGTGATACGTTTTATTAACTGATTTTAATAAAATAAATATTTAATTATGAAATTCAGTCATTGAAGAAACAAATGCGGTTTTTTATAAAATCAATTTTGCAGACATCTTTGCATCATCTTCAAATAATTATTATTAAGTATATTTTTAGATTCCTACGTAAAGTAATTCTAAATAAGTGAAATATAATGTAAATACATGAATCTTACAATAATGGAATTTAATTTGCATTTTGTATGATATATATAAAGTGGTGCAACTAATACAGGTGTATTCTTTACTTTCTACAGATATTTTATTAGCAAAAATTTGTGCCAAAAGTGAACATTAGAAATGAGTCACTTGTCACAATATATCTACCCTCTCTCTCTCTCTCTCTCTCTCTCTATATATATATATATATATATATATATATATATATATATATATAGCAAAGTGGTTTAAAATGCTTTCAGAAACTTAAATAATGAATTCTTATTCAACGTCTCAACATGTCACAGAAATCTTACTTTAACGAACGTATCATTCAGTAACATAAATTTAACACGTATCATATGATAAAAGCATAAATGAAACAGTATTATTTATGTCAGATACATTTTGTAGTACATGTTCATTCTTAAAATGAACTCCTGAACTGTTCTGATTTTTCTGGTATTAGCAAATAAATGATTCAGATGTAAAATCTTTTTATCACGTGGAATAACTTAAGAAGAAGTAGGAGTAGTATACTGACCAGAACATTTTTGGTGCTCTATGTTAAAGTACTTTTAGCTCATATTGAATTGTTTTCGAGTTTTTGTTTCAAGCCATCATCATCTTAAAAAATATCTTCCGTTAAAAGTCAATATGAATAGAAATGAATAATTACAAACTGAATTTAAAATTAATTCTAAATTTCATTTGCACTTATTTATTAAATATAATTATAATTTTTGAAAGTTAAACCTTCATTGCGTACTTTCCTCTCTCTGTGATATTAAGTCTTTTAATATTTCTTTTATTTTTTTTTAATATCAAGTGGAATGAGTATTTTTATTAACTTTCGTATCGCACGTGAAATAGTTAAATGTTTTAAATATTTAAATTCTCTAGCATTTTACACTCATTGTAGAGAAATGAGTTGTCATTTGAATGATAATTTTTAAATAAATTGAACTTGAAATACTCTAAAAACACTTTGCTATTTTATTCAAACTCAATCAGTAAAACAAATTGAGATAGGAAAACAGTTGGATAAGACCCGTCATGTTCTATGCACAATAATTAGTACAATATATTTTGTATTACTTCCGAGAATGTTTGTAAAGAAGACTGCCAAGTAGTTTTGCTATTTATTCCTTGGTAATGGTTCAAATTGAAGAAGCATTGTTTACACAAATGCTATTCAGATCGCGTTCTAAATTCTCACCAATAGTCTGCATGTGAATTCATGTCGGAATGAATCCAGAGGAGTTGTTATTCCTTGAATATTACTTGTGGAGAAAATTTTTTCTTTTAATGTATAGAATGTATACATAGCTAGAAAAATGTGATATTTACCGACTCATAAACATTATTTTCATGAGTCAAGAAGTTAGAATTGATTTGAGGAAAAAGCAATTTATTTAATGGCAGTTTTTTCATTTCAATTGGTTTATTACTCACTAATGTAGACTCTAAATAATAAATTCAAAGCACGCTGCATACACATTTTTATTTAAAATAAAAGAAATTAATATCAAGCAGGTTTTCTGAAAAACAAAACTAAAAAAGCTGTAAGATAGGTAAGCGTGAAATATTAAAACTTCATTGCTAATGAATACATTTTGCATTGCATGAATTCCTGGCAGCTTAGGTTAATGCGAGTATTACGATCACATTTCGCGTATAACAATAAACAGCAGTATTAAATATTTGAGATTTTTTCCTTCACTAGAAAAATTTACCAAAAGAATTTCTCGAACATATTGAAATTAGTGAGGATATTTAGTTATGGCACTTTATGTTAAAGCTTTAACTAACTGCATTTGCAATTCTAATTTTCGTTACTTCCATTTTCATTTTAGCGCACAATGTGGGAATGTATACCTAAAGGTTTACTTTTACTGATTTTATTATGATTTAACCATCTTCCACGCGAGACGAAATTAAAAAGTGAAAATAAAGGTTTAAGAAGTTCATTCTTATAATTCAAAATAGGCAAGAACTGAAGTTAAATTTTAAGTATTTCCATAACAGAAATTAAAAAAAAAAAAAAAAAAAAAAAAAAAAAAAAATTTTTTTTAAGGCAATGATGTTCTGGTTGCGAAAGGTGTTATTCTCGTGACTGAGAGGTGATAAGCTATATAGCTAATTCATTCAAGGTGAGAGCCAGCACAGATATCGACTTTGTCACTTGACCGTGATTCAAAATTATAAATCGATTGGCTATGTTTAGCGGCTTTTCAGTTGGCAAAAATAGATAGGCGAAAACATATATCAAGCAAAACAATTGCTATATTTAAAAATGTTAAAAGTGGTAATGACTTTTTTGTCATATTTTGTATGATGGAAGGATCAATATGATGATTTAAGTGAAAATATTTTTAAGCAAGTTATTAAAACTATCTATACGATCATTAATTCCTTAAAGTTCCATGGTGCAATTATTACGAGATTTATTTGATTTTTAATAGAATAAAATTACTGAAGCTAGTTTTAAAGCTGTTTGCTTTTTTTCATTGGAAAACGTCATCTTGTATAGGATGATAGCCTTTCTAGAAAAGTAAACAACCCAAAATTGTTTTTACGAAAAATAATAAAAAAAAAAATTTATCGTTTTATTCTAAAAAATTATGTATAAAAAGTTAAATATCCCCCCCTTAAAAAATCTCTGTTATAAAGCTCATAAATAATCAATAATCTTTTTTAACCCCTGTCAAAAATCCTGAAACTTAATTCAAAAAGTTAATTTTTAAAATTCTTACAACAATTATGTTCAGTGTTTCTTTTGCAGCTTTGGAATAGTTTAATGAAAATATTGTAAAATAAATATGGGACATACATAAAATTAAAATGTGTATAAAATTTTTTGGCAAGATATTTTTTAGTTTAATGTTTTTTTTTGTTGTTTTTAACAAATTTTCTAAGTCATATTTCTATTATACGTTATTTATCTTAATTTTTAATGATTATAAAAGTTTTGCAATTTTTATAAGCAATTTTATTCTTATTGCTATTGTGCTTTAATCCTTTTATAAACTTTTGATGCCTATTGAATTATTTTTTCTCAATTATCTCATAACCATTAGAATCGTAATCTAAAAGTGACTATTAATTCATCAAGAGGAATAAAGAAATTCTTAGGAACAACAAAATTATAATTATATTATTAATTAATTTCTATATTTTCTTAAACGATTTTCATTTAAGAAACTTTCAATAGATTGAAAGGTCTTGATCTCAAAGTTCTGTATTACGATAAAATTCCTACTTACGAAACAAGAAAGTGCCTTATGATGGCTTAGCAATAAAACTCAAAGTTATCAATCTTTGTAATTAAAGAATAAACCGTGAAAAAGGAAAATCAATTATTCATTTTCTAAACTTTTCCTTTATGATTTTATTCCATTCAAATAAAAAAATGGTTTTCATCTAAAAATGTTTCGAAGAATATTTTATAAAAAAAATCAAAGGATAAGTTTACTAGCAGAAACCGTACGATAACAAAAAAGCTGATATATTTGGTATATAATTTCTTTGTATTTGAAATTCAAATGAGCATGGTATTCAATATGCGTAATTTTTGAAATTTTAAGCAGCTATCAATTAGATACTCTAGTACTAGGTTAGAAATGACTTTGGAAATGTAGATACATGTTAAGGATGCACAAACACTCACACGTCGTGCACATATATTTAATATTTCAACACCTGGATTATAATGATTATGGAATCGGTAATTAAATAGCAAAGGTTTTCTTAAGTTGTCGCTCTTAGCCAATTTTTTGCTAACCAGCCGAATTACAACATAAATTATTTTACAAAATAAAATGAACTTCAAGCTTTTAGAAATATTGACATCTGAGGTGGCAACAGAGTTATGCAGGTTTGAAAAAAGCAGACAAGATCACTTAATATTTAATCTCCAACTTATAGGAAGAATGAAAAAAAGAAATAATACTTATCAATATCTTTCTTTCTATTCACCGAGAGAATTTTTAAATTTAATATTAAGTTTAGTTATTTGTCTTATATCATTTTTACACGCATATTTTTTGATAAAAATTACACTACAAGAAATAGATTAATCGTTTTTGATAGATATTTTGTTAACTTATGTATTTTATGAATTTAAAAATTTAAACAGCAATTGATCAAAATGTGAAATAATTAAAGTACGGTTGATTTATCATTTGTTCTAATGAACATAAATGTAGTTTATTGCTAAAAAAAATAAAAAATCTAGTATCAAACATTGATACTTTTCTCATAGTTAAACCAATGCTAATAGTGAAATATGAAATTGATGCAAAAAAAAAATTATGATCAGCTATAACGAGTACAAATATATAGTTGAGTATAGCTTAAAAGTTAAAGCAGATAAATAAATGTTTTTCAATCTCATTCTGTTCCTTTCTTCTTACCCAGAACTATGTGTGATAAACAATATTTTACTTTAAAATAGTATTAAATCTTTCAGTTTGAAAATATTTGAGAAGGAGATTCTTCAAATTCTTGCTCAAATAAATGATTTTATGAATCGCGTCTAGGGAAATTCCTGAAAGAGATTTTTTTGATACTTGAGGCAAAACACGTTTGCAAAATTCACGTTGTTTGTTAAACTGCCTTCTTGTACTAAGGAATTCATCAATATGGGCTTTTTGAATATATTTCGTTTAGATCTAATAAATAATTTTAAAATGAACATTTCTTGTGGTATAAACTTACTATTTGCGAAAATTAAACTACTAGCGTTGAAAGGTTAAAATACAAATAAGAAGCATTTTCTTTTGAAGACGTATAATTATTAAGATATTATTCATCTGTGCTATGTATTTAAATTTAAATTTTAGTTGCCTGTTTAGTTGTTTAGTTTGAATTAAAGTTACAAATATGTGAAATAAATTAATATTTAGAAATATATTATTTCTTTTTTTATATATTATATATAAATTAATACTAATAATATATTTTATTATATATTGCATTGTACTTATTAATATTGATAGAGTTTATATAAAAATATAAAGATTTTCTTTAAAAAAATGAGTAAATTAAAAATATTAAAATGTTATCATTTACTAACAAATAAGGAAGGCCATTTGAAAATATTTGAGATGTATTAATTTTTCCCATTTTAAGAATTATTATTACATACATGCTATTTAAAAAATATAATAAATTATATGATATACACACATTTTATTTAAATATTAAAAAAAATAAATAAAAACATAATAATCGATTTATTCATTTCTAATAAGTCTGTTTCTCATTTGAACAATTTTTACTTTACAAATGCTTCAAACTGTAATCAAAGTTTGTTAGCGGACAATCTTTATGAACAAACGGAAATTGATTCTACTGCAATTCTGAATTCCTTTAGCATTTACATTCAACGTTGTGTAACGAACGTTGAATGTTTGTCAGATATTATTATTCCATAGAAACAAGAGGAAACTGTGACACTTTGATGAGTACTATATGCCTTATAGAACATCAGCCGTTTTCCTCAGATATTTAAAAAAATTTCCTTTCTTCGAAATTTAATAAAATTTTATTCCGAATATGTTGGTATGAGGAAAACTCCTTCCCTGCTTGAAAATAATTACAATTCGTATATAGATGCTACATTATCAATAGGATATCAGCTATGATTTTTAAGCATACATTTTTAAAAATGTTTGAACTAGAGATAATTTTTATATATGATTCAAAAATAATGCAAATTTATACCCCATCAATTCATATACACATTAAGAAATTAAATCAAACCCACTGGAAAAGACGCAAATCTCTATTCAGCAAACATGGTTTACGCTAACTGAAATAAAACTTTCTCTAAAAATCATTTTACTGTTTTATTTATTTTGCAGTTTTATTCTGGTATTAAACAAAATGAAAAGAATTTTTACTTAGTAGTTTCTTCACTATGATAGATATTAATATTTCTGATTTAGAAAACTGTCATTTCTTTATTATGATTTTTTCCAATGGTGGGTACTTTGTTGACGAACCTTATGCCACAACAAGGTCAGAAACGGCTACTCATTTGTTGTTATCCAGTGGGCACCTGTGAACCAAGTCACGGAGGCGAATAGCGTTTCCCGCGACACACCATCACAAACCCGTTCATAGGATGGGCCATGTTCATACATCATCACAGAGGAAAGAACAGAGAAACACAGGGTGAGAACAGAGAAAGAAAGTAACATTCATGCCCGAACCGGGATTTGAATCCGAGACCAGGAGTCAGGAGCGCTAACCAATCAGCCATCGGTCGGCATTTCCTTATTATTCTTCCCTGCATATATAACTTTCGTATGTTTCTTTTAAAGATTCCTCAGAAAAATTCTTTATAAAAATATATTTCTGAAGAATAATTCCTTATAAGTTGTTGGAATACCTGCACGTCGAAGATGCATTTTTTCTGGATTCAAATATATTTTAGACAGAGTGCATTAGCAAGGAAAAAAATTTACTATGCAAAATATTTTACACTCTTCAAAGTATAAAATATTTTGCTTACTAAAATAACCTAAATTTATCAGAAATATTTATGATGTCATGTCCAAGACTGAAGAGAATATAAATTTATTGGTTGTTTAGTTACCTCTAAAAGTTTATCAGCCTATTGTTTATTCATACTTTTTCTTCTACTCAATACCAAATGCCAATTTTAGATTTGAATTTTTGATTATTAGAATCAAGAATTTAATTCACTCTATTCCAACTCTATGAAATATTAGTATCAAACCATACTTTTTAATTGATATCAGCTATTTTGTTTGTTGAATCGATATTATAAAGTCGCGACAATATTACTTCAATGTTATGATAGTTACAGACTTCCTTATATCGACAAAACAACACTTATTATACTTTTTTGTGGCAAGATTATCCAACCCACTTGGGACGCTCTTAGTATAGTTGAAATCAAGTTACCAGGAATACTGAATAAGCATGAGTCCCTGGAGATTTGTTGTTGTTTTAATCTTTCACTAGTAAATTAAATAAGGTATTCCCTAGCTGGATGTATATGTTTAGTAGTGATTTCTTCTTGGATCTTTATAAAAAAAAAGTAGTCAAATCACAACTCTCATTTTCGCTGGATTTTTGCAAAATATTAGAGTGGATTAAATATTTACCTTTTGCCTATCTTCGATCGAGATATCAATAAAATATAGAAAACCTGTAAGATAATTTTCTCTTAAAGAGGAATTCTATTGTGGCAAAAGCACTTCTCAAAAGGTTTTTTAATTAACTAATTTTTTCGGAAAAGAAGTTTTTTACAAATCGAACAAAAGTGATTCGAACAAATCTTCTCCTTTTTACTGTATTCTCTTGATCAATGACACAATATACATATATATATATATATGTTTATATATATATAATTTTTATTCAAGTATACGATCAACGTACTTGACAGTTTTATAATGATGTTTTCGTGAAAAAGATGTTTGTCTGGCATTCGTCTTATAAAATCTAGGTTATACGAATGAAAAAGATAATGTGACGTGATTTATAACAGAATAAATTTGTTTTTCATTGGTCATCAGTCCACCTGAGTTAGTTGCAATACAAACGTGGTTAGTTGAACAAGATGATAAGATGATCTGTGACATGTGTACAGCAACACATCAGTGAGTATTGATGAATTACAATTTTTTTTTTGCAAAATGTAGGTATATATCACCACCCTTATTTCGCGTTGAAATTCTTTGCGTATGTTTTAGAGTGGTATTTTTGCTGCTTTCATGAGTATTATACTTTAGAATATACCGATACTTTTCGATAGTGCAAAGATTAATGTGCGCAGCTTGCGTCCTAATTTCCACAGTTTCAACTTTTTCAACTTATCAGCAATAGTTGACCATGTCTGTGATAATTCTACCACTCATAGTCATGATTCTAACGTCACCTCTTTCAAAATTTCTATTTACATCACCTCTTTCTAAGTCATTCAGTTCCTTCCCATTTTATATTTTGTCAAAATTTCAAGTACAACTTATAACATTTCTTCTTTATATATGGTATTAAATCCTTACTGGTCACATGCGAAGTCTAAATATGCATAAAATTAGACCTACGGCCGGGTTCTTTGACGTCCTGCTCATTCACAGAAAATCGTTTGCAGCTGGTCAAATTTTTAGGTTTGTTCATATAGTATATTATGCATGTATTACTGATTTGTAATATAAAATGTGACTCAAGGGGTTAACTGAACGTTTCTTCATGTTTCTTTCATAGTTTATTTTTCATCATTTTACTAACCTTTATGAGTGGTTTGAAAAAAGTTTTAAGCTTATATTTATTTTAATTTTTGCGATTCTGAATACGAAATATATGATTGTAAGGCTACAAACTAATCTGTTCGGAGTGATATGAACAGCGCCTTATCAGTATCACATCGGTCGTCTGAGCAACTACCTTTAATTGCATTGATGACCATTTCGTTAATTTTTTCAACTGCAACACTGCAATGGGCATACAAATCAACTCTTAAATAAAAATACAATATATGGTTATAATAATGGTAATAAGAAAAAATAAGTCTTATTCAAGAGGAATTAGTTATCATTTATTCATAGCATTTTTATTTTAGAATAACATTATCTGATTGATTGTTTTGAATGTGTTATGTTAGATATTAGTTTGAAAATACTTAAATGAGAAATTTAATTTTTAAATGTACAAAAATAATTAAAAATAATGATTAAATTTAAATTAGAGAAACTAAAGTGGACTATTAATGGGATAATTTTATATTGAAATTGAGTTCTATGAAGAGACAAATTAATTCTTTTCATATATTTCAATAAATGTATTGATGAATTGAATTAATTCTAAGAAAACTATAATTAATCTTTTTGAATAATGAAGTAAAGATTAATTAATTCTTTTGAAATTCGAAGGTATATTAGGAAGATGCAAATAATTCCACGAAATTTCTAATGGAAATTTTTATTAACAATGAGTGAAATTTTATACTTTTAAATTATCTTGACATTGTAAAATTTTTTTCATTATTGATTATGTTTTTACAATGTTAAAAAGATTATTAACATATTGTTTTTTTACTGGTGTTAGTATTTTATATGTTACTGATTAGCATCACTTTTGCCGTTTTTCAGGATAATTAATCTGTTTTTCGAACAGTAATTTTAGTCTTCCTGCGTATGAAATATTTTAAAGTCCTGAAAGAGTGTTAAGCAAGAAATAACAACTATTGTGTTTAATAGTAACATGATTAAAACATCAACGTTTAAAACATATTTTGCATACGCGACCAAACTGCGTCACCAAATACTGCAAGTTTTACAATCTACCAATTTTAAAAATTAATAATATGTTATTAATATTTGACATTCTGTGTATGAATGTAAAAACATAAAAAGAGATATTTTTAGATTCTTTAAATTGATAGCAAGAAAAAGAAGTTTAATCATAATAAATGTTTTAAATATACCCAATTTGAACACATCAGATTATTAAGTTTTATCGCATTTCTTTATTCTCTCATAATATTATTAGCGTTTGACAAAATGTAAATTAAGCTAATGACTGCAATTGCATAAATTTTCTTTTTGTTTTTGGTACGTCAGAATAACTGCTAATTCCTTAGCGTTAATGAAAATATTTGCTAAGCAAATTTTCATAGATTTAAAGAAAATTAGAAATCATATTTGTTTCACAAGCTTACTACTACATTTGAAAAGCTCTAACTGGTTTGTACTTTGGCCTTCATTTTATATCACATAAACTGGACTCTCATTCAGTCTCATTCTCACAACTTTTATGGTGGAAATGAATTTAATTTAACCGACTAACTTTGGAACGGAAAAATTAGTTGTAAAGTGATAAATCAATTTTTAAATAAATAAATTTTTAAATAATTAAATAATATTTAAATGGGCTGCAAAATCCATAAAGAGGCACTGATTATGTAAATTTGAGAAATATCATGAGACTATTATATTTGCAAATAAATTATATAATTCGTAATGTGTATGTCTCTCAATTTTTCATTTACAGACTAATATCTGTTCAATTAACTTTTTTCGAACTCAAACTAAATAACAGCTTAATTACAAATCTTTCAAATTTCAGAATACAACAGAATCAGTGTAAATTGAAAGCTCAAAATTTAATAGAATATATTAAAGAGGATAGGGTATATTAGAGAGTATTACAATGAATACGATAGACATTTATCTTTTTGAATTAAGAATACAAAATAATCAATGCAAATAAGAAACTTAGAGTACAAACAACAATGCAGCAGAATATGTTAAGACTTCAATGAATTTTAATCCTTTACAAGCACATAATATTCACAATTTTAAGATTTCTTTACATTTATTTTTTATTGAGTTCAAAATATATTAGAAGCTATTAAAATGATAAGCTCACAGAAAACAAAGCAATACAATACGTTCAGATTTCCATACATTTCTTAAAATTAAATTCAGGAATTAAGATTCATTTTAATTTGAATTCAGAAATTAACAGCTCAAGATACAATAGAATGTACTATGAGTGTCGTATATTGATATTCTGACAAATTCAAAATGTTATAGTATATATAGAAATTTTAATATATAGCTTGGAATTGAACCAATATATATTAAAGTTCTTACAAGCTTTTAATAAACAAAGTATAATTAATTTATATTAATAACAAATTTTGATGTTTATCACTATATAATTTTGTTGTAAAGAATTTAAACATATTGTTCGTTATTAAATAAAAAAATGTAATTTCCACGATTTTTTCTGATATCTGTTTTATTTTATTTATTTGACACTTTTTAAAAGACATTAAGATTGCTTTTTTTTAAAGAAATAACCAAAAGCGTAAGTCATATCTTTTGCAGTATCATACATTCTTCTTGCTAAATTTCATGCAATGAAAGTTGCTAATATTTTTTAAGATTATAATGTAAGAATCTAGTTAGATTTATATTCAAAATACGAAAGATTAATTACTAAATAAATTATAGGAAACAGAAAAGATCCGATTTTATTAAATTATAACTATAGTATTTAATCTTTAACTATCCGCGTTCATTAAAGATGAAATAAACATGTTAGGGAAATTTTCATATTAATTTTAAATAAATGGTGTTTTCGGATATTCAAGTCCACAAAAAATAGTTGCATTTTAAATATATGAAAGATTTTAACATTAGAAAATAGCAAAAGTCGCTTCATTATTTATTCAAAAGAATAAAAGTACTTCTGTGAAATATCTTGAAAGGTCAGTTTCTGTATCCATTAAATTAATGACAAAAAATATCACAGATTTTTTTTAAATAGTAAAATATTTCAAATATTTTAAAAAGCTTATTTATAATATGGTAAACTTAAAAAAAAGCTTATTTGTTCATTTTCAGTTATACTGCACGAAGGGTTAAACTTTTTGCATTGAATCATTTGATAAAAACTCTACTCGAAACACGAAAAAAATTCATCAGCCATTGAGTACATATTGAATGCTATTATTGATCCTGAACAACTGCAAGATCGAAGTGTCTAGCCCATAATTAATGTTTTTCTTAAAAAAATGTTATCAGTTTAACATGTTCTAACTAAGTGGAAATGCCTCAGACATTCATGCAAATGTAAAAAATTATATTATAAAAAGGCTCTTAAAACAGCATATAAAAACGCGATTATTTCCTCTAATGAATCATCAATGTGAATAAATAATTTTATTTTGGCTTAATGTTGCTAAGACTGATAAGAAGTGATAATTACTTAACAGCGGAAAACACTAAGTTTATATGAAAATATTTTAAAGCTTTATAAAATTAGAAAATGTTTTAAAATAGTATCCCCTTAAAACAAAATTGATAAAAGGTTAACATTGTGTGCAAAATAAAAAAGAATTCCATTATGGCTACTCCATAATGGAATTGTTATTTTATATATATATATATATATATATATATATATATATATATATATATATATATATATATATATATATATATATATATATATATATATATATATATATATATATATATATATCAAATTTCTAACAATAATTATGCTTTATGCTTAATGATTATAAATCTTTCAAACTAGGTAAAGGATAACTTTCAACTATTAATTGTTTTTTTTTCAGCTGTGTTGCATGGATTCAAATTTAACTCCGATTTAACTAAAAATAACTTTTATGTATCATGATTAAAATATTTCAATATCTTTCTTACTTTGCAACTGAAGTTTTACCTTGTTCAAAATTTTGATTATGAGAATCAATTTAATTTCTTTAATTATTCGAATTCTGTGCAAAATTTCTTAAAACTGTACTATGATTAATAAGTAAGTAAATAATTCGTTTTTGAGGAATTAATTTTCTAATCTAGAATATTTTGAATGAAAATAGTTTTGCAAGGTTCGTATACTAATAAATCTTCTCAATCGTTTCAGATTAGACGTTATTTACCAGACTTACTTGAAAATGAATTATTTATTCTCATTTGCACGATGAATTATTATAATTAAAATGTTTGAAATAATACAATGAATGAAACAATAAAGTAGTTTTGGGTACACTTTTACATGCAATTTGTTACATCGGTTTTTAATCGCAATACTTAAAATTAATTTTGTCACATAAGAAGGCACGCAATGAATTATTCTATTTGCTGTATTCTATTTGGAAAAGCAGAGAATATTTTCCCTCTTTCCAGAATGAGTTATAAAATTCATAATTGCATCTCAAAGCTCATATGAAATCTTCTCCTGTAGCGGAATGTTTGAAATAGAAGCAGATGATTAATTTGGAAACTTTGTTATAGTTTCTTGCAACATTCAAAATAAGATGTTCCTACTGTTTTTTCCTAAATCACCAGTGACATTTGTTTGCAAACCTCATTACTAATTTTGTAAATGAAGTGCATGTAGTAAGGTTTGAACATTTTTATAATTTTCCACTGTTTGGATTTGGTTTTTTAAATATGTGCCAACTCTCTAATTTGATTATATATTTATTTAAAAATAATTTCTAAGCTATGTTTAAATTATTTAATTAATGGAAGTCCTGCTAAGATTATAACTTAAAACTTTTATTTTAATTTGTTTTACTTTGAAGGCCAAATTAATTTTCAATATGACTTCTTGTATTTTTATTTTTCATCTTCAATTTTCCAGATTATGATTTGCCTGAAAATCACACATACAAGGACATTATTTTATAAACCACAAAACATCTGTAAGTAGTATTTCGGGAAGAGCTTCAGTGAGATTT
The DNA here is from genome assembly GCA_030067965.1 of Latrodectus elegans. Lineage (NCBI taxonomy): Eukaryota > Metazoa > Arthropoda > Arachnida > Araneae > Theridiidae > Latrodectus > Latrodectus elegans. Next base: position 75,751,478 of record CM057810.1, read on the forward strand.
TCTTAAGGGAAGTATTGATATTATTAAGGAAGTATTGATATTGTTAAAAAAATAGGCAGTTAAAAAATTTACAAAAAAGATTATTTAATATTTAATTCATTGCTAAAATATATTTAAGAATAGTAAATTCAAGTATTTTATTTGAATCTCTAAGCTATAATTTTCATTAAGCATATATCAATTATATATTTATACATAAAGAACAATCACAAATAAGAAAATCCATTTTAACACAACAAAAATAAATCATAAATTATATCAATATTTAAAATAGTTGATGTTAAAATAAAATAGTTCTTTTTATACATAAAAATTAAAAAATATAGCACATATTTTGCACGCTTTTTAAACAAATATACATTCAGGTTACATAACTATTTGGTAACAGATTACGAGTATATGAAAACCAAGTTAAGATATTCTCTCATTTCAGGCGATTAAATTGTAAGTGATCGTGTGTATAATATAAAATTTTTATCGACTTTATTTATCACTCAAACTTTTTATTGATTTTTTATAAATATTTAGAATAAATTATATAAGGGAATTTTGAAGTTTTCAAACAAATATAATTTAATAATGTTTTGATTGTATTTCTTATGTTGAGTTGAAAAATAAAAAAGTGACTGGCAAAAGAGAATTCTATTATACAGATTTCTAGAAACAATTATTCACTTTTTTACAATCATTTTAAAACCAATACATTTTTATTAATAGTATTTTTAAAACAGTTTGCGTTGACTTAGTTTAATATTAACCTCTTTAATATTTATTTACTTGACATATATTCTAGAATTAAATATGATGCACGTTTAAAACATTCATAAGACAACTTACATACATGAGTCCTAAAATTTCAAATTTTTACGAATAACTATAAAAAATTATATCGAAGTATTTCATGAATACTGTAGCATCACATAATATAATTGTGTTATATTAGGTTCTCAAATTTTAAATAGCAATTCGCAGTGAGTAGACAATAACACTTTATTCACAAATAATTCAAAAATACAAGGAGAAATTCTTGAACATCTCTGCATACGTCTGAATAGTAGGGCAAATGCACTAAAACAATAAGAATTATATCTTCAGATGTAGTTTCACAGCAAAATGTAGCGACTTAGCATAGCTTAATCTGATTTTACCAGAAAGATAGAAAGGATGTAAGAATATTTTCTATCTTTCGGCGATTCCAGAAAGCATCCGAAATAAGCGCTTGAGAAATTTCCCAAAATTGCTGATTTTAATTAAATAGTTGAACTTGTATCAAATCTATAAGCGTTTTGTTTTTAATTATGTTTGCTGAGATTAAACACCACTAGATATAATTACAGTTGTTACCTTGAGTCTTGGGAGTAAGCCAACTTTACAAGAAAAGCTAATACGAATTTTATTTGACTATAGAAAATTTAGTTCTAAAATTTAGCATATAATAACTAAATATAAAAAATATTAAGAAATTTAAAAATCTCACATAAAAGAATTTCTATCGTATGTTATACTGTAATGAAAAAAATACTCAAAAGTTATGCACAATTCTTCCCATAAAATTATATATTTGTATACTTGTGTTGACAGTGAGACGAATGTCTTCTAATTTTTATTGCGATTTAAAAGCATAATATCCAGTATTGTTATAGTTACTTATGACACTTGGAAAGGCCAAACTATCGGCTATGCCAATTTAAGTCACTAAGGTGCGCCTTTTGGGCACAGGTGCTGTATAATCCACGATGCCAAATTCTGAGATTGGCGATTGTTTGGGGAATATTCTTGTGTATGTGGCAACCTTGTTTTTAATACGTCATACATATGGAGATCTATAAGAATTATGAAGAAAATCCCATTTTGGCAAACCTAGTATTTACGTTATCGCGCACGTCATGACACATCATCTTGGCAATATTTCTTCATCGCCAAAAAAACTCAGAATTTGGAATCATGGATTATACGGCACCTGTGCCTCCATTTGTTTATCTAGATTACCAAGAAGGTGAAAGTATGACTTTCCTCTAAACTCCTCCAATAGATGGCACTTTCAGAGGATATACTCCTTCAATTGATTGATTTGAAGGGGGAAGAAATTTTCTCGATTCTTCTTTTGATTCCACAGAATTAATGATCATGTATATCGCATATATGATCTCGTGCTCATACCAAATGATCTGAAAGCATATCTCATACTCATACCAAATGGTTGAAAACCACTTATTTTATGGAATGCTATTCGCACAATTTAATTTCACACATTACGCTGCTTTCATAACATGTCAGAGATGTGTCAGATAGTGCATGATGGTGTTTAGGAATAACACATTTGTTCTGGAGAAAATATTCCTCGTTATTTCCATCCGATACTCCAAAGCGGATATCCTAACAATGAAAAACTGTTGAAGGTTACTGGAACATTAAATAGAACTTCCGGAAGAAATTTTCCTTGATCGTTGGCGGTTTTTACGAGTCAAGAAAAACCAGAAAATCCCTAGTACCCACAGGACAAATGAACACGCAGAAACCTAAAACGTAATACTCACCTCATTATTTGCCTGAAAGGGTAATTTTATAGCTGGGTCGAGATGAAAATGCACAATTTTTTGCTGGCAACTCAAAAAGGACATATTTTATTTAAAGTAATTTTTTATTCTTCCAACATAAATATTAAAACAACTATAAAATTCATAGTTGGCTATTTAAAAAGGTAACATTATGATCATATAATTAAATTTACAGTAGATTTGCTTTAAGTCTTACGTAAGAAGAGAAATATTAAAAAAATTCTTAAATTTATATTGAAAAAATTGATTCTAAATAAATATTTTTAATGAAAACTCAGGAACTGTAATGTCTAATTGGATCAAGAATTGTGTAAAATTTAATTGGGTTAAGAACTATGCTAAACAGTTTAGTCCTTGCTCACTTTAATTATTTTGTATAAAAAATTGAATTATTGAAAATAAAAATTAGTTCATTACAATTTAGGAGTTTATTATAAAATTTTGTGTGTGGACCGCACATTATATATTGTATTTATTATTTCATTTTTCTTAATCTAAATTCAATATTAGTTTATCGTCATACACAAAATAATCTCTTCCCTTGAATGAGCATTTTATTTTTCAGAAATTACACAATTTCCCAATTTGAATTATATTTAGGCTTATTTCAATACTGGTGTAATACTGTTTATTAATTCAAAGTTATAGAAATAACTTTGAATTAATAAACAGGATTACATACAAACAAAAAGCCCTAAAATAAACAACAATAATATATGAAGTTAAATAAAAATAACAAATTGTATAAATAATACAATTGAGAATATTTGAGAATGTCTTCAGATTTATTATCACAATTTATTAAAAAATAAGGAATAAAAAATAAATTTAAGCATTGTTTAATTCAAAAATAAGACATGAGAGAAAACACTTCTCGTCATAATTTAAAAATAAAAATAATTTTAAATGATAATTTCGAAAAAAAGTGTTGACGAAATTTTAAACATTTTTTCATATAGTGATGATTTCCACAACTTAAATTTATTTATTTTGACACACTTTCTAATAAATAGGTCGTTAAACTTTCAGTTGTAAGTCACATTTATTTTTCTCAAGTATTCATTTCCAAGAGAGTTTTCATAGATAGTGGGCCGTTCTTACTATTCACAAGGGAGAAAACCAAAAAAACTTCCATGTATCCATTCGAAAAGAGCTGCCCCCAGAAAGTAAAATTACAACATCTATCTTTCATTGTTCACTTGTGCCTGGGATCGAACCGAGAAACTTCTTTTCTTCAGCGTGGCTCTGCCTAAGTTATTTGGTCAATGTGAGCCCACAATTATGTAAATTATTTACTTTACTTACTTAAATTCTCTAAGTTAATATAATTTAAGTAATTTTCAAGTTCTATTAGCAATATTTAAGTTCTTTTATTTTACTATTGAAAACAAGTTTGGTTTTCATTCTAAAATAATTTTCATTTAAGCACTTTTATAATATAAATTATTTTCACTTAAAACTCTTAGATGAAAAAATTATATATTTTTTAGAAAATTTTCAAATTTGTAATTCTCAATTTTATTTTTTAATTGCTTTCGAAATGATAATATTTTTAACATAAATGTAATTGTCTTTGATAAATAAAGGAGCAGGAAAATAGAGGAATGCAATCAAAATATAATTTCCGGTAACAACAATCAAAATTGGTAATCTTGAATATTGCAATCTTAATTCAATGTTTAATGATTTGAATTTAAGTAAGTTTCAAAGAAATAAAGTGATAGTATTAATTTTTTGCCTTGGTCTTATGATGATGAGCAAAATAAAAAAGCATAATAAACACACATTCATAATAGAGGTAAACATTTATTATCATGAATGCATTAATATTTAATTACTTAAGTAAAGATAAATTTGTGAGTGTCTCATTTAATTAGATACCTAATAGTTTTAATGCATAAAGTAATGGGCATTAATCACGAATAACATATTTGTGACTAATTGAATTAATTAAATAAAAATAATTAAATGTGAAAAATATATGCATTACATATTCTAATTTGGGCAGAAAATTATAATTACTAAGTACTTTTCTTATATTTTATTGAGAAATACAATTGACTATTTTGTTATACAGTGAATTTTTTAATGTTTATCTATCGCATTTATATAGATAGAAAGTAAATAAAAAAATTATAAGCTTAATTAACTATCACTATGAGTAAAATCAAAGACATTGGAGAACAGATTTTTATATTGTAAAATAATTTAAGTGTACCTAAATTTGAAGTTTTTCCTTGTAATTTTAAATCTCAGCATTATTAATGTTCACATATAAGCCAGCAATTTATTGTTCTTCATAAAAAAATTCTATATGTTTATTGATTAAAATGCATCTGAATTGATTTTTCTATCTACAAAACGATAATATAAATAAAACGCTGTTTTTATTTTGATATGATTGTGACACAAAATTCTTATTAATGTTTAAAAGCATAAAATAGCATAGATAATAATAGCATTCAATGCATAAATATTCAAAAAGTATGATTTAAAGGTAAATAAAAATGAGAAAATATAAAAAAATATTTAAAGGCTCTGAGTGGTCACTTTAGATAAATACTCGTAAACTTCCATATTTTCACTTTAAACATGGAATTTACTAATAATAAACAAAATTTTCCCTTATATCTTGCAAAAATTAAATATATTTGTCTTCACAAAAAATTCTTATATAATCCCTATTACAAAAAAATCATGTATTAGTTATTTGTGAATGTTGTGAATACAAGTTTCATTCTGTGGTGATTTTGTCTTTTAAAAATTTGACATTTAGATTAGATGTTTTAAGTTTACTAATATTAAACATATTTTTTAAAAAATTATCATCGATGATTTCTCTACTAACGACTAAAAACAACTTAGTTATTCCTCTATATTTTCAAACAGCAGATTCTTTTTGTTCAACGGAAACTAAAAACTACATAAGCTTGAAATTTAGTCATTTTTCCTATTCTTATAAGATTTATTTTTAAAAAGGTTGAAGTATTTTTATTTCTAATTAAATATTTGAACTAATAATATATTTTAAAAGAAATTGATCGCGTTCTGTTGTAATTCAGTAAGATATTTTTATCTATTTTACACCAGTTAAAAACAGAAACGATTATTCATTAGAATTACATTAAAAACGTATTTTTTTAAATATTTTATACATCAAAGTTATTCTTATAAACTAAGTAGCTTGTTTTTGAATACATATTGTTTGTTTTACACTAAAGAAATTTTTCGAATTTGTAATGGGGATTTTTATTCTTTTTTTGTGATTAGTGAATACACTGGGAAATGTTTCGTGAGTGAATATTCTAAATGAATAGCAATATTATCAGAATAAAGAGGAATCTCGTCTCATTAAGAATTTGTCTGTTACAAAGAAGCAAGTCTTTCCTTGTTTTTAAAATTCAAATATGGAAAAAGAGAGGAGAGTTTCATTTGGAGTAAACTCTCCGCTTTTCGTGAAAAATGAAGTAACGATTTTGATGGCTTTGGAAGAAGACAGTTCTCTGGGGATATTGTAGCGTCTAATGTTTTAAATGCGCCATTTTCTCCTGCATCTGTTAAATTAAGATAAGATGGCTTGCAACTATGCGAAACTTCAGTAAATTAGATTGAATAATAAACTCCCATATGGCTTGGGCTATTGATCACATCATTATATAATTTTTAAAATGAAGCCAGGAATACAAATATGCTTTTAACTCTAAAGTAGCTTTATCAGAATTTCTTACACTGTTTGATGATTTGTGAATGATAGTTGTAAAATAATGCAAATTTAAGTGAATTAAATTTTGGTTTATATATTTTGTGATTTGCATAGAGGGTTCAATGATAGTATTTTGCAGTTAAAAATTTTGTTTTTGATATTTAATTATTTACATAATTCACATATGAATTTTTATTTGTCATAATAGAGATATTTTATCGTTATTTGCGGCAAAAAGTATGCAAAAATCTTTATTAAAATTTGAGAAGAAATTTTATGTTTTATGGAGGAAAAAACTGAAGAATACACTTCATTTTTTTTCTTTATAAACTGGATTATAATTTATTATCAGGAATTGCGATTTTGCTTATGAAAACTGAATTTAAGTTTTAAACATATTATTAATTTTATTTGAAAACTGTAAGTTTAATTAATCAGTTTTGCGAATTTCTTCAAGAAAAATGTTCATATTTTAAAACGTATGATTGTTTAAATGTTATTAATAACACTGTTGATTTTGACATGATGGTAGATTTAAAAAATATGATATTTTATGACATTAAAACAGAGAAATCTTACTATTTACTTCAGAAGATTATCGAAACTTAGAATGAGATGAAACTGGAATCGACATAGATAAGAAAATGGCAAATTTCTAAACGATTATAACTTGATTACATTTATAACATTGTAGACATTTCAATCTTTGAACGAAGGACATTTAAATAAAAATGTGATCGATATTGTCATTTTAATATTATCTTTAATGATGTTTTCTTATTAGAGTTTAAATATTTTTTAATTTTTAAAATTTAATAAAAAAGAAAGAGAAAACTTTATTTCCATTTTAATAAACCTACTTTTTTCTGTAAAATGTAGAATATTTTTCAATTTATTGAGAAGAAGCGAATTCTCCAGAGACATTCTAGTGCTTACAAATTATGTATTATTTGGGACATTTAATCCTCTGCCTGTTAGATGAAGGCTAAGTTGCTTGCAACTGAACGACACGTCATTTAATTTAATTGACTCATCAATTATTATATGGAATATGCTTTATTATTCCCACACCCCTCTATAATTTGCAAAATAAAAGGAAATATATGTGAAACATTCTTTTGATGTAAAGGTGTCCTTGCTAGAATTAATCCACATAGCAATAATATAATTTGACTCAATGAATATGAAACATAAAATTATAAAAAAATTTAAGAAGTGGTTAAAATTCTGTTCTTGCAATTTTAAAAGAGGGAGTCACAAATTATTTTAGAGGATAATATCATCACAATGAAAGACTTTAATGTTACTTATTGAAAAAATATATATGTTTGAATTCAAATGTGAAACAAAATCTCATGTTCTATTTAACAACAAAAAAAGGTAACTGAGCAGTATTTCAATAAAAATAGCTTTTAAGAAAATAATTCGTGTTATTTATTATCAAGATTTACAAAGAATTTTTTTTTAAATTGTGAATATTAGTTTTCGATAAATTATTGAATATAGTTAGAATTATTATTTAATTTTATCTACATTGAATATTTGCTGAAAAATATTAATATTTAAGTGAATAGTTATTCAAATGCTTTTAATTAGATTGCTGTTTTTAATAATTCATATCGAAATTTATGTGTGTGAAGCTTTAAAATTTTAAATAGAAAAACACACATCTTATTATTGATACTAGATTTTAATTTTTTGAAATTAAACATAACACAAAACTGGAATAAAACTTTATATAAGAATGAGACATGATTTTAAACGCACATAATTCAATTGTCATACGCTTGATATTTTACTTACTAAATTTAGAGTATCTACTTATAAACATGATCAATGTCGCCATTCTAATGCCATCTCTTTAAAACTGAACATAGAATTTTTATCTATACTATATTTACTTTAAAAATTTATATTTAAGTTTCTTTTATAACACTTTTCTTTGTTTTCATGAGATGTGAGCTGTAAGTTATGATATAATTCCTTGTATCTAACCCACAGTTGGGTTCCCCCAGTTAAGAAGTTGTTGAGGAAAGAGGTCTTTATTATTTAGAATAAAGGATGAAGAAGAATTCTTAATACTTAATTTTCTCTCACATTATTTTACTTAGAAGATATTACAAACACTACCTATTTTTTACCTCACTCTCTTTAAGTGAATATGATGCATCATCAATTATGACGGGATTAAACTAATTAGCAATCGAAGAAATTATTTTGAAACTATAACTATATTTTTATAAAGTTAATTGATTTTCGAAATTTTAACTCTTATTTTTTCATGCAATAAGCATTTTTAATGAAACTGTTTTTTATTTGAGTCAGTTTTTCTTTTCAAATTTTGATTCAGTATTCTTTTCATTTTTATTAAAATTTTTGTTAATTATTTTAAGCATACATTTCAGTAATCTACATATTTAAAAGGTTTTTAATGCATCAGATAAATTATTTTGCATTGAGTTCTAAACTTTAACCACAAAGTTTGTTTAAAGTATTACAAAGATTTAATTTCGCTGAAGGGTTACTAAGGAAATCAATTCTAACATAAGATCTTTACCGAGGAAATTATTTAATAGTTGAATATAAAAGAGAAAATGTAAGTCTCGATAAAGCTTTTACAAGTTCAATCAATATGAAAAAGATGTTAATTTAATTAGTTCCTTTCCGTCGTAAAATCTTTCAGAATAAATTTTTACAATACTCATCGGCAAAACCACAAACTTTTACAAAAGCAATTTAAATTCTTAGCTGAAAAGTTGAACCGAACTGGCATTATTTTTAAATGGAATTTGCATCAATAAAAATATTTAATAATATAAGAATACTTATATTACAAATTTCCCATGGTATGCTCAAACGTTACATTCCACACAAATTCCACAAATATTACAAATAATCGGAGATTCAAAATGTTGGAAATAACCATCATGAAAATACTGGCTGTGAATAATAAAAAAATTTACTGAAAAAATTTAAGAAACTAATAAAACTAAACAAAATTTATTTAATTAGGATACTATCAAAGCAAAATATTTGCTTTATTTATAAAGAATTTGAATAAATTTTTTTCACATTTAATTATAAAATTTAGATGAATGAAGAAGACAGAATTTCCAAAACTTTGAATCCAAAGTAAAATAATCGATCTTTTAATCATACAATTTTGATCATAAATTTTCCAAATTTTTAACAAAATAACTCAAAAAGGGGTCTTCAGAAAATGTTAATGTATTTATTTGTTAACGTTATTTAAATTTAATTTTTTATCAAAATAAGAAGGAATACATGATTTCACAATTTTTCTGTATCGTACTGTAATAAACAAAAAGAGTAGAATTTTAGAGGAAGTAAAACTGTTACAACACGAATAAAAAAATTTTGATAAATTTCTTATTCTTCTGAGAAAAAAAGGTCACTTAAAACAAATCCATACGGAGGCATTAATCAGACACCAGAAACTAAGCAATTTTACTAATTATATTCAGTCATTCCTACTCATAAGAGTTTGAATTCGTACATCATGTCGCTTATAATTTCCTAGCGCTGTCTTGTGATACGGCATATCTCAAAGCTTTTTTTAATTACTCATCGCAGCTCTATTTCAGTAGCTGTCATCCAAATTTATCATTATTCAGTGATTTTAACTGTAACTGTATTACATAATACCTAAAATTGAATACAAATAAAATTGCATTCTTTACATCTCTTTCTTGGCACAGGTGCCGTATAATCCATGATTTCAAATTCTGAGTTTTTTCGGCGATGGAGAAATATTGCCAAGATGACGTATCGTGACTTGCGCGATGACGTAAATGCTAGGGTTATCAAAATAGAATTTTCTGCATAATTTTTATAGGTCTCCATATGTATGACATAATGAAAGCGAGATTGTCAGATACATAAAAAAATCCGCTAAAAACTCGCCAATCTCAGAATGTGGCATCCTGAATTATGCGACACCTGTGTCTTTTTCTTTTTTGATAATACTTTAAAATATCATAATAATATTTATGAGGAATAATGATCATATCTATCTATCTATCTGTTTGCCTATGCATATAGATATCTAAATATATATATGTGTGAGTGCGTGTGCTTCACAGTAAAAGTGATTATTTCGATGCATATATATAATAACCGATACATAATCCTCTCAAAACTCGGCAAATGTGATAAATTATACAGTATTTATTACATATTGCCAGTAAATATAAATAATTTCCAACTCAAAATGAGAAATGTGATAGATTACAATTATTTTGTAAAAAAAAAAAAAAAAAAAAAAAAAAAAAAAACGATATTTTATTTCGAAAAAATAAATGTTTTTAATAATATTAAACATTTTTTTCTTAAGAATTTGAAAAACATCGTCATGACTTAGAATAAAATTTACAGTAATCTTTCAATTTAAAAATTTAAATAACAGTAGCAAAGAAAAGGTGAAATTAAGTTAAATTGTCTATCTGCAACATAGGTGTAACTCTTACTGAAGGGGGTATACATAGGAAATGCTGCGGGGGTGTTAAATGCTTAAGAAAGGTTTGAGGAATTCACTGTCACCTGTGTTTTAGGACTACAGTATTGGGATAAAATCCGTGAACATTCATAAATTTAAAATTGTAATGTATAGTTTACATTCATTATTAATGATCTCTTCTTCTTCTCTCTCTCTCTCCTTCTATCTATATATCTATCTATCTATCTATATATATATATATATATACATATATGTGTGTGTATATATAAACTTTATTAAAACACATTTCACATGAAAAATTAAACTAAAAACTAATTATTTAAGTTTTTTAAGCCAATTATAAATCACTTCTAGGTATAGCTTTCCGGTCAATTTTATTTGCCAAACGAAATATAAACGTTATATCTATTAACGATATTAACATTGTACTACGTTTCTTAAAAGCCTAAATTATTAATGCATTCGTCTCATCCAGATAGTGGTTATCGATTATGTAATAAACACATTTTCATTAGATTAAGAAAATGTCAGAATAAAGATAAACATACCCATTCTCTAAGAATCCATGCAGAAAAAATTTATTTCATGCTTCCCAGTAAATAGTAAGAGGGGTAAATTTACTCAATAAAGTTTTGGTGAATACAAAAATTATTTTGAATTTTTTCAACATTGTAGATATTTATAATATATTTATAAATTTCATGAGTCATTTCGCAGTATGTATAAACGCCAATATCTTGAAAATAAAGTAAGCATTTCCGAGCTGGAAAGTAAATTTGCTTCCTTACTTAAAACCCTTCTTATCTATTGTTTCTTAATATATATATTTGAAATAATTATTTCTCTGTATTTTGAAGGAGTTATCTTTTGATATTTAGTACATTTTAAATACAAATTTTAAATAAGGATTACATTGAAGACAATATCTCTTTCGCCGAAATATTTCCTGAACAATACTCATTGTTATTCCTACATCGTTAAATAAGAGGAAACTGTTTCCAAACATTTTCATATGTTCTGTAATTATTTGAACAATTTTTTATACGTTACTCAGAAATTCTAATTTACTTGCTAAATAATGACTATTGTGAATCTATCTTTCATATAGTCGCCTTTCAATATTTACTGTAAAGCTTAAGGTTTCCTATATAATTTACAAATAATAAATTTTAGAATAATGAAGAAATATCAAGTGTAAATTAGTAGCTTTTAAGATTTGATTGTTAAATTTGTAACTATGTATATATATATATATATATATATATATATATAACAATGTATTTTGATTTGTTTTTTGAAATTGTTTGAAGATGCATTCTTTATGCGTAAGAAATTAATTAAAATGATACTTCAAATGCCTTAATACATTGAAAGTCTATGGCTTAATTTTTTATTGTTCACCGTAATAAATTAATTTTTAAACAAAAATAAATCAGATTTTAGGTTTTGTTTATATTATTATATTTTAAATGAGAAGAAAAATTGGTGATATTCTACATAAAATTCCACTGTAAAAATATCTGTAAAATAAGTATGTATACTAGTATTAATGCATCTAGAAAATATAAGAAAAAAGTTATTAATAAAACAAATAACAATGCAAATTCAAAATATTTGCTTTTTATAATAAACTTTTAAATGCTTTTAATTTGATTATGCAAAGCCATTTTTAAAACTTAATATTAAATTGCTGTAAATCATTTTTTACATGCTTTAAAATCGTTCATAAACATTATTTTTTAAAAAAAGAGAGCAATGTGTGTGATATTTCTTTATTGCCTACCAAAATGGAAAAACTGTTTATGATAACTTTTTCAATTTCACAACAAAGAGATATAAAAAAAAAACTTAAATTTTATATTTATAAGGAAATTTATGTACAGTTAAAAATATGTTCGGGTGATTAATCTCAGTTATATTTGAACAAAAATCTAATTACACCTTTATATATAAAGCATTTTCCCGAAGCAATCTCATATGATATAAACATGTGAATAAAAACATAAATAACTTTTAAAATAAATTTGTAAATTTGCTTTTTTCTTTTAGCTGTGCACTCTGTATAATCTATCATAAGATCTACAGTACCCTCGTTGGTGCGAAGAAGTAGTTTTGAAAAAGTCTGCTGACTCACATGCTAACTTCGTGACCAGACCATGGTTCAAAATAACAAGATAATTATATGTATTCATGTGTCTCAGTCGTTTGAAATGGGAATTCTGAAAAATACTGCAATAACCTGAGCCATTTATTTACTATAATCATGAATGATGGTCATTTATCGATATATTGTGAAAATATTTTCTTAGGTTAAGGTTTGAATTCATACTGAAGTTTTACTTCTTAATTTTATATTGAATTTTAACTCTGGAATTAGTAATTTTCTCTCCAAACTTGCTGACTTAGAATGCTGCATCAATATAGTCATGTTGTGCAAGGTAAAGATTCTATTCGCTATCCTTCATCTAGAGAATGACAAACATTGAGACCAGATTTCTGTTATAAAAGTTTCACATACATTAAACTCACTAATCAATTCGTATTTTAATTTATTTTTCAGGAAATGACTGTTACTTAAGATTTTATTATCTCTTAATATAACTAAGCCACGTGACATATTGATTGATCATAAAGATTATAAATTTTAAATGATAATAAAAGAATGTTAAAATGCAAACCCCAACTACAATGAATGGTATAGAAAGATATCAAGAACAATGCAGTTCTTCCAATTTCATCAAGGCTCTTAAAGCTACTCTCATTCCTGAAAAGAGAAGTCCTCGATTTTAAGCTGTATACATTGTTTCTTTTCTTTTTTGTTCACTTCTTTTGATTATCTTTTACACTTCTCTCGGTAAAGACACTTGACCAACACAAGAGCTTTTCTCTCTCGTTTCTTAAGACGTTGACTTTCTCTGTTTACTGTGTCATTATAACTAATGGAAAAATTTGACAATCGGTCGATTTTAACCTCTGAAATTTATTAGAATTTCTTGTTAAATATGCAGATATTTGTATTGAAAATTGTTTATAGTTATAAGACTATAAATATATTTGTATTAGAAATATTTTCTTTTATTATCTTGTGAACAAATTTTTATATTTATATATTTTAAATTTATTGATTAATTGTGTCTGTGTGAGGGAGCGCATAAAATAAACGCAGTGGAATTAGGTAGATAAATATAGAAAAGAGTTTTAGAAATATAAATCTCTCTCTCTCTAACACATCTTATGCATTGAAATAAAATTTATTAAAGACATTTAAAATATAAATGTAGACAAAATACACGACACAAAAAGAGACCAACTCGGCTGTTTACTTGTCACACACAGAAGCATTCAGGTAAGCGCAACTTATATAATTATAGATTTTATTTGGTGACGGTTAAACTCAGCGCTAATAATTAAAAATATATATGACCCTTACACGAATACGACCAAAGTTATTAAAAAGTTAACAAAATCATTTAACAATTGTAATCAAGTACCAGTTTTTATTATTCAAAAAAATTTCATTATATATTATGCATTTAAGTGACCAAATGTACTTGACTTTGAATAAATATCTTAGTAAAATATTTTTGTAAAATTTTTAAAAATCTCATTTTGAAAGCTTTCTGAATACTGAATCTTTTATTCTGATGCATGTCATCGTGCTATCAATACTAACAGATATTTACAAGTGAGCAAAGCGCAAGCAATAATATTTTTTGCCATATGTCATCTAAGAAACATGGTATTCAGAAATAAGAGACAACATTTTATACTAAAACGATGACCAAAGCTAGTTGCGTGAAAAGAAATACAATGCATACAGTTTGTAATCAAACAGAAAAAGCTTTACTAAACTCACAGTATCATTACAGATGATTGTCTGTCCAAGGAAAAAAATAACAAGCAGTCATTCTTTAGTGTAGGATATACCTTCCCCTTGCTGCAATGGATGTTTTGCACCTCTATCCACACTCTGCACCAGAGTGACAACAGATCTTGAAGACATGACTTCCGTTCCTCAATAAGCATCTGTTTCAATTGGGTGTTTCTCGGATAATATTTCAAACATTTATTGATTAATGTGTATCAAATCAGATGCTTTTTTACATTCATAAAAATGAATATGTATTAGTCTTTCCATTTTATTTTTGTATTTATTAATAAAAGAATACATAGGAGAGAATTTTGCGTAATTTTTGGTTCATGAATATTTGATCTTAATAACAATTTTGATGATCCGACATTTTTGAGAAATTGGCATTAAAAATATATATCATAACTTTATTACCTTAAGGTTAATGAAATTTTTTTATTCATAGATGGTTTTTTTTTTTACTAAACAGAATTTCTTATATAACTGACAGTTAGATTCATCCTCTTAATCACTCAAACAGGGAAACCTCATTAAGTTGAGTTATAGCTCGGTTCTGAAAAAATATTTTAATTTTAAGCTTTGCTCTAATAATGCGTTTTAAATTAAGTTAAACATGACTGCCGAAGTTTAGAAAAACACATTCCTATTCTTTATCCCAGTGTTGCAAAAAAACAGGGATATTGACAACAGCAGCAATGAATCTGCAAATATTATTTTACAGAATGTTTTATTAACAAAAGTTATTTTCCAACTGATTATTTTCTTTTTCTTTACTCACAATTTGTTATATATGAAGAAATTAATTGAAATTCTAATGCATATTATTCTTGTTTATTAACAATTTCACTGAAAAGTTTCAAATTACCAAAACACTGCATATAGTTAATGGCATAATCGAAGCATGGTGTACTCTTGCATCTTTAAAGAGTTTTCTCTTGAAAAGAAGGAATACGTTATTTATTTTTTTAAAACTCAAGTAAACGGAAAAATAATTTTCACAGGAGAATTTTATTTTACGCTAAAATTCGACATTTCGTAAACTGAAAAGCAGACTCTTATAATCTTTGAGAAGTAAGTTCTCTATAGGGATGTCTTTAGATTATATTCTAAAGTTTAACTTATGCGTTAAAGGAGACATTTTCCCCTTCATCTGTTAAAAGAAGATAAGATTGCTTGCAACTACCCAAAACTCCATCTAATTAGATTGAACAATTAACTCCCAAATGGCAGATGCTATTGATTGCTCTCTTATAGAATTTACAAAGTGAAGCGATACTTATACTGTATTAAATATGCGTTTAGTGCTAAGGTTGCTTTAGTAGAACTACTTAACAAGTCAGCTTCGTAGTTTGATGCTCGGAATATTAACTACAAAATTATGGAAATTTCAAGAAGAATTTGTGTTTTGATAGATAATTCATGTGAATTTAATTGAGGTATAAAAATTATATGATATATGACAATAATTGTTTAGTCGCAAACTATATTTAATCATAAATATTATTGAGGAAACACCTTACTGTTATTTTATGTTTAAAGATAAGTAAAAATGTTATGACAGTTTGAATTAAAATATTTTGTTCCATAATACAGAAACCTCGAATGAAATTCATTCATGAAAAAAATGTTTTTATAATTGAAAATGAAATTTTTTCCTATGACGTGAAAACAACTGAAAAATATTTTCGAAGAAAAAGTTTTTTAATTTTCAAAGGAAATTTTTTTGTTACATCAAACAAATGGTGGAAACAAAATTTTTCCTAAAAATATTTTCTAAATTCATTATTTTTGTGTTCATTATTTTATCGTTGAGAATTATGAATAATTTTGCTATAATTTATTTAATATTATTTTTAACCATATTATCGAATTATTAAAAAAATGTTATATAAGTCGATTGTTTTCGACTTTAAAACCATGAAAAGAATTCATATTAAAAATATGTAATTATTTGAATGTTACTAATAATATTGCTGATTATTTTTTATCAGAATGGTAGATAAGAAAATTTTGTAAAATTTATAAGCTTACAGAAGAAAAAAGATAAACTATGTGAATTAGAATAGATAGAGAGAGAAAGGGAGGTAAGCGATTTTAGAAATTAATATAATATAAAGCAGAAATCAAACTAGGTGTAATAATGAGGCAAAATTATATAATTACACCCAATTTTATTACCATACATTTGCAGGTATTATTTTCTTAGCATTCAGTGCAATATTTTACTTTCTGAAACACCAATGTTAAGAACTTATGTCTGAAATATTAGCAATTCAGTCATTTATTTTGATCAAAAATAATTTTATGACCACCTTTGCATTAATTTTTTTTCTTATTTCAATCAATTCGTTTCGTATTGTTTAAATTCTTGAATTTAAATCAACAAATAAAATAATATGTTACATGTTTTCACATGTCTCAATATGTTTGACAAATTATACAGTGTTTATTTTTCGATCTTAGAAAATGATTCCATTAAATAATCTAAATCTTAAAAATGTTATGAATACATATAAAATTTTTTAAATAGTCAGTAAAGCAATATTTTCTTTAGTTATTAAAATAGATCGAAATTATTGCCTAAGTAAACATAAATTGTGTAAAATATATTCAAAATAAATTTAATATATATAATTTTAGAACAAAATGTGAGCATTTTTATAATGAATATAATTAGAATACATTTATTTCGTTTGTTGTTAAAGAAAGTATTGGATGATAAAATATCAGGGACATTAATTCAACAAATTATAAAGAACAAAATCACACACACACATCACACAAAATATTTTAAGTTTTTAATTTTATAATTTCCGGATTGTTTTATTGAAAGAGAATTAGAGTGTTTCATATAAAATTTAAAACAATAGAAATATATATATTTAACTTATCCAATATTACAGAATTTTTATTTCGAAGCATATTTTTTGTTGTATTTTTTTCTAGAATTCTTTATGCATGTATAAGGTAATATTCTCTTTCCAATATTTTTGTTAATCTAACAATTATAATTAATTGATATCATTTGTTGAACATCACATTTATCGGATTTAAATTGAGCAATTAAATTAATTTTTATTAACTGAATTGCTAACTGTACATTGTCTTGCAATAAACGTGCTTGCAAATATAATACCTTTAGTTAGTTTTTTATAAAAGAAAAAATGTTAAATGTAGCAGCTGAAAAACCTTCCATGAACTTTAAAATTTATTTTTAATTAAATGATTTTTGCCTTGAATATAAAACTATTTAATAAAATTGAGCATTTAACACCATTCAGAAAACAATTGATCAAACATAAGTGTATTTTTTACTCAATTGAATTTTCGTTCATGTATAGGGCACAGATGCCGTATAATCCAGAGTGCTAAGTTCTGAGTTTTTTTGGCGATGAAGAAATGTTGCCAAGATGATGTATTGTGACGTGAGTGATGACTTAAACCCTAGGATTACCAAAATAGAATTTTATTCATATTTCTCATAGGTCTCAGCACTATGAAGTAATAATAACAAGGTTACCCCACATATATAAAAAAATCCTCCAAAAGAAAATCCCCAAACTCAGAATTTGGCATCCTGGATTATACGGCATCTGTGCCATAAATAGATTTGGTAGTGGCCCTATAGTCATTCTTTTGCTTACGAAGATTTATTTTACCAGGACGCGAGCAATTTGAAGTGGAATTATTATTACTAAAATCACCAACAACAAGAATTTTAATCAAGTTCGGAATATAATCAATTAAGAAGTGAGAGAAATAATTGAGTAATTTCAAGATTTTGATTGAGTGATTCATAAATTTCTGTTTGTAAATAATTGTTAAAAATGTCCAAGAAAAAGGTAAAGGATAAAGGTTTAGGAAGTATTTTGAAGAAAATACAATAATTTAATTGAGATAAAATAAGATTCTATTATGATGATACGAAAATTTCGTTATTAACATTTATTATAATAATATAGAGTCCATTTTTATAATGATTGTGACAATTTAAATATATTGTGCTCATATAGAGGCTATGGAATACATTAATTTGTCATGAAACATAACTCATTATAACAGAAATTAAATAACTATCAATTAAAAAGAAAGGTCCCTGAATATAGATTATGACGCCATCAATGGGATATCACTAAATAAACAATTCAAAGAATATTCTTAATCATTTACTTTCATATATCACACATTATGCATATATAATACCCAATATGTAATACTATATAACTGAAAATAATACCGCAATAATATTATGCACCATCTATACAAATTAGCCCTGGTTACTCATTTGTGATTCTAATTCAGTGTCTAACTTACTAATTTCAGTGTTTTTAACACATAAGTTATTATCTATTTTTCATGCTTTAAATAACATAAGTAATTTTATATTCCCTCCGTTTTGCTTATCATGGTTTTTATTGTAATTCTAAATATATTAATTACTATCAAGTGTGAGTTAAAATAATCATCTATTAATTATACTGAATGAAGATAAGTTGTGTAAGTCGATTAAATTATATGTAACGCACGCACGCATGCACACATACACACACAGTACATATCAACAAAAGTACACCAGTCTATATCAACCATGAACTTCCTTCTAAAAGGAATAAACTATTAATGGATTCGATATATTCAGATAGAGCTTATCGATTATGCCATAATCGATACTCTTGATTAAACACATATCCATTAAATTAAGAAGATTCCAGACGACAAAGTAAATATAACAAAAATTTGTTCCATCAAATAAATGTGTTTGTATTCCCTTAGATTTCATAATGGGGTAACTAGTTTCATGTTTCAGTATGAATGGCAATTTGGAAATTTAACAAAATCTATTTTAGGAGGACATAAAAAATTATTCTTTTTACATTAAATCGATTGAATAATCCTGATAGAAATCAATAAGTTTTTTCATTTATTTTCATCGAATGTGGGAGCGTTAGTATTTTAAAAGTAAATTTAATATTAAAAAGTTGTAAATGTTAACTTGTTTCTTTAATATACTATTTAATACCTTTTTCCATTTTGTTAATAAAAATACTTATTGCACAATTATTTTCTTGTCACTGTATCTCTGATATTGAGCTCCAGTGACTCAGTAGCTTCACGTCGCTACACATTAAGATCAGCAAAGTGAAGCCTTATTTGTCAGTGTGATTGGGAGGGTGACCACGTAAACTCCCTCAAGAATTGCTGGAGCTCCATCGGTTGGAGACATGTTCCCGTTAATATGTGGCGTCCGAAGTCCTTCCGAATGAATGGCGCTGATATGGAGAAGAGAGTACTTGCTCAGGTGGGACCTCGCCACTTGATCGTGGTTAAAAATTACGATGCACATGGTGTTGGGCGAGTATTTCAAACCAGTTAACATAGAGGTACGGTGATCACCTACATCACTCGGTATGTACCTTTGATGTAAAGTGTACCTCAAAAGTAATCTTTGAAATCATTAAAATCAAGATTACAATGCATGTTTCATTACTTATGGACATATTTTCTAGATAAAATCCATTGCAATATGAATACATTGGTTACATATGAATAAGAATGATTGTTAATAATGCCTTTTAAATTTATTTTGCAATATACAGATTTTAATATTTCAATTTTTAGCTTTATATATATATATATATATATATATTAAATGCAATATAAATATTTTTGCTCTATTCGTTTTTGAAAAGAAATTCGCTACAATTCTTCAATATATTATTTGGCAATAGTAGTTTTATCCATTCATATTTGTGTAAATTGAATAATTCTTGGTGAGTTAAATTTATTTTTTAGCAATCGATTATTTCTTTTAAGTTTAAATAGATAAAAACTAACCACTATTGCCAGATGATTCGAGAAAGTTGTACAATAGAGGCGGACAAAAATTTCTCTTGAGTTAAAGAACTTTGCATCAAATTTATGTTTTTAGTTGTTTTTCATATCCCAGATGGTGTAGCTAAGCTAAACCATCCTAAGAAAACCAAAAATCATTAAAAAGTTCAAAAATAAA
Source organism: Latrodectus elegans (assembly GCA_030067965.1). Taxonomy (NCBI): domain Eukaryota; kingdom Metazoa; phylum Arthropoda; class Arachnida; order Araneae; family Theridiidae; genus Latrodectus; species Latrodectus elegans. Next base: position 75,772,097 of record CM057810.1, read on the forward strand.
ACAGGATTCTCCAAATCCTCGTATACAGTAAAATTCAGATATTCAAGAATATGTCTCGGGGTGGCCGGATCAGCCTTGCACCAGTGACACTCCAGAAAGACATTCTGGCCCTGTTGAAAAGAAAGGGACCTAATGTGGCCACTCAAAAAGCGTGAAAGAGCAGTTTGCTGTATCCTTGTTTACTGAGCTTGGTTTCATAGTAATGGGAAAGGAGCAACTTCAATTGATCCAAGGACCTGGGGCACTAAAGGGAGAAATCTGACTTTGCCCCGAGTGCCTGCTAGCTTTAGGTGGACATAATGGAATGGCCTTCATGCCTAGGGTGACCCTACCAGGAGAATATTCTCCCGAAATACTTCGCCCATTCCCTCGAGGAACCCCCTCCCACCTCAATGTGAGGCAGCTAGTGGGATTTAAGAGGGCCATCAAATTTGTATGAAGTTTCTAAAATAAAATCACTTACATGGAACTTTAATTCGTTTTTATTAAAGCAACATACATTCAACAGACGATTTATCAAGGAGATAAAATATTATGTAAAATTATATGAAAGTTTATTGAAAATTTTAAACTGAACAAAAATATCAAAGAAAATTTTTTTTTATTCAAGAACATCTTTTTAGTTTTAAGAATTCTTTTTAACTAAATGAATTTCAAAACTATTTGTGTTAACACCCTTCAGAAATCATCGAGCATTTTTTGTCCCATCTTCTTTGATTTCACACTTCATAATTTTTTACCTCGGTGAGATCTTATATTCCGCTCTTCTATAACTGGTCCTAAACTTTCGAACATTGGAGTAAAAGAAATACATTTGCAACATTAAGGAAGAATGCAAAACTTGAAAACTTCTGCAGAATCTTCACAAGAACTAGCTCATAGTTTGGATTCTTGTAATAAGCATCTGTGATGGTAATTACCGGTATCATATTTGTAAGCAATACAAGCTTCTTTTTTTCTCTGTTGTCATACCAATCTCAAATTATTTAGCATATTGGAAACGTTCGCCACCTTTTAGAATTTTTTTAAAAGCTGATTCTTTGCATCTAACTTTAAACATCAAGGCAGTCACTATACTTTTCTCATGTCAACGTAGATTTTAGAAGTAATGTTCTTGGCTCCATATACAAATTTTATCTTTCAGTCCTCAATTTTTAAACAAATAATAAGTCTTATCATAGTTTTCTCACTCATAAATGAAACATGAGAATTTCTTATATACCCCTTGTGGACCAAGTAGAGGTAACTCTCAAATAATTCGAAATTATCAAACTGTGATCAACATATTTTATTTTGTTGAGGATAAAATCCAGGTTTTTATGGAGTTCTTTTAAACTCAACGAATGTATAACTTATATAAATACACATTTGCTTACACGTTGAAGTTCAGCTTTAAGACTCCTTTACGAGAAATCTATTAATTATTCCATACATCTTTTCATGTGTGATATTAAATTTGCCAATCAATCCGAGAATATGAGAATAAAGGGATCACCTTTTTCCAAGAACTTAACAAAATCATTTTTCAAAAATCTGCACCAAAAAGAGTGATTCACTTGAACAGTTCCTCTTTTTCAATTTGAAGCCCAGCAACTCAATTACCTAATTCGATATGCTTAGATATCTGGTTGTTGCTTTTGCATCAGATATCTGGTAGATGCTTTTGCATACCTGTATCTAGCCCTGAGTTGGGGTCTACTAGGTCCAATTCCTTATTTAAACCTGAAAAAAGAGCTCAAATAAATCATATTAAAGAACTCATTTAGCATCATAGTCTTGAATCTCTATGTGTTCCATGTTTGAAAACTTGACAAATTGGTTCACTATTCAGTTGAAGGCAAAGACACTGGTGGCAGAGGAACAAGGCTTCAGAATAAAATTTAGCTTTTGATTTCTGCAGTTATATCCAAGGGTATAGCAGGAAAAATTACCAATCATCAGAAAGGTTTTACAGTTTGGTCAATGTCATAAGAATTCCAAATCTTTTAGTACTCATTTTCCCTTTAAGCCACAAGCATAGGTCTTAGAGACATCACCCTCAAACTTTATAAAGGCCGCATGATTTCTCTTGATCTCTGAGTTTCATGCTTACCATGATAGAATCGCAGTAAAACACAAATAAAGAAGAAATTCAGTGCCAAACCTTTATGGTAAATATTCATAAAAGTCCAAGAAAACTAGGCATGATAAAAATTTACATTTTTAGGAATAACCAAAAAATGTATATAAGGATTCGTTTTATTCCCTGCTATTTTTTTTAATAAAAGGCCTAAGGATATTTTATGAAGGGTAAAATATATATTCATAGTTTAACTAATATCACTCAATTTAGTTCAATCTTATTAAGATAAATATTAAAATTTATATATTATTAGTTATTATTTTGATATTATAAAAAAATCTTCCATTTACAGTCAGATATTTATTCCATTTTTTACTATTCACTTTCAAATTCAATTTTTTTAAAACATGTGTTATAAAATTCTCCTTTATAAATATATTTGATTCTAGTACACTTAACATCATATGAAAATTCTTATTTGAAATCTATTAAAATATGGAGTAAAGAATTAAGCAGTTTTGAAAGATTTACAATCCATTAGTATATCAATGTAAAGGAAAAAAAACATAAATATGTAATTTTATTAGGGAAACTGAGTTTTTGATGATAAAAACTGAAACTCTAAATAAATAGAAAAATAAAATTTGGTGAAATATTACATAATTTTATGTTCGCCTTCAAATATAAGAATGCATTTATTTGTATTTTATGCTTTTTCTCGAGGGAATTCTTTTTATTTAGGCAGTTTTCATGTCGTTTGTTCTAAAAAGAATTAAAGAATAGCAATATTTTTGTGTCAAATATATTCTCTTAAATGAAGGTTATCTTCTCCAAGTAAAATCAGGAAATATCCGGGTTATCTAAAAAGGCTATAAATGTATTCCGTAATTTAATGAATTTGAAAGCCTTATATTCATGTGAAAAAATAAGAATTCTATTGATTCATGCATCCAAAAACTTCAATACTTGCAAAATAATAGTGAAACATATGTGGTAATTTATTGATATTTGTAAAAAAATTGAAATTGAATTTCAAAAGGAAAAATTAGACAGTGAAGTAAATTGCAATTTTTAAATTTTTTTTCTAATTAGTTTTATAAACAGAGAGTTTTTCCTATCAGTTTTTCTTATCTTTTAATTTATCAGTTTCTCTGATCAGTTTTGTATAAAAGTAAATGTTTATAAAAACTTAATTTAATTTGTACGGCAGAAGTAAAGGTTTTATATTATAGATTTCGATAGCTGCATTTTTCTGTTAATTTACTAATGTTAAGAACACTAAAATATATTAAATGAGTTTATGTCAGTTCATTTATTTGATGTCATTAAAATAAAGATAGTTGATTTATGTCTTCTTTAAGTATTTGATGTTCTTCAATTTGTGAAGCTTAAATTTTTACTCCATGAAAGTTTATGTGTATAATTGAAATAGAATATTTTTAAATAATAGTTTTAATGTTTTAAGTAAATGCAATAAATTACCTATGCAGAATATTTCTACATATTAATATACTTTGATAACATAATTTCATACTAAGATTCTAAGTTTTACTTTTATTATCAAATTTGGTATTTTTATTCCGTTGATTTAAGTCAAATATGAAGTTAATTATTTCCCTATGTGATATGACCAAAAAACTGCTTCATTTTAATATATATATTAAGCGTATAAATATTTAATTTAATTTAAGGATCGAGAGAGAGTGAGAAAGAGAGAATGAGAAGGAATGAGAAAGAGAGAGATAGAGAGAATATGAGAAAGACATGTAGAAAAAACACACATTTTTAACAATTAATTTAAAAGTTTTATTAAAGCTTCATTGATTTACATGTTACTAATTAATTATTGTGTATTAAATGTGTGTGATTACTGTCTAAGTTATGAAGAAATATTTTATTTTGCTTAAACTAATGTTGCCGCTTAAAACTACAAAATCAATTACTCCCTCTGAAGTGTTTTTATTCTGTTGATAACAAAATTTCTAAAACATGTTAATATATTACAAATATTCCTTATATGTAACTCTATATTTAAAATGAACTATTATAAAAATGAAAGAATATATAAAAAATAAAATTTTTATATATTCTTATATAAAACTCATTTTTAATTTACATTAAGATAGTTTTTTTTATCAATAGTTTGTTTTATATTTATTTCAAAAGTATTATATTAAATTTCTTGAAATATTAATATTTCTTTTACCCATTGTCTAAACTACTATTGTACGTAACCCAAACATTTTAATGGTCATATTACTATAAATATTAAAAAAAAACGCAAACTTACTATTTTATAAATGTGTGTTTGTTTAAAGAAAGAATATATTATACATTTTGTTATTAAAATGGGAATTATTAGGGAAACAGTTTTCTCTAAGGAAATCTTATCGTAATAAATTATTTTCCGTGTCAAGTAAAATGGAGCAATGGTTTTAATTATTGATGGAAAATGAGCTTTATAAGGTTGTATTTTCATTGACACCACCTACTTTTGTTAACCGAAGACAAGATTGTTTGTAATTGCATGAAAATTTAATTAATTTAATTACTAAGTTCTCTTTTGATATGTGTTTTGCCTTTAGAAAGATTATAGAATATCTTGTGGCATCATATCTTTGGAATATTTCTACAAAATGTTGTTAACACATTACCATGATATTGATACAGTATTTTATAATTAGGGAAATAACGCGAAAATGTATTTTTACTAAAAGTTTCCTTTGAAAGGAAATAAGTTAAAGCTTCTTCGCTAACTGTATTTTATTTAATGAATTTGAACTAGTTATACAATATTTAAATTTATCAATAGCTTATTTGATATTGGAATATATCAAAAAAATTTAACAATAGCTTATTTGATAATGGAATATATTAATAGCTTATTTGATAATGGACTATATCAATAGCTTATTTGATAATGGACTATATCAATAGCTTATTTGATAATGGACTATATCAATAGCTTATTTGATATTTGTTTTTACTAATTTAAAAATAAATAGTACAAAATTGTCAGTTTAAAAGATTTTATTAGATATTTATCCCTCCCGTAAAGTGGCATAATTTCTTGTCACATTATTATTATTTTAAAACTCATTTCTGCAAATTATTAACGTATGTTTGCTTTGATGTTAAATGTATGTTAAATATGACATACAATTTCAGTTGTACACTCACTATCCATTTGAAAATGTTGTTTGTAACTAAGGATATAAATTCTTAGTACCTGCTTCAGGTAGTTTACAAATCTAAGTCAGAAATATTTTGAATTGAAAAGTGGAACCTTTGCGTTTTTTGCTACCAACTATGAACACCTTTTTAAGTACATTAGGAATTTTCCCATTGCAATAATAGATCATATTCCTAAATAATATTTTTTTTTATGTTGCTATATAGTTATTCTTACTTTGGTACCTCACATATTTTGCCAAAAATACAATTAGTTATAAATTTATTAAATGGATACCTTCATTACTAAATATTTATCGTAATCTGTTTCTAATAAGATTAATATTGTACTGTCAAAAGAATTATATTACAATGACAAAATTTCGTGATGTTAAACAAGACTTTATTTTATTTGAAATTTTCATGTAAAAGACAAAATGAATTAATTCCCTTTATAGAGAAAATTCAAAGTAATTTAATTTCTATATATATATATATATATATATATATATATATATATATATATATATAGTTATTTACAAAACAATATTTTTATAAGTTTACTATAATTTTTATTTATATGAATCTCTTAATTTTAAGTATTATTAGTTTAATATCTGGAATGATAGCAAAGTTTTGGTTGATCTCTATTGTATTGTGCAACAGAAATAAGCCCATGGGAACAAAAGTTTGAAATGAATTTCCTCTTTAGAACTAATAAAATGTTAATTTATGAAATGTTGATTGTAATATAAATTATAAAAGTTTCACACATGATTACTATATTCTAATGTTTAAAAGAGATGCTAAAATTAGCAGCGTATTTATGGTATAAGCTATTCTACAGTTTTTTCTACCAATCTTCCGTGGATTATTTTCTATGAATATAATTTTTGAATAGAATCCATTGCTTTTTTTAATATATGATGACACAATTTGCAATAACTTGTGGTACTTTACTAACCAACAGAGAATTGTGATTTAGTAACTAATCATAAATCATTTAAAATTTAATTTTCTCTTTTTCTTACAAAAGATGAAAATTAAAAGTTGATCCATCTTTCATAATTTAATTAACTTTTGTAAAGATCTGGTGATTAACAACATCAAATATGTCATCAGACAGGAACAGGAAGATGCCCTTCTTCTTCTTTTTTTTTTTTTTTGAAACTATAATTTATTACAGGCAGAAAGTCTAATTTCTTTCCCAGTTTTACATCCGAACCATATCAGGAGTTTGAATAGGAATCTACTCGGTGAGAGCAGAGGATTATGACCACGATACAGACTGAGCGGCTTCAAGTGCAGAGAGTCTGATTTCTTTCACAGTTTTGCATCCGAACCATATCAGAGATTTGAGTTGGAACCTACTCGGTGAGGGCAGAGGATCAGGACCATGATACAGGCTGAGCTGCTTCAAGTGCATTAAAATAGTGTTTTAAAAATCTCATGCTAATTTCTTGGGATGTCTTGTTTTTAGACAATCACTGTAGTCAAATTGCAGCAATCAAGTGTATAAAACTAACAATGAATTTTAAATAATCTTTACAAAATTTTAAATTTTTAGAAGAAAAAATGCTGATATTACTGTAGAATCGTTTTTAAAAGATAATAAAATTCTTCGCGAGCCTTGAAACTCTTAATACCTAATTTATCTTTTGTTGTGTTAAGGAACATTTGATTTAAATTTCTTAAAGGGATGAATGGGTGACTACAGTGCTACCACAAACTGAGATAAATAATATAAAAAACCTATCAATTAAGAAAGAATGCCATGTATGTTAATTTATTTGCGAACTATAACCTTATTTTATAGAATACATAATCTTGAAGTAATTATCGTATGGTTATAATCAGTTAAATCATTCACGAAAAGAGTAGTGAAAATTTTTCTAAAGATTATTAAATAATTGCCCTGTGGTTATTTAAAATCAAAGCTTTTTAAACACACAATAAAGAATAACACCAATTATCGCTAAATTGTTGTCAGATGTCTAAGTTACACATAAAAAAGAAAGGCGATATGCAATTATTGCTCAAAATTCTTGTCAGACACTTCAACAATAACCATCAAAAGGTAATAGCGTCGATACAAAATTATCCATAAAAAAAAAGAGCAGTTTCATAAGGGAAGAAATACAGGAAATTCTTTGAAGTGCTGTTTCCTTTTCAACAAAAACGGAATATTCAGAACACGTTTCTCCTTAAATATCGAAACATAACTCAAAATCAACTGAATATTCCAATAAACACATGAAAAAATATTGATATTCATTGCTTTTAAAATATTCACTTTGACTGCAACAATTCGGATGTCATAAAATATATCCTTAGAGCGAGAATAGAAGAGGGATCAGCTTTTAGAGATGGCGTCACGTAAATCCAGAATGTTGGTCCTCTCGCATGTTTATAATATATTTGTAATAGGTTCTATGCATATACTCTTCGCAGTAAACGCAGTTATAAACTCTAATCTGTGTTACAGACTTTCGTGTCAAAAATGTTAAAACTAAGTGCAGACAAATCTAAGTATATAAATTACTATTTGAATTTTAATGTATAAAAATTAAAAACTTATGTTCCTTAGATAGTGTAAAAATTTCTATTTCTTACCATTATAAGGAGTTTATATTACATTCCAAATATTCCTTTTCTTCAGAGAATATAGTTTTCCCAATGGATTTCTGAAGATTTAAAGTTTTCATTTTAGCACGCGTAGTGGACAACCTGATTGTCGAAGGCACAGTTGTAAATTTTATGTAATATCCACTTCGCATTATTGTCTTCCATGAAGACATAAACTGTAAGCTTTATTTATGCATCAAGGGAGGAAATTATATTAGCTCATAAACTCGTACCTCAACATACGTTTATGAAGAAAACAGAAATGCTTCACCCATCTGTCATTTCCCATCTACAGTTAGAAGTGAACTTGTGGCTTTGGTTTCTGACTAGCCTTGGTTTATCATTCTGCTCAAGTGAGAATTTTAATTATGTCACTTTCGACAACAGGAATTGGATAGCCTAATAATTGTGAGAAATTTTTAATTTTATAATATGTATTGATTACTTGGAGAACCTTTTTATAAACTGTATGCCGTACTCACTTGTTGCATATGGAGACCAGAAAATTTTAGAAGCATTTACTGGCGCAGACAACTTATTAACCAATCCTCTTTAGTTTCTGCATGATTTGGACTTACAAGAAATAAAATTTTATAATTTTAAAGCCTCCAAGTCTTGTATTTTTAAAATATTTTATTGATATTTCTTGCGTAAAGGTAATTTAAAGACTTAATTTCTTTTTATGTTTGCTTTGTTGTACCCATTACTACTTTAGTTTCAGTTTGAGAACAATTAAGTGTCAATCCTGCTTATAATAATTTAAAAATAGATATATAACTGAAACGTGCCTTATTCCTTAAAGTCCCTATTTAGAACTTAAAATCAATGAGAAAGACATTTAGTCTTTGGCAGAAATCTTTGCCTGCTTCAAAATATGGCATTTATTAATTAATTTCATTTTACTTTTTTTTATCCCCAAAAACTATTGTACAATATCATTTATAAGACCATGGTAATAAAAATTCATATTGTTCAGCAGACACAATTTGTAATTTCAAGTTAAAAATATTGCATTTAAAACATATTATTTTAAAATGTCTCAAAACTGTCACGCAATTTTTTTATTGTTTTTAAAAAAATATGACACGCATTTCAGACTGGAATTTAGAAAAATATATAAAATACTTTTTGTCAGAAAACTTTATTCGTTGTAAAACGTTATGTTAAGATTTTTTTTTGATTTTTTTATCAAAGTTTAAAACTTGCAAAAATAATCCTAGCCATTGAAATATTAAAAAAAAACTTAAATAAATGCAGACAATAATTTTCAAAAATATTAAAATTTTAATAAATATTAATGTTTTGTGTAGCAAACTTTCACAATTTAACTTTTCTATAATCTAATTCTTTATGCAGTCTGGCAATAACCATTATTATTTTATATCTATGTGTCATTTATAACTATAACTGTTACAGAACTATAACTATTAAGTGTTTCAGGTGTAAAAATAGTTAAAATGTCAAGCAATCATTTTATATTTTGTAAATATTTTTTTAAGATTTTATAGGATGTGATATTAACATTTTATATTTTAATATTGGTTCAGTAGTTTGTTCATAAAATTATATTTGATTTCATAGATAAGGATAAAAATTAATGTATTAGTAAAATTCGAAATTGAAAATAGAAATAGGAATGCGGCATGATATGACAAGAGAAAAAAACTTTCCATTTATAATTATTTTATTACTAAATAGTTCATTTCAAATTTTTGAAAAATTTTCACATTATAGTAAATCATATCAGTTCCGGAATTAGAAAGTCTCCCGAAATTGAAATGATTATTTTTCATGATCTTTATATTTATCATTAAAGAATAGACAATATATTACAAATAAACAATATAATTATATATATATATATATATATATATATATATATATATATATATATATATATATATATATATATATATATATATATATATATATATATATATATATATATATATATATATAAATAAATAATATGATTAGTTATATAGTTATTTTAAAATATATGACTTTGTTTTAAAACAAGAGTTAAATTAATTTATAATTTTAAAATTTATATTTATAATAAAACATTTTGCTATCGGTTAAATTCAATTAATTCATTAAATCAATGTTGTTTTCTGATGTGATGCGAAGCAAATATTTCCTTCAAATTTTCCACTTTATTCATTAATAATTTTATCATCCCGTTTATAAAAAAATCATTTTTATTTTATGAATAGCTCCTATAGTATTTTTTCTCTTCTTTTGGTAGGAAACACGTTTAGAAAAAACATTCTAAAGCATATTAAATTTCTAAAATGTAGTTTTTGTTATTGAAATATGATTTGGACAGTAACAGTCAGAAAATAATAGTACATATGTAAAATAATTACTTAAAGATATACTTTTTTTCTTTATCAAGAAAATTCAGATCCAGATTAAAATATGCATTTTATATCTTTATTTGATTCGCGTTTATTCAAGACAGAAGAAATAATAAAAACATTATTACCTCTAGAAAACAGATAACCACATTTTGAATAAAAATAATTGTGTTTTCTTTTAGAGAACTCAATCAAAATAAATGGACATTATGAAAACTTTAGATGATTTGTTTTTTGATAATCATTAATATACATTTAAATAAAATTTTAATTAAAAACAATGTTTTGTTTGTTTTCTTAAAATATTTTTAAAATTGCTTTAGTACTTTTTTAAAAAGGAAATTAATGTTATAGCATTGCTCATCAAGAAAGATTTTTAATTAATGAAAATGTTTCTCTCGTTGTGTCATAGTATATTTAAAATGCTTTTATTAAACTAGATTTTAATGTTACACAAGATAGATAAAAAGAAAAAATGTTGATCAAATATTAAAACTTACAGAGCTAATTAAAATATTGTAGTTTCACATTTGTATTTCAATCGAAAAATACTTTTGTTACTGAAAAATTCAAAACAACTATGTTTATTTTCATATTTTTTAATAATCCATTTTATTTATCGGTTAAAAATTAAGCATTTTATTGACAAAAACTATTTCTTTTTTACCAAGTTCTTAGTGTAATTATGATACATGCCAATCATAGATTCTTAAATACATTTTATAATTTTTTGTTGTCATGCTTTGAAAAAGCTTTATTTTGAATTCATAATGATAAAATAATAAATTGCCTTTTTTCGAAAATGAAAAAATATGACATAATACTAACAGGAAAAAGTGCATAAAATAGTGCCAAACGTTATTAGATTACACTGAAATCATTTATATTTTAGCATTCACTTTTTTATTTTACTTTACATATTTCAGCTTTTCATACCGTCTGCGTTTCGGAAAGAGTAGATGCTTTTGTTTTACACTAAATTGATGTAAAGTATTTCATATTAACAACATAAAGTATATTATTTAATTAAATTCTAGCACGAAACAAATTTATATTCTTTAGATTTGATTTAAACTATGGAATTTATTAATTTTTTATTATTTCCCATAAATTTGCTTGTAAATGCTTTTTGATTAATTTAATATTGAAATTACAAGTTCTTCAACTATAATAGATATATTAATTGAGATAATATAAAGCTGGAAATACATACAAATAAGAATATAATAGCTTGATTACACATATAAAAAATAAAGAACACTTTATATAAATCAACAAGGACAAGCTCATAAAAAGTCTACAATAATTTTTATGTAATTAAAGTTTGCGCTGCATATTTTAATAAAATATTGCTTAAACTGATATCACTCAAGTTTCAAAAAGAATCTGAAAAGCGTATTTATATTTATCACTTTGTAAAGTTAAATATGAATAAATATAACCATAATCTTATTTCCTTTCAGAAAATTTTATTTATTTGTATATCACTGGTAAATTGATATAGCAGAGTGGGTTTTCCTGCTAAGAATACGTTCTCTAAATTTAGAAATCTGTCCTGAAATTCAAAAACAAGAATTTATTTATATATTCAAGAGAGACAAACAATATTAAAAAATCCTTAAATGAATAAAAATGAGTAACCTGTGTGATGTAAAGACACTATCAATTTTATTTTTTTTTTATTATTTTTAATAACGATGGGCACTCGGTGACTAAGTCTTTACCACAACAAGGCTGGAAACTGCTACTCATTTGCCATTACCAAGTGTGTATTTGTGAACCGAGTCACAGAGAGGAGCAGCATTACTCATGCCATACCCACACAAATCCGTTTATGTGGTGGGATATATTCTTGCATCATCTCAGAAGAAGGACAGAGAGAAAGAAACATCCCTGCCCGAACAGGGATTCGAACCCAAGATCCACAGCTCAAGAGTCAGAAACTCTAGCCCCTCACTCATCGATCGGCATATCAATTTTGTTATTCTTAAAGAAGTTATTTGAATATTTTTTGTAAATAATGCATTTTTTTATTATTCCAAAAATGTTTATATTCGTAGCTTTCTTATAACAACTGAATATATTTTGGTTTGTAATTACAAAACCTTTATTGGTTAAAACTGAAAAAATAATGGTATTAAAATATAAAATAATGAACATAATTTCTGAGGTAACAAAACAATGGAATTCAAAAGGGATTAATTAAGTAGAGATACTATTCTTTTGTTCCTTTAAGGACCAGAATTATTCTTCTTCGAGTTTTATAATGGGTTGTAACATAAAAATAAAGTAAAAATTAATAATAATAATAATGATGGGATTATTAATTATTTATTTACTTAAACATAGAAGAGTTAATAGTTAATTTTTACATCAGTGAGATTCTTTAGGATAGTTAATAGTCTAATAATTTTACTATTTTAACAGTATGCGTCAGGAAATTTTTGTAAAAATTTGTTAAATTTGAAAATTAGTTAAATTTGTTAAATTTCCTTTAATTTATGAATTTTTTGAATTAGTTAAAAAATAATGTTTTAAATTAAAAACTACATTTGTTATATAGTTTAATTTGAAAAAAAAAAAAAAAAAAAAAAAACAGAATAAATAATCACATTTTATAATTTATTGACAAATATTATACCAACCTTTTTTTTTATCATTTTCTTCACAAATATTTTCAATGTAACTAAACAGTTAAATTTTAACAAATTGTAATATAACTTAATTAACTTCACCTATGCACAAATAAAAACAAAGATTTATGGATAGATTATATTATTTATAAAATAACTTGGGCAATTAATATTTTCTGCATGATTTTGAAAATTGAAAATATCTTCTTGTCGCTTTAATGCTTATTGTTATCGACATTTGCAAACAAGGGCGTAGGTTTCTGCTCATCAATTTGTTTTTAGGTTTCTTAAGTAAAGATAAAGATAGCTCTTGGGTGACTTTTTTTTCTGAAGAAACGGCAGTGAAAATGTCAGAAGTTTTCGTCTGTTATTTTTATAGTTTGAGGCAAAGAACTTTTACCTTTAATATCTAACAGCGCGTAAGAGTATATAATATCAAGTTATTTCACAAATGGAATAATATATTTTTATTTTAAAGTAAAATTAAATTAAAGATTTTGTCAGAAGTCTCAAAAGAGTAAATGCACATTAAATAGATTTCACAAAAGAGTAAATACAACTTAAACAGATTTTAGAAAAATTATGAACACTTTTTTATTTTTACATAATACTAATTATCTTATTAATTTGACAAAAGTGTGTAAGATATGGGGAAATGTCAAAATATGAAATTATCCTTTGCTCAAAATCAGTCATAGAAGCTATTAATTAAAGAAGTCTATTTCTCTAATATTTTCAAATATATTGATTTTATATATTGAAAAGAATTAAATTTTAAAGTGAAATGTTTCTTAAAACAGTACACATTTTTTTCAGAAAGTAATTGAAGGTATTTAAAAACGTGATAGAATTTTTTCGTAGTGAACAATCTATTAATCATAGTTTGTCTTTTCTATATTCTTACCAACTGTTCTGCACAATGGATTAGAATCTTATCGACTCAAATAGTTTTAACTAGGATTACAAAACAGGCATTTGAAATGCCAAGATTTATGTTAAAATATACGAAAAACTGATTTGAAGATGAAGATATTTTCCCCTTAAATTCTTATTGCATATTTTAAAGTCCTACTTAGTGCAAACAAAGTTATTGGTACTTAATTATCTCTTAGAATAGTAAGCATGCCAAAGAGACCTGCTGAGTTTTTAATTTTCATCCCCCTTCTTTCGATCAATTAGACGAAAACTCTCATTTGGTTGAGCTTTGAAAATGGTCTCAAAATATTTGTTCCAAAAATGTGATTCAAAATTTTAATTAGTTGTTTTTTTTCCAATGATTCAAAATGGAGAAAAAGAATTAATTAAAATTTATGTAAATAATGTTTCTGTTTATGTAAAGGAAATAATATGCATTTTGACAAAAATTGCTAAATATTTTTATTGTAATCGAACAAATTTTTATCGAAGTGCTATTAGATACGAGAACCTAATTGCTATTAAGTGTATACTAAAAGAATGGACAGTGAGTTGAACTCCTGCTGCAATGTTAAGAGGCACTGAAATATGATGTCTTCGATTTGAAAGTTAATTTTAACATTATCTTCTGCGAGGAAATATTATATTTAATTTAATTGTTATATGTTCTGCTTTCGGTACTGTTTTGTAACAGTTTTTATTTTGTGCCCTCATCTTTCAGTTGTTGTAATTAATAATATGCATAGCAAACAGACGTTGAGTTTATTTCAAAGACGTTTACATATTATTAATTTTACATTCGCTAAATAAAAGTACATTGACAACTGAATATGTTTCAAAATTATTTTGATAAATATTTTATTATATATATATATATATATATATATATATATATATAATATAAAAAAGGCATTAATCAGATTTCTATCATGTATGATTCTTCTTTGTTTATTTAATTTTACTTATTCATAATTAATCAGTGAAATTAACAAACAAAGTAATGAATAATGAAATTGACTAATTACATATTATGGAAACATGGTGTACTCTTGTATTATTAATCATTTGTCTTTACTAAAGAAAATTTGTTATTTATTTTTTAAATTAAAAGAGAAAAGATAACTATTCCACGAGGATTTTATTTTGAAGCAGCATCCTAATTTTCATGAAAATTGAAGGAGCTCCGTTGATTCCTTGAGAAGAAGGAAGTTCTCTAGAGATGTTCTATGGTCTAATAATTGCGTTAAAGGCGATATTTTCTCCTGCATCTGTTATATGATGATAAGCTGACTAGCAACTAAGTGCAATTTCAAAAAATAAAATTGATTACCATTTCCCATAGGGATGTGTATTGAATAAAAAACTATACAATTTACAAAATGAAGCGAACAACATATTATATCAAATATATTTTTAGTAATATCAGTCTAATTAATAATATATAACAGAAATTCTAAGAAAAATTGCCTTATTAGAATACTTTAACAATTCAACACCACACAGTTTGATGTTATAAAAATAAACTATAAAATTGTAGAGGAATTTAAAAAATAAATTGAAATTTAAATGATAGTTTATAGGATTTAAATAAAGATATATCAAACTAATATTATCAGAATAAAACTACAGAGAGAAATACTTTTAAATTATGAATGCTATCGATGAATAATTTTTCTGCTACTCGTTGAAAAGGATTTATAAAAACATTATTAACATTTGATGAAATTTTTGTTCTATCAAACAGAAAACACAAAACGGAAAAACATTTCTGAAATATATCTTGTGACAAGTATCTCTATTTCTTTATCAAGAATCATAAAACTATTTAGCTTAAAACTATTATTTCAAGTGTATTATAGAATTTATTTAAGAATAAGTTAATTTTTTCAGAGGATTTGCTCGAGAAAAATAGTTATTTGAGAGAAATAATTATTTAAATTTTATTAATAAAATAATTGACTTCAAATCAAATGGAAATTGAGATAATTTTGTTACATTTTATTATTTACATTTATACATTTTTGCATAAAAATTCTGTGAAATAATTGCTTGTGACGAACTATAGTTTCTATTTAATAAATATTTAAGCATATTTATTGAGGGAACATGTCTATTATAAAAATCGTCATTTATTCCACAATTTTAGAGCATTTATGTAAACAATATCATTACATTCAAAATACATTTGTGTAAAACCATTATTTTTTCTTAAAATATTCTATATAAAGGTCCAATTTATACTGAGAATAAAATATATGTCAACTTTTAAACTTAACTCTACTGTAAAATATAGTTATAAAAAATTAACGTTTTTGGAAGGTATTATAACATTTTACGCTCAGTATGAAGCGTTAGAACTATGACGTCACCATTTTGTCCAATAAGTAACCTTTTGTCTTAAAGTAAAGTTGTTATAGTCATTAAAAGATTATTCTAAAGAAAGATAATTATAAATCTTCTGGCAGAAAATTCATATATCTACTCTAATTTAGTTATAACATACTATATTTTCAATAGATTTAACTGACAGGCCAATGTAATAGGAGACAATATTAGTGCCGAAAAAGTTTTCCAGATTAGCTGGATATATATTCTTGAGTCAAACAAATGATGATTTTCAGGAACTGTTAGTTGAGATGTTGCTAAATTTAAAATCTTCATATATTTCGGTTAAATTTGTTGTTCAATTAATTTTTTATGTGTTTCACATATGTCAATATTTTTCTCAAATGTTAGAAAATTGTATGATTTTGTATAAAATATTATACGGAATAATGTATGGAGTTGTCATTCACATGAGAGTAATTTAAAACAATGTTTTCACAATGGGACATTTCCTTGGCGAAAAGAGGAAAATTTCTTAGTTAGCAATGAAAGCAATTTTAAATGTTTAAATCTTCGCTATTTTTTTAAACATTTTCAATAAAGAATAAATTAATAAAATTTCATTAAAGGAAATCATTATAATTTTTTAAAAATAACTTTTAGAAAAACTGAAAATATATTTTGCACCATAATAGTTCAATTTTTCATAATAGATTAAAATCCCTTCACAAATTTAAAATATTTTTTGAATACTTTGGTTTATTATTATCTATGTTTATCAAATCTATATTTTATAAACTATTTTTTTTAATATTTTCACGTTTGTTGGAATGGAATTATGAAGACTGTGGTGATTTCGCGTATCGTAATCTTAATCACTTTGTTCTATAACGAAACTTTAATTGAAAATATACTTTTCTCTCAAGAAATTTTATCTCTTTCAAATTGATAGAATTCCCTAAGTGAAACTGTTTGTTCTTTTAAAAAAATGAAATTGAAAAATAAAAAAATAAATATATTTCTGTTGTTTTATGGTTTATTTAATCATTCCTCTGATTAATTTGTCGTAAAGATTTATGATATTTATGAAAAATTAAAAAATGTCGATATTTTATGGCATGTAAAATTCATACGTTTTGTTTACTAAATATGTTTGGTCTAATCTAAAGTAAAATGATGCCTTTTTTAATATCACCTACTTTCATTACAATTTTTTTTTAATTTTACGATACTATCAAACAAGAGTTTACAAAATGTTATTAAGAAGATATCAACTTAATTAGTAAAATAAGATGCTGTTGAGAAGATATTTAAATTTCAAAGTTAATTTTTGGATAGCATAGAGTTCATTTTTTCTTTGATTCTGTTTAGTATCATTAAGTATTATTATACTATTAGAAAGTGGACGAAACAATTGAGTTTTGTATAAATAAACAAAAAATACAACACAATTAAAAAAGTTCGCTTTTTGATATATTTCCTATTCTTTTATTAAAAAATAGAAATGAATGTCTGTAGAGCAGCATCATAATAAGACAATAAAAAAGAAATCCCAAGAAACATTCTCAATCATTCCATTTCATATACTCCATAAAAGAAATACATTTTGTACACAGACATAATATTACTCATATATAATATCATACATAATATCACATAATACCACAATCTTATTAAACCACATTCAGAGCAACTATTCCTGGTTACGCATTCTTGATTCTAATTCTGTGGCAGTCATCCAAATTCCATATAATTCGAAGATTTTTTAACATTTATTTTATTATTTATAATTTTATTGCTATAAATATCGTAAATGATATTGTTTTCCTTTTTTTTTGTGGTATATCATTATTGTGATAATTCCCAGACATATCTCGAATATAATCAATTATAACAAAATAGTCATCTATTTATATTAATAAAAATGTAATTTTTATAGAAAAATTAAATTAATGATTTACAGTCTTTAAAAAATGTTGTTAATTACTTATTGATGCAATCTCCAGAAACACTGTCTTCCGTAAATGAACGATAAATATATATTGTATCAACAATTTATTTCTTTTCAGAAGGGAGCAAACTACTGAAACATTCAATCTATTTTAGGTTAACGATTATGCTTAAATCGATATCCTTGATTTAAACACATTTCTATTAAATTAAAAAGATACCAGAGGGCAGAGTAAATATACTAAATTATTTTTCCAGGCAACTTATAACTGTTTTCACATACTCTTAAAATCCAAAATGGTAGAAATAAGCTTCTGTTTTAAAAATGAATGGAAATTAATACCTTAAATAAATTCATTTTATGTTGACATAAAAATTGTTTTATTCTTAAGTGATTTTACACAATAAATATGCGTAAATTGTTAATTTAATCTATTGAACATGAAAATATTTCAATGTTTTGAAAGTAAAATGAGCATTAGAAATTTGAAAATACTTTTAAGTTAATTATAGTTTTCGTTTACTTAAAAAATTTCTAATTATTTATATTTCACAGTCATTTAAATTTACTTAATATCTTTGATATTATGTAAACTTCAAAGTCTAAAATAGAGAATAGAATATATATAATATCAATTATTAGGGACATATTTTGTCAATACTATTCATTGTTAAATATACTTAGTCAAATTACTGACAATTAATGGGAAAAATCTTTTATTTGTTCTGTCATTATTTGAATAGTCATTTCTACAACTTTAATTAGAAATGCGAAATTTTGTTAGCGTAATAATTATCATAAATTATATTCACATTTCGGTATCTCTTATAAAGTTTAATGACTCTTCTTGTATAAAACGTGATAAATTTTAGAAAAATATTAAATATAAATTGAAGTTATTTTTTTTAAATCAGTACACAAATACACACAACCGCATCTGTGAATCTGTATCGAAATTTCGTATATTTTTAAATTTAACTTTTTAAATAATACTTTTTAAACAGTAAATTTAAGTTGAGTGATTTGTCTCAACATGTTTTCTATTAAACATTCAGTATGAAAATTTTTATTTAATATAATTAAAGCATTTTTTATAAAAATCAGATTGACTAATAATATTATTCAATTTCATGGAGTTAATATGTATTGTTATATTAATGTAAGGAAAGGAGAATGTGGAGATATATTTTGATTTGAGTAACTATGAGCTTTAATATATAAAATGTAGAGACTTAAATAAGACAAAAGATAAAATATTTTAGCTCAAGATGATTCATTTTTATGTTTGTTTCAAAAATAAAAATGATATTTATGTTGAATTTGTTTGCCTTTCAAGGAGTTATTTTTATTTAGTCAACTTTAAAATCATTATTTCTGAAATGAACTCAAGACTCGAAATATTTTCATGCCAAATATTTACTTTTCCAGAAACATAAATATATATTATTTACGTTAAAAATGCTTAAAAAAACATCCCCAGGTGTGAATTATTAAAAGTCTATCCAATAATTTAATTTTGGAATTCCACACTTACGTGAAATAGTAATCTCGAGTAGAAATCTCGACTAATCTAAGCTTAGAAGAACCTAAATAATAAAATGAAACATAAATGAATTACAATGGTTCTAAAATTTATTGTTATTGATTATCGAGTCAGATGAAAAATGAAATTATTTTTCAATGAAATAAATAAACAGAGATTATAGAACATATTGTGCCATCGAACCATTAAATAACATCTATAGATATACGAATGATCTAAAAGCAGTATTTTAAAGTTAGAGAAAGTACACAAAAAGGCATTTTTAAAAAACCTTTAATAAAAAACTTTTAATTTACCTTTAATAGAAGATATGCTTGAAATTTTCTCTTTGTTTGTCTACTTCATTGTATAATTTAATAACTTGAAATGTCAGCGGAATATTTAAAATTCTGATATTAAACGTAAAATAATTTTATTTATTTAAAAATGAAATCATAATGCAGTTGGTAAATTTCTGGAATATTATTGTAACATTCCTTTACACATGACATATCAAGTTATTACTTTTTTCACATTCTTTTCCTGTAATACTTATATGAATTTAAGAGGTTCTTAACTTCTGTTGAATGCGCAACATATTTCTGTTGTACAATGAACATTTTCTTATTTAGTAATGCCTTATTTATAACTAAAGATTTAAATTTTGAGAATATGTTTCCAGCTATATATTGATATAAGTCAAAAGCATTTGAAATACGTAATCTTGGGATTCTTTATTATAAAGATTTCTTAGAATACATTTTGAGATTTTCCATTGCCAAAAATCAAATTATATTACCATAAAGTTATTTATATTGATATACTGATCTTATATTTTGATACTTGATATTTAATAAAAAACATTGAACCTCAAATTTTGAAAATAATAAATTATGTTATTCAAGTTTTCTCAAAATTAAAAATGTAGTGTTTAAAAATTGTACACTAAATGAAAAAAAGCAACAAGTATATCACAATTCATCCTTTTGATTTCGAAAAACGATTAATTCAACGATGTTTTTATTGGATAATTTTGCTTTTCCTTTCTCAAACTGATTAAGTAAAGTTTTAGGAGAGTCTAACTAAAAGAAAGAATGAGAGTATAATAATATAACAAATGTTTCTAAATATTTAATCCAAATTATGCCCTGTTTTAAGTATCATATCTTATTATAATGATCTAAAAATTTTATTTGGATTACTTACAGCATCTTACTTTTACTACAACCAAGGTATTAAATTGCAATATTCAGTTTTGAAACTTACATTGAATTTATTTCTTAAATTATTTTTACAATGAACTAAGCTAAACTCTTTGGCACGACAGGCCGTGTGGCCAAAGCCTATAGTCCCCATCTCTGTTTTTGTGACCGTGAGACTTCTGGGGTGCGAAGCATATGTCCCAAATAGGTGCTCAACCTAACGCGAAACCCCCAGTGCTTAGCTCCCAAGCATGCTTGGTATCCCTTGCCCAGTCCGAGGAATTTTTATAATAAAAATTTGAATATTTGGTATAATTTGTTTTCAAATTAGAAAATAAATAATTTTTAGGTTTTGCACTGCATAAAACTTTACATATTAATGGGTGTGTAGCTCACAAAGCATTCCCAAGTAAAATGAAACATAATTACAATCGACAGAGATATTTTCAGTTTTATCTTCATAGATACGAAATACCTATGACCATGCATATAAGCCTGTACCCATACAAGTAGTACTCCTCTTGTACTTCAATTAAATTAACATTGATTTTAAAGCTTTTAATATTTTCCAAATTAACAATATTTAAAATTATTATAAGGCTCTGTAGCATAATGTTAGCGCTTCACGATCCCAGGCCTCATGTCCAAATTTTGATCCAGATTGACTCAGCCTTTTATTCCTTTAGTAGGCCGATAAAACTGTGTACCATGCATGCTGGGAACTAAATACTAGTAGTTTCGTGTTAAGCTCACCAACCACTTAACCGGGACATATGGTTCACACCCCAAAGCCTTCAGTCATGACTACATGAATGAATACTGTAGGCTTTGGTCTTCATGGGGACAGTCATGCTCTACTGAGTTAAGTTTAGTAAAATTATTGTAAACTGTATTTAATGACTGTATATGAACAAAATTAAAGGTAATAGAAAATATATACTTTTTTTACAATTGATTAATCCTTCAAATCTAAGGCAAATGTATTTTAAATTTCATTCAATTATTTAATGGTTATGGAATCATACATGACATTCACAAAAGAAGAAATCCATACCAACTATCATGCAAAACAAGTAAGAACGACGCCCTATTAGTTATATCTGATAATAACAGTAACTGAGCAATATATACAAAATCTCTTTCTAAAATGATGAACCTCGAAAAATCTGAAAGCAGTATATAACTAGTTAGAATCAGTAGCTGTTCAATTCATTCAAAAAAAGTTATATCAACATTCAAAAAATGACAATTAGTTTTTAATATATTTAAAAAAATCGAAAATAAGAAACTGGGAAAAGTTAAATACCTTTTCAAAATCAGTGATTATTTAAAATCATTACAATTCAGGCACATTCATAATAATAGGTTACAGTAACAATCAAAAAGTTACAATCAGTTTTTAAAATCATTCATAAAAAGAACAGAGATGAAAAGTATGAGCAGTATTGTTATGATTATTTAAAACCTGTACAATTTACGACTCAAAATCATTTATAAGCAATTTAATAGTAACATAAAAAAATAATAGCATTTATACAATATCATTCTTAAGTATAGAATCTTTGGACAAATCCCGTATATTACAGGATGCCGAATTCTGAGTTTGGTGATTTTTTTTGGCAGATTTTGTTATTTACCTGCCAACCTGGTTTTTATTATATGATACAGATGGAGACCTATAAGAATTATGCAAAAAAAATTTTACTTTATCTTCCCTAGTATTTACATCATCGGAAGACGTCACAATCTTTCAACTTGGTAACATTTCTTCGTTGCCAAGAAAATTCAGAATTTTGCATCCTGGAATAGAAGGCATCTGTGCCTAATCCTTTCCTACAGGAAATCTGTGAAGTGTTCTATTGGTGACGAAGTTGGAAAACGTCTAACACATTTACCTTTAGATTTCAAAATAAAATTCAATTAAATATTCCAATAAATATATGGAAAGGATATTTATATGCTTATAGATTTATGCCAATTCCTGTAAAGCTACTGCAAGAAGTTTAATGTTCTGATGTATGTGATTATAGAAAAAGTAGGATAGAAAACTCTGAAAAGCTTCTTTCGAGATGACATCGTTTAAATTCAAGAGTTTGATCCTGTAATGTATTTGTTATAAGTTCCGTAATGCACGTCTTTGTTAATTTAGATAAAATTGTAAGCAATTGTATGACTTTGAATGTTCAAAAATTATTCAAATCTGACTTTAAAATATCCTTGAATTGAACAGCTGAATAAGCAAGATATATCTTAATTTATTTATACGTAATCCCTAAATATAATCTAAGTATTCACAATCTTTAATTATCGCACAAATGTTTTTCTTATTACCCTGAATTCAAACATGCTTCATCTTTCCAGTTATTGTTAATAATTCTTAATTAGAATTGTAAGTATTTTAAAATTGTGTACATACATCAGTAGTGATTTCAAAATCAAATTAATCCTATTATTGTTAGAAAATAAGCGACAATTTATTAAATGGTGTAGTTTCAGTTTTGTACAAAAAAATCTTGTTCTTAAATGCATTCGAAAGCTATTGATATCAATAAAACAAATAAAATATAATGCGAATAGGTTCAATATTTTTAGCAATATTTTTGATAAAAGTTATTTCTATATCAAAAATATTATTTATAGTTTACTTAATATTTTTTTCAGATTTTTCTTTTTTTTAAAGAAATGTTTATAGTTTTCTGCTAAAGCGCCTATCTTATTCATGTTTTATTATTTGATTTGATTTTCAATTTTAGTTTTAAAATTATATCCCTGCTTCTCTTAAATAATCAATAACCAGCCTTCGAAGAAAAAAAAAACAAATAACTGATGTTTACGGAGAACAATTGATGTATTAATATTTTTTTTATTTTTCTGAGCAAGAAAGATTAGTCTACATTCCATATATCAATAACCCTTATGATTAAACCGTAGTTCATATCCTCGATTAAATTCAATGTCAATAAATTAAGGAGTTATTCTAAGTACTCGAATGTAAGGTAAAACCTCTGCAGAGTTTCTTGACATTAAATGATTTTTTTAACAATCATATTCTTTTGGAAAATAATGTTAGATATTTTTATCCGATTCTGAACAAAACATATTCTGAGATGAATATCAAGTAAAATGGGATGTTAGTAGGATGTTATTATTTGCCATGACTATACATCAGCAATAATTTCTGTAATATAAATGATAGTTAACACAATATTCCGTATATCAATTCAAATTTATACCGGCTGGTATTGTAAAAATGTTTTAAATTGAATGAATACATTGTTATTTTGTTGAATTTTATATAAAAACAAATAAGTAGAGTCGTGATAGATTTATTCATGTTATGGTTTAAATATTTGGAGTGAAATGTTCTACTTTAAAAAAAATTAGGAAGAAATTAAAAAAAGAATTTAAGACGAAATTTAATTTTATTTTAAATTTCTTTTTCTTTCATTATTCAACAATGGAATTATGTTTCATTATTACCTTTTTCATTATTGGTAATCATAGATTCAAAAACATGAAATTATTGAAATGTAAGCACAGTGCAAATGTTTTGAAGCTATTGAAAAATTAAAACATTTACTTAAAAATAAAATTATCCTCAATAAACCTACTGCCTATGGTATAAATAAGTTTAAATTAAAAATGATGCATTTTTGTGAACTGATAGTTTTATTGCAAGATTAAAAATTATTTTTGCTGGTTCTTTTACATTATTATTATTATTAGCAAATTAAAATTATTCAAATGCACTAAATAACACTTGCAATATCTCCAAATAATCAAATGTATGAAAAAATATTCCTTCAATAAAAAATTAATCGTTGCTCGATTTATATATAATTCAGAATATCAATTTTTTAATCATATGTTAAAGTATGAACTGTCTTATTTAATATATATTTGAATTCGATACAATTTCCAAACTATTACAAACTATAACAAAGTAATAACAGAAATACATTTTTGTTTTTAAAATATATTACTAATAAAAATGAAATCTTAATTAAATAGGAAAAAAATACTTTTGCTAAAAGAGGATACAATTTATTGCTATTCACTAAGTGTGAAATTTAAATTTCTCAGATAATTTTTTTCTGAGGAGAAAAAATATCAATAATTTTTTTTTATTTACCAATAATCTATTTATAAATTAAAAATACGTTTTGAATTTATTCCTTTGCATCGAATATCTTATTTAATTTAATGTATTCAATCGAAGATTCTAAAAAGAATCCTTAACTAAATACACGATAAGCCATTAGTTAGGATTAAGTAACCAAAAATTTCAATATATAATTTTTATTCTACTAATAAAAATTCATGCGGAAAGTAAACTGATATTTAAATTAAGAACAATCTTGTTCCCCCGTTTACATGTATATTACCATTTAAATAAATATGAAACATGCAATAAATTTACTGCTGATGAATGGACAGCAGAAAAGTTTCAAATTTTTGAATAAGCAAGTAACTCATATAACAAGTAACTCAAATTTATAACACTTTAACCAATTCACAAATCTGCTTTTTAGTTTTAAATGGTATAATTGTTAAAATTAATTTCTCCGAGAAAAATCTTCTAGTTTTTCTTAATTTTCTTTGAGTAAACTTGAGCACTATAAAAGTTCCTCAAGCGTAACAATTTAAAGGTCCAGATCGTCATAATGATTTATAAAAGAAACATGATGGCAAAAATGAAAAATATTTTTGTTTAAAATATACACTTTGTTTCGTTGAATTACAGATTTATTTATCATAAATACTGAAATAAATTATTTGATATATTTAAATTATTCTACGTAGTATTAGATAAGGGTTAAAAAGAAAGTTTTCAAAATGTGACTTGATATTTAAAAATGTGCTCATTTAATTTTCTCTATTCATAACCTTAGAGTAGATATATTTTTGTGCAGTCTTTAACAATGACTCAGTTATTCTTAAATAGAATCGAGTTTTTTAAGTAAAATAATATACAATTGTATAAGGTAATTTATTAAACATTGTTGTTTACCGTAATTGCATAGAAGCACAAGGCCTCTTTGGTGACTTTATTCATGTCCCTATTAATTGAGATATTCAGTTGGATATTGTTAGTATATAGTCAGTTGAATATATTGTATATAGACAGTTGAATATATTGTATATAGTCAGTTGAATATTTATATTCCAAATATTCAGTTGAATATCAAAAGTTTTGATATTCAACCAAATTGCGAGTTTTTTTTCATTTTTCTAAAAAATGCAGTGGTGCAGTTTCTGAAATATTTTAAACATTTGCAACAGCAGTTATTATTTCATTGATAGCTGGAAGCTTAGGTTTCATTATAAGGAACAAATTGAGAAGCTTCGTTGAATTTTAGAAATATGACAAAACGTTGATCATAGAAGATCTAATACTTCATTATATCGTTCTATCTTACTGCTTAACTCCCGATAAAAGAAAACATATGCAAAGCTTGCAAAAAAGGGGATAAAGTTTATATTGAGGATGATATACAAAAATGTTGGTGTCGAAAAAGGTTAAAAAAATTCCGAGTTGTTGATTGGGATATGAAAATGTTCCTTGACTAGAAAGTCCTACCTTAAGTGATGATGAAAAAATAAAGACATTGATTCAAGTCACATAACATGAAACGAGAGATTTCAGAGATATTGAAGATAAGTTAAATAAAACCTTATTCACGTCAATCTAAAGAAACTGGGATACATAAAGTAGCTCAATGTTGGATTCCTCATGAGTTAAAGTTTCATTTGACAGCACCGATAAGCATGTGTAATATGTTTTTGAAATGAGAATTCTTTTTATGAAAGAAAGATAACCAATGATGATAACAAGAAAAGGGTTCTTAGTGACAATGTGATGTGATAATGGTTTCTATTCAGGGGTGAGGATTCATCGGAATGACGTAAGAAACTGAACTTCATCAGGAGAAAAAAAATTCCGCAGTTAGTTAATTGTAATGGAATAGTGTTCAGTCATGATAAAGAGTGACTTCTAGCATCTTTTTTGATCCGTCAATAATTATTGAATCTTAGTTGTGATATTTTACCACACACAACATACTCTCTTAACTGAGAGATATTCTCATGTTTCACTCTCCTTAAAACATCTTCTGTAGAATAACGTTAAATTCAGATGAAACTGAAAATCGTAAGCTTGTACAATTTTTCTTAGAGACAGTTCATTTTAAAAATTGAGAACTTTTGATCTCAAAGAATGATGACAAAAGATAATCGAACATATGAAGATATATATCATTAATAACAAAATACATCTTAATTATAAAATTCCCGGCACACTGAATTATAAAATCCCCGGCACACTGAATTATAAAATTCCCGCCACACTTAATTATAAAATTCCCGTATAATCCATGATTCCAAATTCTGAGATTGGTGATTTTTTGGCGGATTTACTTATGTATCTGACAACCTCATTTTTATTATGTCATACCATATGGAGACCTATAAGAATTATGCTGAAAATTATATTTTGATAACTCTAGTATTTACGTTATCAAGCACGTCACGATACGTCATCTTGGCAACATTACTTCATCGAAAAAAAAAAAAAAAATCAAAATTTGGAGCTATAGATTATACGCACCTGTGCCAAATTTTCTTTTTCTTATTACATTAAATTTACATATGATTCAGGAATGATATCAGCTAATTTCGAGAGACTAATTATTCAAAACTTTTTCTATAAACTTTCAAAGTTCTATTAACAAATTTTAATTTAATATAAATTTATTGTACAAATTAAATATCTAGTTTTTATCATACACGGATATATATATTTATAACATTTTAAATTTTTAAGAATTTCTTATTGTATTTTCCTGCCTGTTTTAGTTATCTATAAATTAACAAATTAACAAAATATAGTAAATTTTCAAGCAAACCTGAAAATTTTAATTTAATTTTTTTCAATTATATTAAGAACTATTTGCTTACTTTAAGGAAATTGGATTTATAATTTTGAAGAAAATTCATTTTATTTATTTATTTTTTTCTTCTAAAATAAAGTTGAAGAATTTTTGTGTATTTATTAAATGTGTAAATACTGCAAGCTATTGTAGAATAAAATTTCTGCATATTTTAGAATTATTTCATAAGTAATAAAAAATAATAGAAATAATGCTACATTTTAAATAAAAATTGCATGTTTAAATTCCGAAATCATTAAATATTTAAATTGATATTAGATTTGAATATTCAAATCTGTTTTCTGTATTGAACAACTGAAATCCTTACCTAAAAATCTATTAAATATTTAAATTAGCATTATATCGAAAAAAGTTTTTTTTCTCTGATAATATGCTTATTTATTAAAGTAAAATCAATTTTCCTAACAAGAGCTCTATGTTAGACATATGATTCAATTTAAAAGAATTAATTTTTTAAATTTAATAGTATTTAATTTAATTGAATCGCATTATAGACACTATTTTATGCATTTCCTTGGCATTTAGAAAACTTGCTATAATAAAGTTTTAAAATTTTTTAAGATATCTCTAATTATTTTGTTTATATATTATTAGAAAATTATATTTTTTTTGGCATTAGTAAATAAAAATATTCGAATTTTAAAACTACTGTGTTTTAATTTAAAAAACAAAAATATTTATATTCTGAAATAAATTAATTGTAATTATATTTTTAAATTTTACTAAAAATATAATTTTTTAAAATATCGATTTATCTAAAATGAAAATGTCTGTTTTTCAATTTTTATTTTGTGCATATTTTCTATTAATAAAATTGTATTTTATTAAATAATCGAAGTTTTGAATTTTAACTGAGTTGTACTTTTATTTTATGCAATAAATGAAATAATTTCACAGCTATAAGAGATTATCAAAATTAATTTTACTAGTTAATAATTAAGTGCTTAAGTAGTTAAATTTTAATAAGTGATTTATTTGTAATTTTTGAAGTCTTGTGAATCTAAAGAAGGTACAGTTTAATAATGTTTTTAGATTTTAAAAGCATACATATATTAAATTAATTTTAAATATATATTTCGTTCAAATTAGAGGCTGAACATTAAAAAGATATTTACACAATCAGTTGGACAATTCGAAAATTTCAAATTACAATGCAGTTAAAAATTACGCGAACTTTCATATTTTTTAGATCAATGTAGAAATTCCACTGTTATTTTTCGGATTAATTTTTAAAAAATAGGTCCACTCCATTTCCTTAGAAATTAATTGTTACGAATATTTTGCAAGAAAAGTTACTTTAAGAAAAAGTAATAGGTAAATTAAATTGCTTGAAAATGCAATCGTGCCCATAAATTAAGGATAATGCAAGTTCCGGCAAAGAAAGAGACAGAAGAGCAAAACAAATGTGACTTATTTGTAAAGTCTATTTATTAAACAAAAGGTAAAGAGCAAAAATGATGCTATATGTTTGACATCATTAACAAAAGTTGCAATTTTTACTTATTAAAGTAAATTAAAAAAAAAAACAATATAACATGGTTGGTATGATGGTTAACACTTAGTATGCCTCCTAAACGATGCAATACTGGTCGTACAACGCCTAGGCATGCTGAGTATCGAATTATCGATCTGATCTTAGTGAATATTACACCGCTCATCAGGCAAAGCTCTCCGAAGTTTCGGTAGACACGTGGGAGGAGGTTGACGGGCTGCAATTCGTCGGCCAAGCATATCCTACACATGCTATATTTGATTCATGTCCGGCGAATATGCTGGCCAATTCATACGGGTGATATTCTCCGATTGAAGGCATTCGTCTACAGTGTTTGAGGACGAGCTTTGTCATACATTAATAGATTTTCTGCACCTGTGGCGCCCAGAAACAAACATTCATGTTGTTTCAGAATGACATCCCGATAGATGTAGCCTATCATGGTTACATTCTGAACATGCAGATTAGTTCTGGAACCCAGAATTATTCCTCCCCAAACGAGCAATCCTGTACAACCTTAACGGATTTGTCCAATGGTGTTCTTTTGGTTGAAATGGGTAACTGGCCCTCTCCATATGAAAGTCCGAATGGAAGCAGACTGAAAGCTAAATCTGGATTCGTCGGAAAACATCACACAAGACCACTGTTGCGGTGTCCACAATGCTTGTTCTCTACTCCAGGCTAATCACAGGCAACAGTGAGTTGTGGTAATTGTAACGCATCTGACAAGCTTACGAAAATATAGATCAATGTGCCATAAGTGTCTGTACATATTCGGCCTTGAAACTGTCATACCGGTAGCTGAAGAGAGCAGATGAAACAGGTCTGATGCTGTACTCCGTATATTTCTTTTGGCAGTAACTTGGATGGAGCTGTGCTGTAAAGTCTACTCACATTACCATTATCTTGGAACCGTTGCTAAAGCATGGAGATGACACTCTGGGTGATTCCAAGTTCTTCTGATACTTCCAGCTGGGTACGTCTACATTCCAGGTAGCCGATGATTCTACTACGTAAAACATCACCCAAATGTTTCCTTTGTGCCATAGTTATTTATTGCACTGAAAAGCTTTTAAAGCGCTTGGGAACAATTTTACTTCTTAGCAACCATTCTTTATATACCCCTCTTTTACACTCTCATCATTGTGACGTGCTATCAGCGCCATCTGGTGATTTCTTGTAATTTGCATATTATTTTTCAAGATGTGTGTGATAATTCTACATGTAAAATTTTTATTTTACATTTAAAATTTTTATTGAATTGTAGAAATTTTTATGAATTGTGAAATTTATTTGCTTGAAATTTTTATTTTACATGTAGAATTATCACACACAATGTAAAATTTTTATTTTAGAGTTCAATTTCTTTGTGATTCTGAATTACCCTTAATTTATGGACATGAGTGTACAATAACATGCAAATACATTCAGAAATGTGTGCTTCATGTATTAGCATTAATCATGAAAGCAACTTTTAAAGTATAATAAGTTTGAATAATTTTTATTTATTTTTGCACTATTTAAAAGTTTATTAAAAACTAATTTCATTTACTATATTTCCCCTATAATTTTCAAGTTTACTTTGTATACAATTCTATGAATTTGAAATGTAATACAAAATACAAGTAATTTTGCCTTTCAATGAATCTGGGAAAAAATACTTTGAGTTCTACACACTTTGAGTATTGTACATAAGACGATGAAAATTTGTGATTAAAAATAGTAGATATTTCTTTTTAATATAATTGGATGCAGATTTTTGTTTCCTGGAAAATAATCTTTATTTTTATTACTAATGATATTTACACAATTTCATTAGTAAAGTTAATATCACAAGTATATTTATTACATTCTAAAATGATATTGAATAAAAATTTTAATTTTAATGATTTATGTTATATTTAATAATATTTACCATTTAAAACTTTCATTATTTCAAATTGTCATTTTGTTTCAATAAAATTTTTATTTTTGAAGTTCGTGCAAATATATTTTAAGTGTAAATATAATACTAAGTTGTGATGCATGGTTTTTTATAAAAAGTAATTGAATTAAAATTTGACAAATATAAATGGTAAATGAAAATACTGTTAAATATCAATGACAGATAAATGCACTTTAAGAAGAGAATAATGAAATCAATTTGAAGAAAATATTTTACTATTTGATTTATATTAACTAATACGCATAAAGTAAAAAGAAAAAAATTGCTTAAATTTATGACTAAATTAATTTCCCAAATCAATCATTTAAAAGCACATACATTGGTAAATTCTAGTGAGATGACTAATCTTATTAGAAATTTAAAAATTGCATTACTATGCAATTACATTTTATAAAGTGAGTTTTTACTTACATATAAAATAAATAAAACCTCACTACACAAAAGGTCTATATAATATTAATTCAAATTATATAAATTAATTCAAATAATACTAATTCTCACTATATAATATTAATTCAAAGTTCATGTATAATCAAACTTTTCATTTATGATTTCAGTTCATCCAAGTTTTTCTTTAATCATGAGGAAAATAATTTAAATTGTTTCTTTTAGTTTTCAAAGATTTTTACTCTATATTTTACATACGCTATATAATTTAATCAGGAAATTTAGCTAACTGAATGAAATTCCTTGTAGGTAAACTATAAATAAACAATCGTCAGTTTTGCTTCGAGAGAGAAGTGACTGTACTTTGACGTCACGAAAATCATTCATTTGCTCGTGTGTTCAGTTAGTCATGGTACCTTCCGCCATCTCTTGACATATGATTGAAACTGGCGTTTAATTAGCTTTGCCTTTGTTCTCCCTCTATAATCCCATTCTTCGTTAATCATATTGTGATATTTATTGAAATCCTTATAGCAAAATGGGCGTTTGTTGGAAAAACTATTTTACAATGAGAAAACTTATAGGGAATATTTTTAATTGAGACAGATTAAGTTTACTGCCATTTTAATTATCTTTAATTCTTTAAATTAGTTCAATATTTTTTATGCTTTTAAATGTTTTTAATACTTTAAATTTATTCAGTAATCAAAATAAATTAAAATTTTTATTGATGCAAAAAAAAGAGTGATTATGAAATGTTTTAATAGTATAAATGTGCTTTATGAGTGCAGTGAAACATGCAATCTTTGTTTGGAATTGTAACTTGAACTAGGCAATTATATTTATCCTTAGTTAATACAGTTAAAGTTTTCTATTAAATTTTAGTGAAATTATGTGCAATTTTAAATTTTTAGTACGATTAAATTGTTATAATTAAATTGCGTAAAATGTATTCGTTCTCATCAAAAATTCAGTGAATATGTGGATACTTAATAAAAGAAGAGATTAATATATCTTGACTAATTTAACTTTAAATATTTTTATATAACTCTATTTTTCCATTCATTAGATTTATTGATTCATTTTAG
Organism: Latrodectus elegans; assembly: GCA_030067965.1. Lineage (NCBI taxonomy): Eukaryota > Metazoa > Arthropoda > Arachnida > Araneae > Theridiidae > Latrodectus > Latrodectus elegans. The sequence goes on from CM057810.1 coordinate 75,804,725, forward strand.
TACGCTAATCTTAATGTTTTTGTTCTGTTTTATATTTTATTGATGCTATCTAATTATGCATTCTATAGTTTCTTTCATATGCTTATTTCTTATGTACTATATATGTTCTGAGTATGTATGCTTATATATTCTGAGTAATTTGTGTCCAAAATTCCTCAGAACAATGAGGTAAAGAAAAATTATCAATGGATTAATTAATTTAATTTCCATGAAAATATTCTCTTTCAATCTAATAGATTTTTGTCAATGTTTACCCATTATTCAACATTTCAAATTACAATGTCTTTTTCAACATTTCATATGTTTCAGTAGAAGGTGCAAGCTTATCTCAAATCAATAATATATGCTTCCTATGTTCCTATGTTCTCAAAACTATCCTGTTAAAAAGAAGCAGCAATTTGCTTATAATAGTGATATATAAAATTATATTATTCTAATTAATAAATTAATTAAATTAGATGCTTTCTGCTTTTTAATTGAAGTTATCAATTATAATGTATTATGTTGCTATAGCATTTAAGTATAAAGTGTACTTCAAGGATTTTTTGACTAAAATGGAATAAATTTCTATGACATAAATGAGATATATTTTTGAAAGCATTGTTACATGGATTATCAAAAAACAAGTGGACTATGTTTCATCGCTTTGTATTTGGGGCGCAAATGATCTCAGACTAATAAAAAGGAAATATAATGCAGAGGTAGTATGTAAAAGACTATTGTAATCTACATTTGCATAAAACTGCAACGATTCATATCCCACTAATTATGAAAAATTTTAAAATCTATTCATTTAGGAAGGCTTCTAAATTGAATCTTATAACCTTACACTAAGAAGCTAATTATATTATTTTAGCTTGTAATTTAATTTATAAAATAACTAGTTTAACAAAACATGGAGAACATCGTTATTCCCGGTGGTTATATCATTAATTCACGCGTGTTTGCTGTGTGGTCGTGATTGAGTCACAACTGTGGCTAATGAGGCCCAGCTCTTCAAACCACTTCCTCCAAAGTCACTTAAAAACTCATGTTTAAATAATTAATATATATTTTAAATTTGAGAGTAGGTAGCAAAATCAACAAGAAAACCCTATGTTAACATTTGAATAAAGTTTTGTCAAAATCCAATAAAGAAATTGCGGAAAGTTTTAGACTGCAAATAGGTCATAATTGCTCTGCACATCATCTAAATAAAATATTTTTTTCATCTAGTTCACATGCTAGCTTTGTAATTCGAGCACTATGAATGCAAAGCATCTGCTCGTATGTCCAAAATTAGATAGATTCTCAAACATGACGTAAGATAAGCAAATTATGCTGGAACGCCAGAACTTTCATGGGCTCCTTTTGATGACATCACTACTTGTGTTCTTTATTTGTATTTCTTTAATTTTTTAAATTTTTACTTCTGTTTCACTGTTATTTTGTTTTAATTATCCTTTTAATGGTCTGTTCTTTTTATTATATTTTTTTCTGTGATACTTAAGCTGTTTTGCACATTAGGACTAATTCTTATAATTAAACATTGCGTAACAAACACACGCAGTTTAACATTTAATTTTAAATTAATTATTTTAAATAAAAAAAATTCAAATTAAGAACTTTTAAATTGTAGATATCAAATTTGGGTGTTGCGAAAACCATTTTCACGACAATCAGTACTGTACCCTTTCCTTAAATGTATTCACTATTTCGAAATTTTATAATAATTTAAATCAAATTGAATCTATTATGAAATATCAAAATTTCAAGAATATAGAAATTTGAAAGGTAATCTAAAAATAATATTTGTGTTTGTGGGTGTGTTTTTAATGAAAGGTATATTGCTTATTCTGCATTATTGTTGTCGCATAATTTAATTTCTGAAACAATGTGACAACAATAATTGAAACTAGAAACAAAAGATTTTGCGTAAGGAAACAAGACATTTTAATATTTTCAAAACTATTTCAATAAATAAAATTAAACTATGTATTTTATAGATGCTGTTAAATTTACATTTGATATGTAGGAATTAAAAGAATGTTTTCAAAAAGAAATAGCATTAATTTTGATTATGTTAATTGTATAAATAAAATACTATTTTTCTATAGATTAAACATTTAAATAACGTTAAAATCCACTTAAATTATTTTTCGTGGCTTTAAAAGTTTTAAAAGTAAACAATTAATTATGAAAAATGCAATTTTTAACACGCGATTATCACTGAAGTGTTAAAGGAGTTAGCCAGAACGTCACGCCTTTTACAGTAATAGCCATATAAACGTGAATTTTATGCGAAATTTTGTAAAAAAAAGTGAAAGGTATATAAATTACACTTTTATACCTTTTACTCTATATTTGTCAAATGTGAAATTTTTAACTATTAATTATAAAGTAAAATGTATATAAGAGTAATTGAAAGAAAGTTAAAATGAAGTTCAAAGGAAAAAGAAAAATTTTAGAAAGTAAATAAAAGATTGTAATAAAATAATTAATTTTATTAAAAATAAAAAGGCAGGATTTCACTTTTTATATTATATTTATATGTCAAAATAATATATATATATATATATATATATATCAAAATAATATATATATATATACATATATATATATATATTATATATATTATATTAATTACTTAAAGGAATGGTAATATCAAATGATTGGAGCTGTAATTATAAGTTAAGATGTATGTTTCAGAAACATCAGGAAACGACAAAGATTTCTTAGAAAATGTTATGTAAAGAATTTTAAATTTATTCTAATGAACTGCCAAATTAGTAAATGTGATTTTTGAACAATCAAAAGATTTAATTCTGATATATCAATTGTAACGTGGAATTCCAACGTTGACTGAAGAACATTTTTTGCTGACTGATTTAAGACGAAGTATCTCGTTTATCTTGAACAAAATTTGAGTGAACATTGATATTTTTAAGCTGGGAGGTTATAGAAAACTATACCAAAATAATCATATTTCATCTTTAAAAATAATCATGATTAGTTTATGAGATAAACACATGAAAAAAATTTAAATGAACATATGAGAAAAATATAAATCAAAATAAATTTAAACTTATGAAAATTTATGGTAAAATTACAATTGATTCGTTTGAATTAAAGACATTTTTTTACCCAAAAAATATTAATTTACATTAATAATGTCTTATTTACACAATTATTATGAGCTACTTATTAATAGTGCAAATAACTTAAGAATTTTTATCCATTAAACTTTTACATAATATTGAAAGTAGTCTGAGTTTTTTGGACTTCTAAGATAAAGAATTAATTAAGTAAAATGACTTTTTTAACATGGGGTACAAAAAAGTGTTTCAAATCTGTCGCTGAAAAGTGGGGGAAACAGCTTCCACTCTCTTTAAAGTAGTAGACACTTTAGATAGTGAAATTTTTTAAGAATATGAAATAGGAGGTACATTAGAGTAATTGAAGAAAAGTTGAAGTGAAGTTGCTGGAAGAGATGAAATATTGAAAAGGAACTAAGGAATTGTTGTAAAATATTTAATTTTACTGCGATTAAAATGGTATTTTTACACTATAAGCTTTTAAAAAACTATTACGAATTAATCCTGATTTAATCTTTAAAGGGAGCACTAATAATCTTAGATTCAAATCTTTAATGTATCATATAAAAATGAAAAAAAATCTATAATTGTGATTGTGGGATTCTAAGTCACTTGTGGTCTCATTGTGATAGATATAAAAAGACCTCTAAATTAATAGAATTTAAAGAAAAAAGCTATTGACCATATTTATTCTACCGTTGGTTCTCTAAATGAAATTCAAATGTCAATATTAGGAAATACTATATTAACTCGTAATAGGATATATGTTGTTTCTTGGGAAAGTGACGCAGCTTGTCCTTATCTGGACCTTGCGCTATTAAACTACACCAACCAACCTCTTAGGAAATATGTTAATCGAAATATTTAAAAAATGATATAATTTGGTGAAGAATATCACCAGATGAAACTTTTAATGTTTACTTGTTGTAGACATTGAAATATATTGAGAATCATCAGTTCTAAATACATCCAACATCTGGACATGTTTTCAAAAAGATACAGTCAACTCAAATTAACAAACAAACAACAAAATGTAAATTTTCAGAATTTCGTGTCAAATATTTGGTATTTTAGCTTGGTATTTTATCTTGGTATCTTGGTATTTTAGCGACAAACCATTACTGATTTCAAGTGAGCTTTGATTATATCTGAAATCATGTTCTTTTAGGTTTTATTAGATATTATCACAAGTACTTTCCTGATTATTGTGTGTCTACGGAACCTTTAAAAAACGTATTAAAATTAGAAAAAGAGCTACAGTATGACACAGTAATTTTAGAAATACTTTTTAGAATTGCGAACACTTTGACACGCAAGCTTTGATTTTACGCAGTCCAGACTTCTAGAAATAGATTATCTTTTAATATGATGCATCAAATTTAGAAGTATAAGTCACAGGGGATTAAATTAGTAATGAATATCTTTTATCTTTTACCATGCAAAACAGATCCCAATAGTGAATAGAATTTACAGTACCTAAGAAAAAGAATGTATTGCAATGTTTTTATTGCCAAGAAATGCATTACTGTTTTGATAATAAAGATAAATGCTTCACTTCATGTCGATCAAAATCTTAGTTCTTATCTATTAAACTTAATCAATTTATTTAGATTTTACTCGTTGGCCGCTGTGGCCAGCTTGGTTATCGGAAGGCAGTGAGTTCGAATATACCGATCAAATGGAAGAACCGTCGTATTCGTTAATGGTGGCTAAAGCATATTAAATGTAACACATAGACTCAATTTCTTCCTTGTCAAATGATATCTCTAAGGGTGGCAAGCAAAGTCTAGGGTCTTCTGCTTGTGGTTCCTGGTTCTAAATTATGACGACCCACTTTTGGGGCTATGATGGCACACCCACGGTGAGTTCCCGTATATAATGTGCCCTCATTTCTAAATTTTTAGTGCTGAATACTAAAAATCCTAAGAGCTGGGAATTATACAACAACAGGTATTCCCTGATATTTAATTAAATGTTATTATCTTATTGAGTCTGTTTCTTATAAGCTTTTTGTTACTTCTTTCAAAATAAAATCGTTTGCATTTTTATAAGAATGCAAACGATTTTATTCCAAAACTTCCAAAGAAAAATTGCTAATGTAGAGTGTCATTCTATTTAATAACCCTATTTTCAGTTTTTCTTAGTATCATCTTTTAACTTCCTTGTAAAAAGATATCTAATTTGATTTTGATATCTAATGAAATTTAATAGTGTATTAATAGTTTTGAATTCTGTTTGCTTTTTCTTACAACGTCATTACCTTCAGACGCGTTACAGTATTATGCAATTTATTTCACTGGAATATAAATGTTGAAACTCATAACTTTTCCCATGGCAACGTGTAAATAGCAACTGCGAAATCATTACACTGCAGGAACTATTGCGTTATAGTTTTGAGAAAAAGTAACACATAACGACAATTTAGTATTCTGGGAAACATATTTTTGAGATGAAAGTACCAAAAATTGTTTTGACAAAATTTTGTCGTCTTTGCTTTTGGATCCAAGTACCAACAAGCTAAGCATTTTTCTAATAATCCACCTGCATGATCTTACTTCTGATGCAAAATAATGTATTTATAATAAAAAATACCATATGTCACGAATTTCTTATCTTTAATGAAACCAAACGTTTCGTAAATTAACTTTTGATTATGATTTCTTTTTATAGAATTTCAATAAGATTTTCTTCTTTCAAGAAAACACTTGAATGTTTGAAAAGTTAATGATTTTTTGCACCAATTTTTTTATTTGAAACATGTTATTTTCCCTCTTGCTTATCTATGACTAATAACATGATAAGAAAATTCGATGATATAACGATTACATCTTCACATAAACAAAAATATCATACCTCAATATTTTAGCTAATTTTCTTGCAGCGAAGTGAGATTTTAGATTATTTTATTTTATTTATTTATTAATTTTTTTTTTTTGGTTTCAGTGAAAAAGTAAATAGAAATACTCTCAGCACTTGGAGTAAATAATTTATTTTCCTTTGATATATATATAAAAAAAAAAAAAAAAAAAAAAAAAAGATGAAAATATTCCAAGAATTTAATTTAATTCTTAAATAAAGAGCTATGTTTTTTGTCCCTTCCACACACACAAATCTTATTTGACTTTTTAACGATAATAGAAACCCATTTTTAAAAAAATGCGTTTGAATGTGGTATTTACATATATACTTTGAAAGTATTGATAGTTAAGGTAATGTCACTTGACGAAGCATTTGAAAAAAAGACAAACGTGCAAATTTTATTTTTCCAGTATCTTCAAACTGCCTTATATCATTTTTATTACAAATCAATATAAAATTTATGATATCAAACTGAAATATTAAAATGTTTTGTATAAGATAATTTTATCAATTCACAAAATTTTATACAATTAGAGCTACGAATTATTTTTCAAAACATAATACAGTAAAACTATGAAATATAGTTAATACATAAATTCTCATTTTCATTAATATTTAATTATGAAAATTTTTTATTTCATTCGCATTTATGAAATTATTTTAAAATACATTCTATATATATGCTATAAATACCTTTTGCAAAAGTAAAAGAAAAACTAAAAAAAAATCGTATTTAGGAACAATAATATATTTATTTTATTTAAGCATATTACGTACTTTAAATGCAAAGTTTAAATGAAGTGACCCAAAAAAGTATGCTACAATTTATATATGTTATTTCCTTATAATTTTAATTATTATTTATGTAATTTTTTAATAAATTAATTTTACTTTCTACTTATTAGTATTAAAAGTAATTCATAATACAAAAATGATTTGTTTGTATTTCTTTTTATACATTTATCTTAATATACTTGACCATTTTGGTTTCAAAGGGAATATATTTAACCCAGAGAAAAAAGAGTCAGTTATATGATAGACATATTTATTTGACAGTTAACAGAATAATTTCTAGCTTCTGATTTTCATGAATAGAAGTAACTATTAATAGAAATGCTACCATTGAGTTCATTTGTAACTTATAATGGTTAAAAAATCTTTCTTTCAAAGATGGTATCACTAAGTAGAATTAAGCATTTCAGTTAGTACCGAGAAATTTTGATCTATTTTAAGTAATGATTTTAAGCGGTATGTTCATGATATTTTTATAATGTTTATGAAATTTATAATTCATAAGTAATATTGCTCGCGTGAAAGTGGAACCTAAGTCAAATTCAGAAGGGGAAAATAATCAGACTGAATCTTTAGACTCTCTCATAAAAAGTGTCCGTACTTTAATTATTAAAACTCATAGTAGACCTGAGGGTTGGAGTTATTTTTTTGCATCTTTAGAAAGGGCCTTTATTTCAAAAAACGTGTTCTGATAAATATAAAGCGGAGATTTTGTTAAATTTGCTAGGGGAAAGGGCGACTAATGTGATAACTTACATAAAGGATGACGAGTTAAATGAGCATTCTAAAGTAAAAATAATTGTACTTCGAGAATTTGAGCCTACCCCTTAATCATGTTTAGAACATTTTAGGGAAGCCCACCGCCAAGCAAATGAAACATATGTACAATTTGCATCGAGATTAACAGCTCGCTGGGAATATTATTTACAATTGAGGAAGGTAACAAATTTCGAAACTATCAAAGATTTAATTCTGTAGGATAAAATATGAATCTTAGATAGAGAAACTTAGTGTCATATTAATATGAGACAGGCTGACGATATGAGAGTCGGAGAAATAAAGTGTGTTTTATACAGTCCTTGAGTGAGTATTAATTGAGTTAAAAACTGAGCTATTTTACAAATCCTTTTTGAACAGTTGAGAGTTTTTAGATAATAGTGTCTTGTTGTTTTAAGCATTTTGAATCATTTTTAAATGTTAAATTGCTTATGGCTTATAATGAATTTTTAATCAGGGGAATCAAATTCCCGAACTGTTCACCTGAAAACACAAGAGTTCCAAAAATTTAGCAATCAATTGAGAGGTTATGGAGTTGTTGAGATGCTTAATTATATCAATTCATAAAATAATTACTTTTAAAAAATATTATCACAAAATAAGGAACTATTACCAATTATACAATTTTTTATTTTATATTTTGCCTTGCGATGAATTTATATGGAATGCTACTTTTTTATTTAAATGAATATCATAAGCATGTTATTTCAAATATTTTTAATGTATAAAAAATAATGGTTTTGATAAAATTGTTTGTATAATTGAAATTTAGTAAAAATGTTTTATGCTATGATTTAAGATATATGATTCTTCGTATCATTGCATTTTAAAATAATGCTTCAATAGAAATTGAGTGTGAAAAAATGTAAACTTCTGAAATGACGAAGAGAAAATTAGCATATGATTTCATAGCCTGTTGTAATATCTCTGTGAATATTTTCAAATGACATATCATCTACTCATTAAGACGCAAGACGATACTTTCTGTAGATGTACATGTGTAGATGTGTCTTTCTGAATATGTGCATGTGTATATGTTTTTTCTGTAGATATATAAGAGTATATGTGTCTTTCTGTAGATGTGCATGTGTAAATGGGCCTTTCTGTAGATGTGTCTTTATGTATATGTGCATGTTTAGATATGCATGTGTAGATGTGCATGTGTATATGTGTTTTTCTGTAGTTGTGCATGTGTATATGTGTCTTTCTGTAGATGTGCATGCGTATATGTGTCTTTCTGTAGATATGTATATGTAGATATACCTTTCTATAGATGTGCATGTGTAGATGTACCTTTCTGTAGATGTGCATGTGTGACAATAACAACTGTGTAGAATATAAGTAGTCGAATAATGACAGAAGTAGAAACCAAAAATGACATAATGAGCAGAATATTATCTTACATAATGTACAACTTAGAAATAGATTAAACATGATCCAACAAAAACTCTTATGAGTTTACGAAATTTCTTATGTTATATTAAAACTTCAATTCTCGTAATGTGTGTATGCGATTTATATGTTAAAATTTTAATTTTAAAAATTAAATTTTTGAAACGAAACATTTTTTAACATTTTAAACTGAGAATTAATTTAATAACTGAACATTTTGTATTCAGTTAAAAAACAAATTTAGTTTAAATAATTTCATCCTTCACTTAGAGATTACTTAAATTTAAAATTTTATTCCTTATCACCAAAGAGAAAAATTTGAGGAAACCAACATTAAATTTCTAAAATTTAATGTTGATCTTTTCATATAAAAAATTTTAATCTTAATGAAGTTCCGTATGTTAAGTTAATTCTTTTGATTATACTGAAAATAATCTTTTTACTCTTTACGGCAAACAAATTTAGCATTAATAATTAATTTCTCATATTTTATTTTGAAAACAATTCAGGATAAAATTCTTTTTTCTCATCGAGAAATATGTTCTTTAAAATTAAAATATCTTATCGCTCAATGTAATCTAATTTTTCAATTTCATTTTAAAGTTGTAGAAATATAAATTGTATCGTCAAATTCCATTTAAATTTAATAAAATCTGAGTATAACCATATATTTAGTAGATTTGAATAAAATTTATTTGTTTTATGTACTCGATGTTTTGAAAAATTTCATTTATTTTTAAAGCCGCTTCTTAAATTGTATTTATTATTGATCCCATCATGAGAGTAGCATTGTTATGTTTATTTAAAATTAAGTTATTTCTTAAAATCATTTGTATTTATCTTCGATGATTCATGTTAAAATTGCTCAGCTAAAGCTTGCAAAATTTGAATTAATTCAAATATCCGTCTTAAGATATTTTAACTAACTTCTTCCTGAGAGGATTTTTACTTGTCAGTGAAGTCTATTTACATGTCGCCAAGGAGGAAACCAGGAAAATCATCAAGAAACTACTTCGAAGACATCCCAATTTATGTTGTATAAGTGCAGCTTCTACATTTTTATGATACAACTGAGACACAATCTAATTCTCAAACGTAATTTGTTTTCTAAGCGGGACTTAAATGAACTTAATTTTCATTAGTAAAGTCGTTTTTTTTTTTTTTTGATGATGAAAGAGTTTCTTCAGTTTGGTCAAGAATTTCCTCCATTATTTTAGAAAATATTTTTTGGTTACAGTGCATCTTATTTTCATATCAATATTTTTATTCGTTAAAAGTAATGGTAGATTGAAATAAAAATCAAGAATCTGTAATCAATGTTTACTAAAAAAATTTATGTGACAAAAATTTATTTAATAGATAATGAAATAAAAACAATTCTTTTATTTGAATAATAAAAACTTTTTTTTCCCATAAAATTTATAACTGGTTTCTTCTTAGGCTTTTATTTAAAAACCAGAAAATACGAGGAATCAAGAGATTTGCTTTGATCTAATGGATCTCATTTATAGGAAAATTATTTGATACTTATTTTAGTCATCAGATTGAGACATTCTTAGGCTTCTGAAAGATTATTGCAAGACTATTTAATAAATCTTAAAGAAATAATGACAATAAATATTAATGAAATTAATAATCATATCGAAGGTATATCACACCATTTATGAAAATATAATTTTAGAAGTTATCATTTAACTAGTCAAGGATTGGGATAACTTATTACATTTTAAAAATTTTGATGTCATTATAAATTTATACTATGTAGTCATAATTTTTACAACATGCATTTTCAATATCAAATTATATATAAAAAAGAAAACCCGTTGGTATTTAAAAATTAAAATTGCTATTTCTTTATGCACACAGTAAATAACTATACTTAAAATACATTTAATGAATCAGTTTTCCCAACACACGATTCATAGGGAATTACTCGTGACATTTGACCGATGTAAATCTTTCTATTAATAGCTACATTCTTTGTCAGGGAAACTAAATATAGAAATGTTTTTTTTTACCTATTTCAAGAGACAATTCGATCAAACAATAGCTTGAATCCTCAATTAAACACAATGTTGTTAAACTATCTGAATACATTTGAGACATGAAAGCTATACGGATTTATTGTGCAATGAATGTTCCCCTTCTTTATTTTTACTTCTTCCTATAATTGTAATTGTTATTTGACAGTTTGAATGTTGATTTTTCATGCTTATTTAATGCATTATCATAAAGATTTCTTTCTGACTTAATAACGGGGAATAAAGTAAATGCGAGTTAATATTTAATTTACTAATTTTACGCCATTAATAGATAAGTAAATTATGTATTTCAAGCTGAAATATATCAGAACTGTGTCTTTGAATATGTATCGAAAGTATGCTTTCTTGCATTTATTTTTTTCATTTAAAATGTTATTTAAATCTGTTTGATTGACTTTTAATATTTAAATTAGGAATATATTAAAAATATTATAATCTTGGAATACTAAAAGTTGGTTTACATTACAAATTTCAAAACTCAATGTTTCCATAGTTTTGGATATTAAGTATTTCAATGTGAGACAAATATATAATTTTTTTTCTTAAATTAATTTAACAGATTATTTATTTATTTTTAAATTTTTGCTAAATAAATTTTCAGCTAAAAATAAAATTTCAGCTGGGTAAAATGCTTAAATCAACTATCAGAATTCTTAAGAATTTGAAAATAAATTACGGATTATAAATGTGTAAAAGGTTTTATCAGCTATATTTGAATTAAAGTAACATTAACAATAAATGATAAAAAATATGAATGATAAGAGAATACAGACTGATGATGCACTTTATGCGAAGTTTCTTTATCTGAAATCATTTAAGGATAAGATTAATTAAATAGAGTCACTTTTAAAATTAATTTTTATGAAGCTATGTCTACCATGAAAATAAAATCATACATCATTTTACTTTTATTGTAGACATTATAGAAAAAAATATATACAAGGCATGCAATTTTTTTTATTTTATCAATTTTGAAACTTCTTATAAATAAATTTCTAATATCCAAAATTTTTATATTCATAAATTATGATTTTTCTAATTTTTATAAATTCATCTACATTAAGGAAATTTATTGGTGGTTTGTTTAATACAGTTTCATTAGCCCTTTCATCCTTTGGAACATATTTTTCAGTCTTAATATTTAAAACATATTTGCATGTGTATAGTTTGATACTATTTGTATAAATCCTAAATTATTCACTATTAAGATATGTTTAATTTACATGCAATAGTTCTCATGGGATAGTGAATGATTCAGTAAGAATTGTTTAAAAATGTATAGTATTTCTAAATGATTCATCTATCTTTTGAGAATTGATGCAAAGTATTCAATACGATACTTAAGACTAATCAATTCAATTAATTTTGCAAGATATACATCCTAACAATATCAGAATTATAAATTGAAAAAAGAATTTTCTCGATAACCAAATGAAATTGTAAATGAAAAATTTATTATTTTTTAAACGGCATATGAACGTATCTTAAAAATTAATTCTTTGTGTCATTAAATATGTAATTCTAATTTTAAAATTTTCCAAATACACATATTTCTTCATTTCTCAGTCAAAATTAAAGTTAAATACAAAATGTAGGGAAGATTTAGTAGTTTAATTTCATTCTTAAAAAAAAAACGCGTTTTCAAATTTTCAGCTTTTTGTGCATAATTATTTCAAGAAGTACTTGTGAAGGTACAATAAATATTGCTAATACATTAAATTCATTATATTATGTCATAAAAGTTTCAATTATAAGAATATTTACTTAAGGTAGATTATAAACGCAATTAATTTAGTCATTTTACATTAAAATAATTAATTGCTTTATGGAATCCTATACAACTCATCTATATTTAAAATCGCTTTTTTTCAAGGATAAAATAAAAATAATGCGATTAAGAAAGTATACAGAAATTACTATTATTTTCCAATTAAATTGAAATATATTTTATCTGATTGATATCTGAAATAAAAAATGCTTAAGTATCCTTTTTTGGAGAAATTGTTATAATTATAATTGCTTATATAACGAGTGCTGAATTATGATATTTTATATAAAGTAATCACTTATTAGAGCCTAAGTAAAATCTGATGCATTATAATCCCTTCTTTTATATGTTCTTGTTTAAACGAAGAGGTTATATTTTATATTTATTTATGCTTTTAAGATATCATAAACTCTTCACTGAAATATGCTAGTTTGAAATAGTAACTTGCTAGTGAAATAGATTTGCGTGTGTGTGTGTGGGGGGGGGGAGGGATTTATTAAAATATTTTCTTAAGACAGTATTAATTTTAATTTATATTATCTTACTATCTTTAATTTATATTACTTACTTATTACGAGACAATTAAAAGATTAAAAATATAATGTATTTATATAATAAATACAGAGGTAATTTTTACTTTGATATATAATTATATATATGAGAGATAGGGAATACATATAATTATGTATTATGATCTAAAAATATCTAAAGTATGTTTTGAGAAAAACGCAGAGAAGACTTAAGTGCTTGGAAAATGAATGTACTACAACAGTAAATAATCCTATTCATTTTCTTTTATTTATTAAATATTAAACACTTTATAAATCATTTTCGTTTAATAAATAATGTTCTTGAAAATTAAAACTAATTATAAAAATTATTTTAAATGTAAAAGTAATATTTTCTTAATTTAACAATGATTTAGTTTATGATATTTTAATTTTCGTATTTTTTAATTTTTTTAAATAAAATTTCATTAACTCTTTCATGATTTTGTTTTAGCTACCTTAACTGTAAAAAATACATTTGTAATTAAAATGTAAATGAAAAATTATTTGACCTATGTTTTACTGTATTAAAAGCGTTATTTTATCTCTCTAATTCCATATGGTTCTAATAAAAAATTTTACAAGATAATTAATCAGGCAATAATTTCAATGCTAATTAATAAAAATTGATAGAGAAAAATTACGAAAAATTGAGGAAGCTTTTATAACTTAAATCTATTCCGTATGAAAAAATATTTAACATTTAAAAGGATATTGTTCTTGAGATATGAATATATTTACTAATGTTCATTTAAAAACTCTTGTTAATATTTTTTAGATTTAAAACGCCACAAATTTCAAGACATTAAATGAAAACAACAGCCTGTTTGTATTGAAGCTATAATTAGCGTTTACTTTAGTATATTGAAATTCTGAAGAAAATAAGCTTATGATGAAAGGAAATTAAAAATATCACTTAAATCAAAATAAATCAGTGTATTTAAAAAAATACTTGTTGCAATTTTGAAAATTTTGTAAATATATATATGAGTATCTATACTTTATGTAGTTTTCCCTTTTTCATTTGATTATTTAATTTGAATATTTTTTCCCTATATTTCCAAGACAAGTTTGCAAGTTGAACTTATAGATAACTGTTCCATTTTATTTTGTCTCAAATGAAGTCTCTTGGATGTGGTATGGGTGTGTTTCAGCATACCTAACATTATCTAATATTTGAAATTTTTATAAATTAAGAAATATTACTGTTAAATTAAAAAAAATTACTGTCCGAATAAATTTTAATATTTGTTCAACCAATGCACATGTGAAAAAACGATTAGTACATAGACTGTAAATCTAGTATGTTGTTTATAGCGCTAATATTATAACATAACATTTTGCATGGTTTTTATTATGATTTGCCAAATATTGTTCAATGTAAAATAACATAATAAAAACATTTTATATACCAATTTTTACTGCTATACCACACTGTAAGTTTAAATGTTATTTCGTAATCTTTGCTATTCAGAAAAAGAATCAAGTAAATTTCTACGTATTTTCTTTCTTATGTAGTAATTATATAATCATGAATCACTTATTTCTTTTACGGTAATTTATATAAAATTTATATGAAAATTAAAACAATCAATTATCTTTGATATAATATAAAACGCAATATATATGAATAATAAATTTAAAATCTACAAATAAATTCAAATTTGAAAATCTTTGAAGCTATACACATAAAAATAAGGCGCGAAATGTGCAACACTAATAATGCTACACTTGGCAATAATAATTTTTAGAACATACTTTTCAGAATGGCAATTTAATATTCCTTATTTATTCCCTTAATTTATTCTGGAATACACGCTTCTGTTATCAGAAATTTCAATTAAAATTTTGAAAATCATATTTACAATCTTTTCTTGCGCTCTTCTTAAAACTTTTATTAAAGTATATACAAAATTAATTGAATTCTTCCATTTGTTATGTTTTCTTATGATTAAAATGAATGCCTTCCGATTAAATCACAAACTTGAACAAAATGCTTTGGAGGCATATTATCTGTTATATATAGCAAGTTATTATATCAATGTAAAATTGTAAGCAAAATATGTGTAAATTGTGATGAATTCAATGTGTTTTCTTGAAAAATATTAAAATAATAATTTTCAGGAAAAAAGTTTTATAATTGCATTCAGAGAGAGAGTTTTAAGTTTAACTTGTTATAGTGTGAGCTTCAGTTTATAATATCATAATAAAGTTTCAGTCAGGTGAAAATCTAATTGATTTATCTTTCTAACTGATTATATTTTATTAATGATAAATCTGAAAATTAGACATTTAGATGATAACATTTTGCTTATGATTGATTTAAAAATGTATTAAATACAATTAGTTAAATCTCTCAATCATAAATGCTTAAAAATATACTTCTATTAACATTGATTATAGAAACAACTTATTCAGGTAAAAAAAAAAAAAAAAAAAAAAAAGAAAGATTTACATATTTTTATTTTTTGTGTTTCGTTAAATTTTTAAAGATTATTTATTAAAATAAAAACATTTATGGTTTAAATATAGTATTTATTGTTTATATATAGTATTAAAGTAACATATATGTAAACTTAAAAAGTCTACAAAAATGTATAATTCATTAGAAAAAAATGCTTCATCCTTTATTAACATAATTTTTGAATAGATAATTCCACAGAGAAAAAAAATAAATAAAACGATGCAAAATTCACCCTGAATTCTTTTTCACTTGATTAAATTAGTTAAGATTACTTATTTGTCAGTGATTTCGCTTTTTTGCTATATTACTGTAATCTTTATTTTAGAGAGATCTGATAGAGAATCCACTTTTGGTGCTGGACGTTTTGAAGGCGTATGCACTGTTGGACCTGGTCTAGCGCTGTTGACCTCGGGGGCATGTATCAACAACAATCTTTATTTATTTACATTCTATACTACATGTAATAATTTATTGCCATTAAAGAATTTCTAATTTCTTATTACATAAATATACTTGAAAAGGCATTATTTCAAGTTAAAAAAAATGCATTTGTCAACAAATCAGAATAATTTGTAAATTTTTAAATTAGTGTTTTTAAAACAATGCGTAAATTAAAAGTGAAATCAAAGATAAAACTATTTTTTATTTTTAAATTCAAAACAAACTATATATGATGAATAATTTATTATCCAAAAATAAGATATAAAAATAAATATGAGGATGAAGTAAAACTGAAAAGCATTTTATTTCATTTTCAGAGAAATGTCTTAGACTTTTTCATATTTACTTTTTGTATTGTTTTGAGATGAATCTTCTTAGTATAAATTCTTATGACATTACTATACATGATACTTGGAACGAATAATAAACAATCTTAATAAATTACAAGGTATATTTACTACAATACAGCAAATAAAAAAAATCAACAAACTGCAAATAAAAAGGTCACAGCTTTAAAGGCGGATATAATATAAAAAAAGAAGGTGTGATATAAATGTTAAAAAAAGAATTATAAAAAAACTGTGCATACTCATTAATTATAATATATACCTCTTACAAGGTGAAATTCTTACTGATATTTTTAATTCAGTTCTGGGAACAATTTCCAGAGACTAAATCCTCAATTCATCATTGTTAACTAATGACTACACGGGGAGAATCTTTACAAATAGTTATTTTCTTGCTTTCAGCGTACTGAACTAGAAATAAATGTGACCTATTACATACGTCTGGCCATCCATTAGTAACTGATATATTCTTATTTAAACGTATTTTTATTAGATAGATATATCTCAATAAACTAAGATAAATATGTTAAAGTAATGAATAATATTGTTTTCTATACACTTGGTTTATTTTTTGTTAGAAAAAAAAAGTTTTAAATACCTTCCAGCACAAGAAATTATTTTATGTTTTATAGAAATAATTTTCTTACACAAAAGAGAGATTTATATGATTGATATACTTTGAAATTTATTTCACTTGCTTTAAATTTTATATGAAAATTTATATCATCCATTAATTATATAAATTATTTTAATAAACATAGCATCAGATTTTTTGATTTTTCTTTTTAATTTACTAGTTACATTTTACAACGAATGAGAAAAACCTTAAATAGAAAAGAAAATGATATTTTAGAAATTCGAAACATGATGGTCAGTTATTTTTATCTAAAATATTTATATTTCAGATTTTTTAATGGTTTGATTATAGTAAAAATCTAATGATTTATTAAGAGTATCTTCAGAGTGAGAGAGAAAGAGAGAGAGAGTAAAAAGGATATTAATTGATTTTGTTTTTGATATATTTTAAAATATAATTTTATGTGAAGAATGACAACCGTGAATAAATAAGAGATTACGAAATTTAGGACATATTTAAGATGAATACTAATAATTAAACTTAAATTATTTTTATAAATGGAAAATGAACTAATAACAATGCCTCGGAAAAGTTAGCAAATATAATTGTTAAACATAAATTTTTTTACATTTTAAAATCGATAATTTTGAACATAAAATTTTCATATTTAAGTATCTATAATTTTGGACATAAAAATCAAAAAAGAAAATGTGTTATTAAATATACGGAATAATTAGTAACATAATATGTGAATGACATACATTTAAATTTAAAACAGGTAAATGAATAGTTTTTCTATTTTTATTAGTACTGAAAATTATATTCTAAATTTTACCATCGTTATTATTTACGAATGTAATGTTCTATGGACTTGACTACTTCAAAGCTTATTAATAAAAAGAATTAAATTATTTTTTTATTTATTAAAAACTAATCATGAAAATCATATTCCAGTTTGATGCTACAAATATGTGTAAAGGAAGAAAAGTTATGAGAAAAGGTATTGAGGAAAAGATTCTCTATGTTCTCCTTCTTTTTCACTTTCAGTTGCTTATGAAAAGCTGTGTCATTAATGTTTTGTTAATGTTGTTTTTAAATATTTATGAATAGCTTTGCTGTTAAAGAGATATGTGTATCAACATAAAAAAACTCAGAATTGTGAGAAAAGTGTAAATGTTGTAAGTCTACTTTAATAAACTCTTCATAATTTTAAAATGAGACCAAGTGATGAGGTGAGCATCTGAGCTGGCACTCTTTTCTTTACATTCAATTAATAAAATGATATATTATTTGCCTTTAAAATGTTTATTGTAAAACCAAATATAAAATATCAAATATGAGTGTATAGTATAAACTATCAATCATGGTTCTAAACTAGAAACAAAACTATTAACCATGGACTCAGAACCACTATCTCTGATATTAAGAACTTGCTTTGGAGAATCTATTTTTTACTCCTCATCATAAGCAAAGGGGCATCTCTTCCAATCCTCATTAAATTTTCTAAGGAATATCGATGCTGGTGTCCTGTTGCATAAACTTTCTATGACTATTTAAATAAAAATACTGAGATTATAAAAGAAAAGCCCTCTTCCAACATTTTTGATTCAGGTTTCATGAATAGAGAAAAGATTATCTTCTTAATATTATGTGCTCGTATTTTTTTAAAAGTTCTATCACTTTGAATTCGTAAGAATAATTTTGCAGTGGCGCATCGTTGCGCAAAATAGATTTAAAAAATTTCTTGCCTAAGATATACTTGAATACTTTTTTTCTGCCAAATTAAATGAGTTATTTAATGATATCATTCATTTATTTCTTCCAAGTAATGAATCTCATATTTGTTTGAGACTTTTGGACATTATGAGAGATACATTATATTTATTTTCGAATAGGAAAAGAACTGATATAGCGAAAACATGTTATTTCTGTGTAGTGCAGTAACTAATTCTAAATTTGCACAAGGGTTTGTTTATTCACAGCTTAAAAGTTAAAAAAAGAGGATAAATTTAGCATTATTCAAATATAATATATCTTACAGAACAAATTAATATTTGCCTGGTTTTCTTGTAAAATCTATTCATCGTAAAACTAATCAGTAAATCCTCTATTCCTATATTTTATAATTCGAATCATGCAGAACAAGACTATTAAGTGTATATTGAATTCATTCTAACTTATTTTTTACTTTTTCATGCTTTCCACATTTATATGATTCTAGTTCTTATTTTACGTGTTTTTTATCGCTTTTAATTTGAAAGAAAATACTTTATGGCAAACTTTAAGTAATTGACTTAATCACATAAATTTATTTTAAGAAATAAAATAAAATAATGTAAAATATTTGAGTGGTTTACATTTTACTGCATGTTTTATGCATTAAAAGTATATGTTACACATTTAAAACAGGAATTGTAAACAATGAAATATGACAAGAAAACAAGAGAATGAAATTCAAAGTACTTTTCATTTTTCAATGTATTTAAAATTGTTCCATCATTTGATTTGTTATAAGCGAATGTTTAAATTAGAGAAGTTTATGTTTCATAGAATGAAATGAATATATATAGGCATTTAGTTTCATATTTTTAATGTAATATCATATTTTTTAAAAATTGTTCATTTAGCTACTAAATTTTGATTTGTTACTTTATAAAGATATTTTGTTCACTCGTGAGATTAGATAAAAATAAAGGTTTTAAAGTGATTGATTCTGAACTATTAATACCATTCCATCATTGAAGTGGGAATCGAAGTAATGACTGACTAAACTTTAGAAATAATTCTTGACCATTAAGCAATTAGATTGAATATTATGATAGTAAATAAGAGATTAAAAATTGAATAGGATTTAATTGTGTCGTATATTTAAAGTAGATGCATACAATGAGTCATTTACTGCTTACTGCTTCATACTAAGCAACACCCTGAAGAAAAGAGTAGAACTCTGTCCATTCCGGTACCAAATGAAGGATTTTATCTTGTTACTTAACACATAGAAATTATAATAAACTACTTCGCTTTCGCATATTTTTACAGTGAATTTACATAAAATTTCTTTATTTTTTAATGAGCTATTATTTTTATAAGAAAAAAAATAGTAAAAATTAAATCTTATAAAAATGCATTGTATATCAAACACAATATTCTGAGCAAAATAATTTGTCTCATATCATTTTTAAAAAGTATTGTATACAATAATTTTTTTGCATGTGTTGTCTTTTTAAGCAAATTTACTTATAAGATTGATAAAAACTGTCATTTTGATTTGGAATCTATAATAATCTACAATTAGTATGTTTACTTTTTCATATATACTGAAAATTTTACTAAAATTCCGCCAGAAACTTAATGAGAAGACCAGTTAAGTTTCTTTCTTTAACAGTTGATTATCTTTGTTAAAGGCTAGCTATCGATGAAACGTTGGAATTTAAAATTTCATATTAACATAGTATTCAACATATGGTAGTAAATGTGCACTTTTATTCATTTTTTTATGGAAATCAACTTACTTAATCGTATTCAAGAATATTTATGATTTTTAAATTGAAATGTAATCAAGGGTTAATAATATATTTTTTATAAACTTAATTAAAAACAATTTTAAGAAAAAATTGCAAATAAGTGTAATTGGCATGAACAATGTTATTCAATTTATTTAGAAAATCAACTCATGAAATGCTGTTCAAAAACTGTTAGGTTTTTAAACTCTAAAATTATATCAAGTATTAACATCAAAATTTTTAAATTGATTTGAAAAACCATTTTGAAGAAAAAATTGACAATACGAATTAGTAATTTAATCTGAAATTCTAGCAATATCCCGGCTGACTGGAGAACTTCTATTGTAATACCAATTCACAGGAAGGACAAGGATCCAGATAATCTTTATAGTTACAGACCAATTTCACTGACCAGCGTTGTGGGGAAGACTATGGAAAGCATTGTTATGAAAAGACTTAACTACTACTTAGAATTTAACGGATTATTGGCTGAAGAGCAGGCTGGTTTTAGAGGCTCTAGATCCACCAACCAACATTTCGCCCTCTTGAGCCAATCAGTTAAAGATGCCCTTGATAACAGACAGGTCTTAATGGCCATTTTTATTGACCTCAAATCTGCCTATGACAAAGTATGGCAAGAAAAGTTTCTTTTGAAATTATCTGAGCTGGGTGTCAGGTGAAACCTTTTTAATTGGATTCGAGGCTTCTTGTGCCAAGGCTTCTGCAAGGTTAGATACGGCAATGCACTGTCAAACTTCAAAATCCTTAAGACGGGTCTCCTTCAGGGTGCCGTTAGTAGTTGTACCCTTTTTAACACTTATATCAATGGCCTAATTTTTAAAATTAGAGACATTATTGGGGTCAAATACCTCTTATACGCTGATGATCTAGTCATATGGGCTGTCTCTAAAAAAGTTCAAGCAATGAGAAGTACAGAGGCTAAACTTTCTCCCGCTTTAAATGCTCAAAAGAGTTGGTGTAATTTCAATAACATGGAGGTATATATTTCAATAACATGGTCACTATCTAAATCATACTGCCTTGCTTTCTCACTTATGGGTCAACCCGGTGAACCGCAATTAATGTTTAAAGGCAATTTAATCCCTACATGCAGCAATTTTAAATATCTGGGTGCGACTTTTGATCGCAAACTAACCTGGAAGTCTCACGTAGAGGACGTTTCTAACCGTGCTCTGAAGAGACTGAGTGTCCTCAAACGACTTGCCGGAGCAAAATGGAGTTGTACTGGAAAAATTCTACTCCAGACCTACCAAGTGTTTATTCGCCTCCTCCTGACCTATTTCTATGAAAAAGAACTTGATACTTTGGAAAAAGTACAAAATCAAGCTTTACGCATCATTACTGGGGCAGTAAAGACTACCCCGATAGATGCTATGCTTTTGTCGACTGGTGTTAGACCATTACAAACTACGGTTCAGAAGAAGGCTATAATTCTCTAGGAAAAGATCACTAGAGTTCCTGGCTGCTTATCACTTTGGAACTAGGCCAGACGATACCTAAATAGAAATTTAAGGACTCAGAAAGGCTTTCTTCAGGGAGTTTTACACCTAAAACATTCTCTTGACTTAAATTATGAACATGAATATCTTGTACCACCTCAAAATCCAATAAATTTGAAACAGTTTTGTTATAATCTTGATCTGTGTCAAAGTGTCAATAAAAGTAATATAGATCCTACTATTTTGAGAGTCCTGGCTTACGAGGTGTTGAGTAGATACTATCCTGAGCCAGAGTGGCTCCGGATCTTTACCGATGGATCCCTCTTATCAAAAGGAACAAATGCTGGTGCCGGAGTTTTCTCCGAAGTCTTTTCCTTTTATGCCCCAGTGGGACGGGGCTCTGCCTTTAATGGAGAGATCGCGGCAATTCGCTTGGCTCTATCTCAGCTACATTGCCACATAGATAAATTTACAAAAGCTGTTGTCCTCTGTGATTCAAGAGCTGCTCTGATGGCCATTGCATCCTCTAATAATCCCTTAACACAGGACATTTTAAACTGCCGCCAACATCTTGAGAACCTAGCATCCCTTGTTAAGACCATTGTACTCCAGTGGATCCCTGCCCATTGCGGAGTCATAGGTAATGAAAATGCAGATTACTTGCAAAGAAGGGTTCTTTAATTACACAGACTTCTACACGCGCTATGCCCTTCTGTTCTATTAAGCATCTTGTCAAAAGAACTCTTATGTCCAGAACTCATGAAGAGCTTACTAACCGCACTGCTCTTAAATCTTGGAAGAATGCCCTCCTAAATCTGCGCAATAGCCCAAGACATAAAGCGGTGGCTGAAGTCCGCCTTGACTAC
Organism: Latrodectus elegans; assembly: GCA_030067965.1. NCBI lineage: Eukaryota > Metazoa > Arthropoda > Arachnida > Araneae > Theridiidae > Latrodectus > Latrodectus elegans. The sequence goes on from CM057810.1 coordinate 75,827,635, forward strand.
GGGCACGATTGTCTGCAGAAACATCTAAATAGATTTGGTATCGTTTCTTCTCCGGTCTGCACTCTTTGCAACATTGGTGAGGTCATGGACGCAGTGCATGTTCCTCGCTGCCCTGCACTTAGTAAGACGTCTCTAACTGAGCGCTATTCGGAAGCTAGAGACACGTTAGATTAATAGACTCTGTTGCAATATCTTTCTGTGTTATATTGTTCTATCCTTTTTATTTATTTTGCTGTAACTGTCTATAATCTACCATTGGAAATAAAAAAAATTGAAATTAAATTTTGGAGGCAATGTCTGTTCTATTTGTAATAACTTAAGATAATTTGAATGCACGATTAACAAATATAAAAACTGTGATAGTAATATCCATTGAATAAAAAGTTAAATTGAACAGTTAGGTGTTCATGTTTAATTTAAGTAAAAAGCTAAATCTAAAAAAAAACATAATTATATGCATTTTTAGAAATCAATACAAATTGCATTCAATTATTTATTTATGAATTTGTTGCTAATTAATAAACAGTTACTAAGCATAATAATCATGTTGCATATGAAAATGTGCACTGTTATTTTTCTCAACAGGAGGAGCAAATTTTTAAGTCTATTTCTAAGATAATTGATAGAGAAAATAATGTTATTACAATTTGTATAGTTGCATACATTTTGTATTTTCTTTTAAATTTTTAACTAAAAGTTTTCAATTTTATGAAGTTAAAATTTGTTTTCACATATCATTCTTTTTTTAGAGAGGTGGCAATATACAGAAAACAGGAATTTTAATATCAATTTGCCATTAAAATTTTATTATGTGAAAAAACTTCTTTTAAATTCTAGAAATATAAGCACCACACTTAAAACCTACAAAGATTTTTAACATTCATGTGTGGTACATCCTGCTGATTTCATTTAAAAATTGGAAATTAATAAAAATTTTTAACTTAATGTCATGAATCTTATTCAGGAAAATTAATAAATATGAAACATAATTGCAGCTTAAATTTCCAAAAATGTATTAATATTGATGTTATTCTGAATTTTCTGTAACGAAGAGCAAGAAAGAAAATTAATTTCAAGAAACTTTAATGACACCATATTACGTATCGTATACTAATTTAAAGCAATTAGTTAAACAAACTAATTTATTAGTTTAACCCAATTTTTCGTAAGGGTAATCTTTTCCAAACATTGATAGTGTCAATTAACTGATTCAAACACATCGATTGCTAGCTATTTCGTAATTAAAATCAATTAAATAAAAATACCTCTGACCTATTTTAAGAGATTACCCGTTTACGAGTTACTTTCATTCTCGATTAAACACATTTTTATTTGTTACTAAGCAAAATAATTTAAGAGGATAAGTGTGCCAAAAAATTTACTTTAATTAGTTTTTTTCACTATATCCTATTAATTAAAAACTATACATTAATAAGTTTTGTTTCCCCTTTTCAAATTTAAATATTTTTATATACAAATTGAGAAGGATTTTTTTTATGGCAAACAGATTAAGTAATAGATAGGAATTAAATGTATACTTACTTAAAATGTAATAATGAGTAAAAGAATAAAAAGTCTGGATGGAAGATATATAACAAATGCATTGCCAGAAAGAAGATTTATCTTTTCTTCTTTCAAATGTAAGTATTCTTTCAATTCTTTCAAATGTAATTATTTTCTTCCCTTTTGCTTGACCTTTAACATTTAAAAATGTAACCTTTTAAATTAAAACTAAAATAAAAAGTAGAATATTAAAAAATGTTCTACAGTTTACAAACTCAACCAGGATATCGTTTCATTTTATTATTCAGAATATGTTTTTTAATTTTTATAGCGTTAAAAAGTGTTTATTTTTATATAATAATAAATTTATATATTTATATATATATAATTAAATCCTTAAATGAAACTTAAAAGTAATAAAGATTACGAATGATTTACCTTTTTTTTAAATAATTTTATAACAAAGTATTAATTATTGATCGTAAAAAAATGCTAAAATAATGAAAGATGAAAGCAACAAAAAGTGTAATGAAATACAAAAACTATTTAGTAAATCCTGGAGATCTTTTATTCTTATATTTATCTAAGCATCACACAAAATGAATATTCCATTGACTTAGCATAAAAAACATATCTACATCTATTGCATAGTTTATAACTGACATAGAAGTATCTTGTAGACTTTTATTATCATTTAAAATGCCGTGTATCAACTTTTGTCATTCAAATTTTCCATATTTCCATAATAATAGTAGATTAATTTCTGATATGTGGTACTGATATTTATATATATTAAATTAGTTTGGTTATGTGATTTTATTTTTAACAACAGGCTTCAGTTTATTTTTTAATGTTGTTTTTGTTGTAAACATCCCCTTTCATTATTGTATTCAATATTAAAAAGAAAAATAAATTACTCAAGTTATTTTGCCGAAAACATCAAAGCTTATTGTAATTTTGAAATTTAAATAAAAAAAAATCTATTTTTAATATACTATTTATCAAAATGCTTTACATAATAATTGTTCTTTACAGAAAAACTAAAAATTAAATCCGTAATGCAAAATATGTGTATTTCGTGAGTTCTTAATAAATACGTGTTTTCTTATGATGAAATTTTAAGTTTGGTCTCAGTTATATTCAAAGCATTACTTTCATTATTTTGTGACTAAAAGTGATTATTTTAAAGATTGAAAATTGACTTATGTTTAAAATCTGTACTTTAATATGCAACATGCTTTTTAAAATTTAAGGACAAGTTTCAGTTATTAGTCGAACACTATTTTTAATGTTAATTGTGCAACTAATAACACAAACAAATTTTGCAATCATCAATTTTAATAACATGTTATTATGCATTGGAATAATCTAATAATTTCTAATATAATTTCTAGGGGAGTACATTATGTTAGCGAGTCACAAAATATTGTTTAATACTATGAAGCAAAACATGTCTCAACTTGTGATATTTATTGTACTTTCTACATAATGCATAGATTTAATCAAGCACTTGTGATACATTATTGACATTTTGAATAATATACTGGATTATAAGTAATTAACTAATGATTTTCTTATAAAATTCTACATACAGTGAAAATTTTATATATTTCTATAATATAATCACAAGCTATAAGTTTCACAGTCCTAAATTATAAATTAATTTGAATCTTCTTTTATGAAGAGAATAAACAGTATCGTTTTTATTTGAGTAATGTATAAATTATTTTATAACAAATTTCTTGAAACTTAAAACTTGTAAATAAATTAAAGTTTGCAACACTATTAATGTGAATGAAATATGACATAATAAAATGATAAACTATTGTTATTGCCCCATAATTTCGGGTTAGTGACTAAATCTTCAATGATTAAATTATTAAAGTATTTAAAACTATCTCACAATTCATTATTAACTTATTGTGTATTAAATTTTTTCTACTTACTTTGTATCTCTTACTAAGTAAATTCTAAAATATTCGTATTGTATTACATATATTATTCTATAATTTGTTAAGAAGACAACAAAATTATAATGTTTTATTTCAATTCAAATAAATATGAAACTTTTCTTTACATATATTTGCCTATTGTGAAAATATGTAATAAAATTTATCTAAAATTAATGTTCATTTTCATTTATTTAATATCTTGGATTACACTAACAACTTATTTAACTTTGTACAGACATATTCTCCATTAAAAAATCCTAATTCACATATTCTGTACTCTGTGTCTTACGCATGTATTTTGATAAGAAAAATTGATCAAATTCAATAAATTTATATCTGAGACTATTTTTTTTATTAAATAAAAATCAGTTTTTCAATAAGAAATGACATACTTTTGGTAAAAGCAGGTGATTTTGAGAAAAACTTTAAAACTTTATGGAAATTATTTGTGTGTATATTAGAAATGAATCAATATTATATATTTTAATGTATTTCTTGAAATTCTAATGCAATCAAATAATTGCATAACAATGTCAAAAGATTTAACAGAATATCATTTGATCCCAGATATTTTTACTAAATGAGTCAAACTCGTCATTTTGTGCAATACGAAAATCCAAAAGTCGTTTCAAAATATTTATATTTTACACCTTAAAAATTAGATTTTGCTTAAATTTTATATTATTACTACATACTCTATAAATGCTCTTAGAAATATACATTAAAAATATATGGAAAATGTTTCAGCTGGACGAATTATTAGTTCAAAAATGTAAAATTTTTTATTCACAATAAAACTGTTCATTAAATATCTATTTAAATAATCATTGAAATAACAACTGGATTATAGTATTTCTTAAGATATCATTCAAGAAAATGTAATTATACTTCAGATTAATTTTTTTAGCCTACATATAATCAGGTTTCAACTACATACAAATATGTAATCGATACAATAATTAAACACGTAATAATAAGTAAGATAGTTAAAATCAGTAATATTATGAAAAATAGTTCAAAAATCTAATAAAAATGACACTTATGATGAATAATTGACTATCAAAAATACACTACCAGATATTGAAAATGCAACACCAAGAAGAAATATACCGAAAATTATTTAAATTATGAGTAGACAAACCTTACTGAGCATTGCATGTGATGTGAAATGCGCATCTCTTCATAGCACGTAGGATGAGATATAAGGTCAGGAATTGGCAGCGTGAATAATATTCTCTCATACTGTTGCTTGGAAAATAATCATTGAAATATTTTTTTTCTTGTCTCAAAGGACGTCTGTAATTGAAAAGAATACCAGGCCATCGTCTACGGGGTCAGCCCCTAGAAGAGCTGGTTAATCCATACGACAAATCGTAGATGACAGAAAAGTAGACATGTCCACAGTGCACTAGCTTGGTGAAGATGGTTGGAACAAGGATCTGTGGAATCGAACAAGTTTGGGATATGATTGGGTGCCATTTGTACAGCCTGCCACTGATTCCTTTAGAATACACACTTTGGAATATGGTTGACTGGGAATGGAGAGTCATTCCTCAGGACGACATCCGTTCTCTCATTGACTCTGTGCCTAGACGTATTGCTTCGCTGTCCACGGTGGTTCTACAACCTACTGACCCAACCCTGTTTAGACTGTTACTACATAGGCTTTGTATTATGCATATCATTTCGAAATACAAATCCCTTATTGTTCGTTGTTGTATCTTTCTGTTTGTCAAATTTCGTTACTTTCTACCATCTCTTTTTCTTCGTGTTAAATTTTTAATGTCGTACAGTGTAAATAATATGTAATATGGATTAATTGAATTTGAAAGAATGTCTTTTTATCGTTCATAAAATTTTATGAGAATAACTGAAGCAATGCCATCGTTTGAAAGCATATCGTTTTAGCTCTGGAAAGAAAAATTTACTTATAAAGTAGTTATCCGGCAATAATTGATTCAACATTCATTGACACTATGCTGAAGTGTTGAGAGCTTCTCTTGCCTTGAATCTGCTACGAAGAGTTAACTTTGGCCTATAAATGAGGAGTCTCAACATGACATGCTGGTAGTGGTTTACGTGTCGCATTACCACAGGACTGTAGACGTCTTCAAGTTTCTTGAAACATTTGTAGAGCGTTTGATATTATTGGATTAAAAGAAATTCACTATGACCTTATACAGTAGGACTTTAATCCATGTGACTCTAGAGTATTATGATAGAGTTTCAGAACCGGCTTTATGAATGCTATAGTGGAGAGCTGTAAACATGTCCAACATATTCTATATTAAATGTCATCCATACTTTTATTCAAAAATAAATAAATTTCATGCTCTCACGCGTCATATTTTTTCCGCAAGAATTTTTTACTTTGTATCATGATAAATGTTACAATGCTGTATATGAATTTTGGATCATTCTGAATATGCTATCATCAATTAAAAAGAATTCTTTTATTGCATATTGCTAAAAATTGTAACTTTTCTGTATGTTCGTATGGGATTGTATAAAATGTTTTCTTCAATAAATTTTTAAACTGAGGTTCCAGTCTAATTAAACAATATGTGCACAAAATAAATGTTGAAGGACAAATCTAATCATTAATATTGATAAAGACTATTTTTAGCAGAATTGATTCTGCTAAAAAGGGCTCTTATAAAACCCTCGGTTTTACCAAACTACATATTTCGGTAACGAAGCAATTAATATCTCTTAAGAGGTAAAATAAAGTTAAAGTAGCACAGAAATATATAAAATTCTTAAAACTGTTTAGTTTTGATAATTTGTTAGAAATGATTTTAAATAGAGATTTTTTAAAATAATTAAATTACATTTAAATTGAGAGACATTAGATACTTAAGAATATAATTTTCTTTTAGGTGATTTTGTTAAAAAAAGACGTTTAGTGTGGATTATTTTAAATCTGTGTTTGTCTCAATTTTATTGTTTGATGCTGTGATACAGAAATCAACTTATATCTCATTTGATTTATTTCATAAAATATCGGTAGCAACTAATCATAGTAGTGTTAAATAATCCATAAAAACATTATGTAAAATAAGTAAACATTTTCCATTTAAGTAAATTAAAATGCATAATTTAACTTTTTCAAAGAGTTGCTTATAAAGAACTTTTTGAAAGGTAGAGTTTTACATTGTTGTTATTAGTATGTATTTTCATCGAAAATTTTAAAACCTACTTGTTTGATTTCTTATTTTTGAAAACTAATTATTCTAATTAATAATAATATTAAAGATACATTTTAAATGTTTCTTAGTTAAAAAAAATTAAAATTCTGATGCAGAATTTTAACTCTTCATGAGAAATAAATCAAATGTCAATATTTTTTAAATGGATATGTTTCATTTACTCGAAAAATGGAATTAATTTAGAAAGAGGAGTATATTTAATGGCAAATTAATCTTTTCGAAATATCTACAGTTTTAAAAACTGCTATTAAAATATATTGAAATAAGTTTATTTAACCTGAAGCAAAATTTTATATTATAGGTTTTTTAATTACAATATTTCACGGAATTAAAAAATGAAACGTATTCATTGTTTTCATAAACATGCTTCGTTTTACCATTAATTAAAAATAAATATATTAAAAAGTCAAAGCAACTTTTATTTAAATTTTTTACGTATGTTGTATGCAGATTTCGTCCATGATTTATGCAGAAAATCATGGACGAAAAATTTATGCAGATTATTTTATCCAAATAAATTCTTAACGGTTTCAATTATTCTATAATGATTTATGTTATTATATTTCTCTTATTTTAATGAAAATTTCATCTCAACTTTTGCATTTAACATTTGTAGCATCTTAACACTTATTTGAATAATATCCGAATGTTTCCTCAATGAACATCAAATATTTAATATTTTTGTTTCTTTCTGTAAATGAAATTGAAACGTTAAACATTAATTCCATTTGGTGAATATGTTCTATCAAGCAAAATAAAAGAAATTAGTTTTGCCTTATTTCTTTCCTTGAAACGAGAAAGAACGTGATTTTTAAGAGTTCAAGCACAATATGAGCAAAAATATTTCTTAAAAAAAATAATAATGCATACAATAATAATTTAGCTTTAGAATTTTAAATCGCGAGGAAATATTCAAAATCTTCGAAAAGCAGTCGAGATTCTAGTATATAAATTTCATTAATTTATGGTTTAATTGCTCATTTTAAATTCAAATTAAATTCGAAATAAAAATATTTCATTTCAGATATTTTAATTTTTGAAGAAACTTGTTAATATTTATAAGTAAATCAATCTCTTAAAATGTGGATCTTTTCTTTCAATAGTTTAACATTCAATATAGGCAATACTAGTATAACATTTTAATTTATGGTTCTGAATTTATTTTATGAAATATTCTCGTATCATATCATGTTAAATTAAAAACCGTACTGCTTCTATGCCAATCTATAGAAATTTATGGGTAACCAGATATTTTTCATACAAAAGCTTTTGACATTTTTCTTTCCTATAAAAATAATTGTCCATGGAAACAAATCGCATGTCTACAATAGTTAATGTAAAGGATTCTCTATAATTAATTATGACTGATTAACAAAAACACAGTATCCATTCAGTGACATAACATGAAACTATGTTATGGATTCCTCATTTTTATTTCCAAAATGTTTACAAAGGTGAAATATATCCTTTAGAAATATGTGTATATATCAGTTTTTAGTTCATTTTTCAAATGTCTCTTTTCTAGCTACATTCAAAATTAAGAAATTTTAATTGCAATCAAACCATTTCCTATATCCTTTATTTTCATCATTCTTAAGTTTAAAAAAAGAAAGGTTTGAAAATTTTGATTCATTCGAAAGGCTTTTAATATTTAGGTTTGTCAAAAATTTAATCACGCTATTTCTGTTGATGCGCTTTAAGAAAATAATAATTTAATTAGTTTTGTAACTAAGATCTATATTTAGAATCAAATGCATTTTCTTAAACTCAGATGTAATAATTTATTAAATTAACTTTCATTTTATAATTAACTAAAGTAGGAAACATCAAGTAAATTATTATTTTTTATTTCATTCTTTTTTTTCTATTTAATACCTACCAATTATGCATAATACCATTTCATCCAGGAATAATTAAATTTACTTGATTAAGAGAACCTGTATCTTTTTTTTCTTTTGAAATTTTGTCAGAATAGGTATTATCACAAGGAAAGTACAAAGATTTAATGCTTAATTAATTTAAATGACTATTAAAAAATAATTTTCAAATATGTTAATAATTTTTTCATTGTTGTTAATTTCTAAAAATAGTATTGAAAAATAATTATTAATGATAATGTCATTAAAACAATTAACAAAATAGAAATATTAACACAAATTTAGTTAATAATGTTAACAATAGTTTGAATTAATTATTCTTTTTCATGTCTCAAATGTCCTTGATATAAGAATAAAATATAGATATATAAGTACTGAAATATTTGTTGATGATAATAATAGATATTAATAGATAATAGAATTAATTATTTTACTTAACATCAATAAAGTAAGAAACCAGAGACAAATATGAATATTAAAATGGTTACCAATGATAATAATAGTTTAAATCATTCTTGTTTTTTTCCATAATATCGTTGAAAGAGAAAACAATGAGAGATAAATATACTTTAAAATAATTGTTACTGATAAAAATGACTTAAATTAATATTTATTAATTATAACTTTTGAGTTAAACAATGAAAAATAAATATAAATATTGAAAAAGTTATCAATGATGATAAAAATTTTAAAAGTTAAAATTGTGTTCATTCATCTCTTCAAAATTTTTGTTTATTTAATGAACAATTTTCAAGGAAATAATGATAGATAAATATGAATACGTAAATAGTTATCAATGATAATAATTTGTTATCAATGATAATAATTTAATTGTTTATATCTTTATTGTTTATTTCCCTAACATCACCAAAGTAAGTAATGAAAGATAAATACGAATGCTAAAACAAAAAACAATAATGATAGTTTAAATTATTCATTTTTATTTCCATAACCTAATTTAAAGTTAGAAGGATAACATTTTTATTAACAGGACTAGTGTTCTATATCTAGAAAAAATTGACTAAGAGATTGTAACGTGGTAAATGAGCCAAAATAATTTTATATATAATTTTTAATAAACAATATATGTACCAAACCTAACCTAAGACAGTATATGCACCTAACATTTGGACCATGTTTTCTACTAATTTAAATTTTTAACTATATATTCTGGTTGGTAGACATTCCCAATGGTAACAGTACAGTTTGGTAAAGACAAGTTGATTGCCTGTGCTTCAGTGTTTGAGTTAGTTGTTGAATTTCCAAGAGTAGAAAGTTCTGTAAACTTGACAGTTTGTGTTTTTATTAGAAAAGCAAGAACTCCTCGACAGCCATCCTGTCGGTCTTTCCTTATTATCGTATGGCTCTTTAATCGTCAATTTTAGTCTTGGATGGAATTTAGATCTCACTTGTCATAAAAGGGTTTGCCATTGCCTCGGGAGGTATCACCTTTGCTTGTTGGTCCATGGAAAGCCCTCAAACGGCATCAACATATTCTCTGACTGTAAATCTGCTCTGGAGGCCAATAAAGGAGCTAAAACGAGACTTGCCTAAGACATTAACGAGATTTATCCACCACAGTTGCCAGGAAAAAAAACCAGCACCATCCAATGGGTCTCAGCACATGTTAACATAGAGGAGAATGAACAGGTGGACTCCTTCGCCAAGGAGTCTCCAATCTCCCTCCTACGACTACCACTTGCTTCGATGTAAACACCCCCCGTCGCGAGACATCAGCTCTGCGGGAGACTACGGAAAAATGGTGACTACCGGAGCTTAATCCTGACCGTGATATCACCACTACCATCATCAGAATTTGCACTGGGCACATGAAGGGTATCAAAATCATGCTCGACAGATCTAGAACCTACGCAGAATGCAGGCACTGCACAGGACATCCATTGGATTCAAAGTATCTCTTCAACTGCATCTCTGTTGTCTCGATCCTCTTCAACATCGATCCTAACTGCTGGCATGACATCCTTTATGCGGATAAAGCTGAAGATGTGACCAGGACAGTGCTCCATGCCTTTGGTCCCATATGACTTAACTATATATATATTTTAAATCATCCGATATATAATACAGAGAGTTTGTGCATAGTTTTACGATGGTTCAAAGCCATTTAATCTTATCAATAAAAGGAATAAGAGTTTCTTTTAATTAACAATATTAGAAAGTTTTAAAAATACTCAAAATTAATTAAGCAAAATTGAGATGCATAACTAACAATACCAGTAATATTAATAACAACATATTTTAGTTAAAATCTTTATGATGTGAATTTCTCTGTCATGTGAGCTTTTTAATGTTTTAGCCTTCATAAAATGTACTCATACTTTGCACAATGCTTTTTACAAATGGTAAGTTACAATATATGTTAATATGATTCAACTTTCACAGTTACTTATGATATCCTGTTGGATACCCAAAATTGAACAAAGACTAGTTAGATGGAAAGAGCATTGGTAATTTTTTTTATTCTGAAAACATAATTTATATGTTTAACATAGGCTTTCTGAACTTAGTGGTAACACTACACTCTCTGAAATGACAAACCTCAATTTTGATTCCAGGTATTGCTGAAGAGCTTAAGAAGATGGATTCTTCATGCTATTCTATCATGATTAATTTACCTAGTTTCATAATTTGCTTACTTTAAATTAATTTGCTTACTTCTATCGTGATTAATTTGCCTAGTGGCTGGTACCTTAAAGGTTCAGGTTCACTCCTTGTGACACATGAGTAAGACTTGTTTACGATGCAAATTCCTCTTACATAAAATCAGTGGTGGATATGTAAATGCATTACTACAGCTTTCAGCTCTCATGGCTTTGGGCTACTCAATATCTCAAACATATATATTTATAAAAAATGATGCGAACTTTGTCAGTCTATGCCTTTATTATTGGAAATTAAATTCGTTATACAACAAGAAATATTTTGAAAACAAATGTATAGACATACATCTGTCTTAGAAATATTTCTTCGGGGAGTGTCATCTACCTTGACACTCCCCGAAGACACCCTACTACTAAAGAAAGAAATCATATTTGTTTCCAATTTTGAAGAAGAGGTTTTTTTTTCCAAATTTATTCAGTCTGATTTTTTCACGAATATATAAAAAAATTGATCTGAAATAAAATAATGTTATAAAATGTTACTCCAAATTGAAAAGAAAATATTTTTATTATTTAAGAATAAACAAAATACTTAAATAATATGCATGAATATATCGTAATCTTTTATTATACATTAGTAAAATGTTTCAAGAATGTTAAGTGTGGTTGCCTTATAAACAGAAGTTTTTATGATTTTTTAGTATAAATGTTTGCTCTCATACATATAATGTATTAAATGTAAATGCATAATTGGATAAAATATCACATATAGTAACAAAATATTCATATGTAGTGAATACAATCTAAATGCAATGAACAATTAATTCATAAAATTACAAATAAATATTCGTAAACCTGTATTAGTATTGAATTAACGAAAACATTCATTTAAAAAAAAACAATAAATGATTTATTAGTGAATGTAACACTGAAATACTTAGTTCTAGTAAAAGTTATTATTCGTTGAATACCAGTTTTTTTTACTTATTCTGTGTGAACATGACCGCAATAGATGTATATTGATTAATAGTTATCTTCTATGTCAAAGCAATGAACTAGAAATGAGTTTGACCTTTCGAATAACTCAGGAAATTAAATTGCGTTTCTTATCCTTGATTGATACTTTTGCATTAAGGAATATAAATTATTTTAACTTAATTAATTTAAAATATCTGATGCTAAATTTATAGCTCAATTATTTCCTCTCAATATGATTTTACTTTTATTATCTTACATTTTCTCCAACTTATAATACCTGTTTACACAAAGTATAAAAAAATCAAAAAACAGAAGAAAAATAAAAAAGTTTACAAATTTGCCTAAATAAAACGAGAAATATATGTTAATTCTCATGTCTAATATTGCAATGTATATTTTAATCCTTTAATTTAAATGGAAGCGCTTTTTAGTTAACAGTTTATTTTAATATAAATTCTGTGATTGGTAGATGACGTACTTCGTTCTCGAGAAACATTTAAGCTTTTAGATAAATAACAAAAATTTTCTTATATTTTTCACAGCATAAATTCATTTTGGTACACGTTTGGATTTTTTGGTGACTAACACATATTAATAAGCTTGACGTAATTCTTTGTAAATAAGTAAATTTAATCCGATTAGGAAATAAAGTAATAAAATATTAGGAATTTAAAGGGGGAATTTGTTTCCTTGACTTATCTTCTAGAAATTTTTATGAAATGCGTAGTTACAGAAAAATGTTGTAAAATGTACCACGATGATTTATAAGCTAGAACAAGCAAAAAGATTGTTTTGAAACGGTAAAATCTGATAAATTAAAAAATGTGCCAAAAGATTACATGGCACATTTATTCTCAATATTGTAACAAAGATCATACTTAAAACTAAGTCTTTTAATTATAAGAATCTTTAATTAAAAAAAACAGTTCTCCACTTTTAAAACTAAAAGTTAAATTTAATATTAAGAATAATATTTTTTTAATTACTTGTTAATTAAATTTTCAAAGAATATTTCCACTGATATATCCGAAAATGCAAAATTTTAAAAATACAGTATTTTATATCATTGATAGTCTTCTATTTTATTTTATTAAAACTTTAAAAGAGAGATAGTACTTTTCATTATTGCCTTATAATAGGACATTTGATGTATATATTTAGTGGGATCTAATTTAGAATATCATGCAAAAAACTTTTAAATAAGATTTTTGCAAGACAAGAAAACAAATTTTGAGTCAAATAGGAGAAAATTAGATAAAGCATTTAATTCAAAGATAACCCAGCTCACATAAGAAAAATAAAAAATATTTTATTGGAAGTTCAAGCATAGTTCAGCTATAATTGGTAGATCAAATTATTCTAATTCACTTCAAAGAGTTATTTTCTATTTGATAAGACAAGAAGAAACAATCATTTATGTTTTAAATAAATTTTTTATGAAATATTTATATAAAAGACGTGTAGGTTATGAGAATTAGGACTTATATTTTATTATGAGAATGTTAATTTTTAAATATCACAAATGCATAAAATGATGGAAATATGAAGTTAATCCATCTTTAAAAGAATTAAAATCATGTGAAATTTCATGGAAAAATTTAAAGTTAGTTAAAAATATTTATTAAATAAACTTAAAACAATGACAAATACTATTTTAAACTTAAACTATTTTAAAAATGGCAAATTTCAAATAAAGTTGCAGTTATGAATGTGTGGCAATAAATTATTATTTTTTGCAGAAAGTTAAATGTTTTAGAAATTTTCCTTAATAGCATGTATAAATAATAAAATAATAGATAGCCACTTCTAAAAATTAAATAAAGGAAATTATAAAGTTACTTAGAAAAATAATAGTGCTTCTAAGTTTTAAATTAACTTTAATATGAAAACGAATATCTCCATGAACCAAAGTGAAGAAAGATAATTTTGCATCTGTATATGAGGTAAAAATTTTATATAAAATTTATTTTATTTTAATCTAAATATGACGAGAATTATATTTTGAGATTGAAATTTTTTTTCATTCTCTCATTAATGTATGCTAACTTCTTAAACTTAATAAGTAAATCGTATTAAATAAATTCATTGATGATTTACTTTCTACTTAGTAACACATATCGTAATTTATTTCAAATTTTTCATTTGTATTTTTTATTTTTCATGTTTGTTTTTTCCTTAAAAATACAATCTGTTTTTAAGATTTATCCAATATATTCTTTATTGTGTATTATTAATCAATTATTCAATATTTACATTAAAATGAAACGCAATTTAGAAGACTGTATAAGGATGCAGTTCATTCAATTCAAACGCATAAAAATAATTTTAAGGGTTCTCAATCAGGTAACAGTTTACATTCTTCAAATTGTTGCAATTGTTGCTTCAACCTGTTTACATAAATTAATTTATAGACATGATTTTCATTAAAAGAGAAATTCTATTATACTTATTTAAATTCATTAATTATGAAGTGGGAACTATAAAGTAAATATTCAATAAATATATATATATTTTCAATAAAAAAATTATAGTAAAGAAAATACTTTACTATAATTTTCTTATTGAAAACATAGGCACTTGTTTTGCAAGTGCATTTAAAGCAAGTGATATTACTAACAATCCAAAAATATATGATAAACAATTTTATATCAAACGTTTGCATGGAAATACACTTTAATTCTCTTTCCTAATTAAAAAATATTTTTTTGCTTTATTTCAAATTAAAAAGAGATATAAGTTTAAGTCACAATCTTAGTAAATGTTTCCTGCACTTCTTTTTAATGTAGTAACTTTAACATAAAAATTACATCAAATTTCACAATAATTAATGTACATAACAAAACTTTTATGCAACACATTTACGATTATCAGGTATAACTATTAAAAAATTCATATTCATTGTTTAATACTTAATGCTTGAAATTATAATTTAGATTAAATATAGTATGGAAGAAATTACTTATATAAAAATAAATATTTTAATTGCGAATATAATGAAGTTGTGACTTCCATATGTAAATACGAGACAATTATTTAGAAATTAGAATACTAAATATAAAGACTGTGTACTTATATTTATATATATTATTATAAACATCAGTTTTGATTAGTAAATATATTTGCCAAAGTTATAATCAAAAAATCATTATTCGTTCTTTATTTTGTAAATTTCTTTTATTTTCTCCATCTATGAAATTTTGCTGAAATTTTACTCTTTTATTTTAGAAACAAATTCGTATTGATTTTCATTTACAGTGCATATTTTTCTATAACGAATAATTGTTTAAAGTAAATTATGTCTGTTGATTTAATTTTTTATTAAGTATATCACATCAAATGAAATATAAAATTTCTGCACATTTTCTTCGTAATTGTTAGAATAATTAATGTACATAATGATGAGTTATTTAAATTCAGAGAAACATATTTTGTCTGATTGATAATTTACAAAAATAAAATTTAATATTTCTTTCTTGAAAAAGATAGTTGCATTTACTATAAATTTTATATGATATCAAATTAAATATTCAGTTTATAAATATCTTCTATGTTTCTCTATATCCTTAGTAAAGAAAGTGTTTACTTACAATGAAATTAAATTCATATTTGTGTAAAAACTCCTTCCAGTTTGATTATTTAGAGTCCATGTCATTAATAATTAATAACGAAATAAATATTAAATTTTTTTTATGAACTTTTTGGAAATTTGGTAATCAAAAACAACTTCTTATGATTAAATATCAACTGAAAAAATAATTTCAGATAATAATAACAAGCTTTAAATGTATACCATGATTATTTATTTCGAAGATCACATAAGGTGAACCTGACATTTTATTGCTTAATTTATAATATTTTAATTTATAATTTAATTTATATATTCAATTCCTTACCTAAGATTTTTAAATCATAAAATAGTTAAGAAATAATAAGGTAAATTAATTTTCTGTAAGTACGTTTGAGTTTAAAATACTTTTCTTAAAGACCTCTATTTAAGATGGATATTTGATTTTGAAAAGTGTTATTATCTTTTTTAAAACATATTAAAATTTAAATGGAAATATAAATATTCACGTTTCTTTAAAAATGCTTGAAAATTGTTATGTATTGCAATTGCAAACAATCCTATTCTGTTTCGTATGATATAGTATATAGCTCTCATTTTTTCATTTTTATTTAGATTGCAGTTAAGCAAAAAAAATATCAATAACTATAATTTTAAATATATAATTAATATTATTTTTCATATCTTATGTATTGTACTGAGTAGTTTCTCCTAAAATTATTAGCAATTTAGTAGACTGCAATATTAAGTTTATATTTGCTTTTCACAATTCACATAATTTGTTTTTCCTATAATTTTTTAACAATATTTTATTTCTTGATATTTTGATTTCATATTATATACATATAATTTTTTTAAATATCTTTATAATTTCATACTTTTAGTGATAATTTTTTCATTGGTTTCACTTGCGCAAATCTGAAAAATTGCTTTTCCCTTTTTCCCCTATATATATTAACAAATATTTTTAAAAAGTTGACATATCGTAAAGATATTGTTTTTCCTTTTGAAATCATTTTATAACTGACAGAAATACTAGCTCGACGTTACACTTTCAAACATATCTTATTTTTATTACATGTCTCACAAAAACTCATAGGTAAAATTGTCACTATGTTTTAAACCTTTTTTTCCACCTCGACATGTTTCTTAAAGTTCAACCATGACAATTGTCAAATATGTCAGATTTGTTCCGTGATAAATAAATCTGATGGCATAAAATATAAATATTCATTTTAAATACTCTTTTTTTTATATTTATTGGTATATTTTTATTGAGAATAAGCGTGTATCATTCAGCAGAACGGAACACTGATGAAAAAAAAAACTTGATACAAAAAGAAAATATATATCTCAAAATCTAAGATAATACACGACTTGAATTATTTGCTTATTCAAATTTAAAAGTTTATATGAAAAATGAAGGTATATATGATTGCCAAAGGAGTATCTAAACTTTTTCATGTGTCTTTATGCTTTACAGTTGGTCATTTTTCCACTATTAGAGTTATTTTTGGCATTATTAATGTTAAGAATGATATTATATGTATTATTTTGAATTATGTTTGCAATTAAAGTTTGGAAACATAAAATGTTAAAACAATTTTTTTTACAATATATCACATTGTCTGGAATAAAGAATATATATATATATATTTCACTTATTCATATATATATATATTTCCTTATTATTATATATATATATATATATATATATATATATATATATATATATATATATATATATATATATATATATATATATATATATATATATATATATATATATATATATATATATATATATATATATATATATATATAAATAAGAAGCGAAAATACGTGGTACTATTTGTTGCTAACTTGTCATTTTTTCCACAAAAGGGCTAATTATATGGGGACCTACAGTTTAAAGTGGATTCGAACCACACAAGCATCCAAGGGATACAAAGCCATGAATTGTTGAACCATATGTAATATTAATATATATATATATATATCTGTGTGTGTGTATATATATCATGCAGTATTTGCAGTTATATTAATTAACGTATTCAATATTTTATTCTATAATTACTTCTCTATATTTGAAAATATCAATTTCCTATTTAAGTACCTAATTTGGAGTCTTTTCAAGCACATGAATGTAAAATTTTTCGAGAATATTAAATAAAAATTCTAAATTCTACCATAATCAGTAGCTCTTTTTTCTTTATAAAATATTTCTTGGTTGAATTATTAAAAATGATTAAAATGGATAATTCTGTTGTTGTGAATAAAACATATATTTTCTTAATTTTAAATGTACCATATGAATCAAAATATTACATTCATATCATATGAATATTAATAATAATTTTAAATAATATTAAAAGGCATTATACAAATATGATAACTATTTCTGTTGTTGTTCTCGTGTGCCACACAGCTAGGCTGGCAAATTGGGATGCGCTGCTCCGCTTTTCCAAATGAACCTTATTTGGTGTGGAGTCTGACTTCTTCAGTACACACACATGCCATAAGGATCCGTTTATAGGGTAGGCAACCATTCACACCTCATTCACACACAAGGAAAAGACAAAGACAGGAGAGAGAGAGAGAGAAAGTACATCCATGCCTGAACCGGTATTCGAACCCAGGACCTCCCTATCCATAGGCAGGCACGCTGACCACTAGACAAGTTGGTCAGTGATAACTATTTCTAAAGCTTTTAAATAGTATTTTTCGTATCCATCAAAATAGGTCATGAAAATACAATTAAATGTTTCGAATGTTCTTAACGTTTATTGTTTATGCAAATTATTCAGTTTTCAGTGAGATATTTTTATTTAATGTAATTACACTTCCTTATAAAATTATGAACATAAGTTCAGAAGTGTTTCTATATGAATCTGCTAAACATTATTATAATCAGTAAACTTTTACCTCAAAGTTCTCAGCAATCTTCTAAATTATTAAGCTTACAAAAATAGAAGTTAAAGATAATAATTTATACAAAAAATAACAGATTATATTTACAATTTTCATTTATGATAAATAATTACATGACAGAAAAAAGCAAGTTATAATACAAACAATAATTAATAATATCAAGGAGTATTGTGGCATGCTTAATAATTTTATTTCCGCTCTTTTATAACATATAATGAAAATGGATTAATTTATATTAGTTTACACAAAATAATTTTTTAAATTAATTTAAATAAATGTATTTCAATTATAATAATCTCTCTTTTCTCATCGCTGGTTACTGTTATGTACAGATAAAAAAAATTTTAAGTTAAGATGAATTCAAAAAAATCTTGAGATTTTTGTTAGTGAAAATTTAGATATTGTGTTATCGATAGAGTTTTATACAAAAAATACTCTATGTGTAATAATTTTAATTAAACTACAAAGCTAATTCAATATTTCGAAATTATGTGTCTATGTGGGATTTAAATGATATTAAGTATTGAATGTTTTTCACACACAATTTATAATTATGTTACCTTGGGAACAACAAATCATTCAGATTGATCGAAAGCCATAAGAGAAATATCAAGCAAAATTTAAATTTCTTATTCTAACTTTATGTGTTTTTCGTTCAACTACACATCATATTCGATTCTTTCGAAATGCATAAAAATTAGACAAAGTAAGAGTTGTGGTCAACATCATCTTTTCGGGGTTGTCGCAACAATTGACGATTTTATAATCAATAATAAAATTTACTATTCAGAAATAATAAAAATAATTTAACTCAATAAACATTAATTATAATAAAATAATTAAATTAATTTTTGCTTATTTACCTAAAACCCATTAAGAAAAATAATATAAAATAACTTTTTTCAAATGATATAAGTAATTCTATCAGATTGAAAATAAAATTATGACCAATACAAAATTCCAAATATTTTTTAAAAAAAAAGACAAAATATTTTTGCAAAATGCATTTAATTTGATCTAAATATTTGATGATTTTTATGATATTTTTCAACAAACACATTGCTGTAAGAATTATGCATAACAACACTTTAGAATCAAAATTAATTGCCTCATAGGTGAAAACTCCGAATAAATCCGTGAACATCGACATTTATTGTCAGAAAGTACAGGATAGGTGAAGAGAAAGCGGCCCTTTTAAACTGCGGATGCAAAATCTACTCCGCAACCTCCAGAGTAAAGCGCAGAGCATCTCGGGATTGGTGCTTTGTTGTGACGTCATCGCCCAGCGAAGCACTCTTCACACAACAAACGAGAGATCGGGATGTGAGGCACCTATTCTTCCAGCAGCTCACTTTTAAAGTAAGTATCATTATTTTTTCATCTTCTTTTTCTTTCCCGTTGCAATTCGCAACTCATGATATTTTCGGCACCGGGATGATTAAAAAACGTTATTTTCGCACTCTCAAGTGGAAATTTTTGGATTTTCTTAGACAGTACTCAAAGTAGTTCAAGTTATGCAGTGTAGGAAAGAAAAAAATTTTTTTGCAAGCCATGCGAAACTCGAAAGTAGCTACGTCAGACATTTTCAGTGCTAAAAGTGTCTTAAACATAATTTATCTAGAATCTCAAAGTTACTTAAATGCAAGCCTAACTTATCAAATCGTAAAAATATTTGCAATTTTTCTGCATGGATGATACGTCAATCCATAAGTCATAAAACAGACTAATATAATATAAAAGTATTCAGTAACAATCATATGATATTTTTCGGGACAAAATGAAATAAAAATAATTTTATAATTTTTTCCGAAATAAATTATTTAAAATAATATACACATTAATGCAAACTTAAAGAAATGAATCAGAATTTTTCAATTTATATAAATATGAATAATATGTTTTAACTAAAAGAAAATTGCAAAACGAAATTTGATAAATTTTTATTGTCTTAAAATAGTTTTGCATTAGAAACAGGTTATTTTCGAATATTTTTTTCATCGAAAACTAGCAATGACTAAATGTCACAAAAAATGATGCAAATTAAATATAATCTTTAAATTACTGAAATTAATACTTGTAATTATTAAGGATATCAAATTTTGAATTAGTCGTCGATATTTTATATATTAAAAAAGGTTTAGAGGTGTTTTAAAATTCTAATGTCAAAAAACTAAAATATAAGTATTAAAATGAAAGTTTTAAAAAATAAATTACTTTAAATTAATAAAATGTAATTTATATCTGACACTTTTAATTAGTTAAAAGTATTTATAAAAAAAGAAACAGTTATAATGTATATAGTAAGGAGAAAAATATTTTACAACTAATATCGTAAAATATTTTTCCTGAAGACAATTTTTCCTTTTTAAATGGTGCCCCTTTCTTCATACTGATATCAATTTGATTTTTATATAAAGATATGTTTTGTAATATTATTTTCTTTACTATTTGAAATTTGTTATTTTATTTTTTTATATTTTTAGAATACCATTACTTCACAAAATGAACTATTTCTTTTATTAACAATGCATAAATAATAAGAACACAAGAAAAAAATAGAAAAATATTTTACTAATTTCTATTCTTATTACTATAACCATTACATTATTTCAGGTAAGAAAATAACTACATTTCTAAGGAAAGACAAATATTTTTATTAGAATAAATTTTGATAATTTTTCAAAACAAGAACGTATAACAGCAATATTTTTTTATTCATTAAATTAATAAAACATTAACGTGCAACTTTTCAAATTAAAGTATTTACATTAAATAAATGAAAATTCAAACAATTAATGAAGTATATTATTTAAACATAATGATTTCCACTGTATTATAAATGCATGTAAAAACAATTATGTGTTACAAATACGTAAACCTCTAGAAATAATTTTGGTAAGCTTATAAATTAATTTAGGGAGAAGCATAGTTTCCAAACAAATGCAGTGACAGTAATATTAATATACTAGATTCTAATTTTTCTTTTCGATAAGTATAGATATTTATAAAATTACTGTATAACTTCTCAAATCGCATGCGTTTCTAAAATTTGGTTGTATACTGTTGAAAATACACAAATAAGTTCAAGCTTAAAAGAAAATGTACTGTTAAATCACTTTAATGTTCAATTTTTTATATAGCCTAAGATTATTTTCGCAATAAAAATGGAATTCTTTAAAATTTGGGTAAGCAGACCGAATATTGTTTAATTCTATTTCATATTTAAATGAGAGATTGGTAGAAAAAATGGATTACTTCAAGAAAAAATTGAAATTATATGAAATTAATACTTTGTCTTCTTCAGTGTATTTTTAGCAAACAATATGATATTTACATTAAAATGTATTTCAGAATTAGACTGTAAATAAATCATAAACTCTATGCATTCATGCTCATTTAATAAATCGAAAATGGATGTTTAGCATATGAGGAAATATACTGAAGAAAATGAACACGTATTTATGTATCGTGTATATAAATATGTTTCTTTATGTTATTCAACTCTCTAATGAAATTTAAATTCATTGAATTTATCAATATATAATGATAAATAAAAAATACTATTTGTATGCCCTTTGCTCATAAAGAATATTAAATAAATGCAGATTACAACCCCGTAATATAGTTTTCTAAAAAATACATAATTTGTACTTAAGACTAAAAATAAAAAATCAAAGTCCATGATTAAAAGAAAAAACTTATATATATATATATATATATATATATATATATATATATATATATATATATATATATATATATATATATATATATATATATATATATATATATATATATATATATATAACTAAAATGTTGATTAAGTAAACTCTGAAAAAATAAAATATCAACAACATATATTATAAATAATAGTGTTTAGTAAAATTTAAAATTGCATATATATATATATATATATATATATATATATATATATATATATATATATATATATATATATATATATATATATATATATATAAATATATATATATATATATATATATATATATATATATATATATATGTATATGCAAATTTAAATTTTACTAAACACTATTATTTATAATATATGTTGTTTCATTAAGCATTTTATTTATATCCTTAGTTAATGGCATAGTTGTTAATCCTAAATAATTATCTTTCTAAATTAATTTATTAAATTTAATTTTCTTCGTGGGTTATTACATTTTTATTTATAAATAAGTTATAATTTAAATATAAATAATCTTTGCAAACGATAATTTATTTCTAAATTTTAATTTTATTTAATATAAACAAATATATGTTATAATTGACCTAACGTTCGTAATACTTATTTTAATACAAAAATACTTGTAGCAGTTTTAAAACATTACTAACTTAAATCAAATTGAACATTAAAAATGAACATAAAATATTGTTTATGCCATACATTTATTCTAAAATTTTATTATCAATTATAATGTTTAGTCAATTTAAGTTAAATGAAGTCAATCGAATTAAACGTATAGTTTTGAATTGAGGATGATTGATCTTTTAAAAATTCTTCTTTTGTGAAGCATTTATTACTTCGAAAATAAGAATTAATATTTATTACTAAGAATTATTAGTTACGAGGGTTGCTATTTATATTTCTGGCCTTGGCAACAGTAAGTGTTGCTAGGCGACCGAAGACGATTTTAATCGAAAGTTTGATATTTTTAAACATAAATTCAGCAGACGATTTACCATTATAGCTTTATTTGTGTTGTTGACAGTAAATTGAAAAGTTCTTCTCTGTCAAAAAATGGAATTGAATCGTGAACATTTTCGTGCCATTATTTTTCATAACTTTCGACGTGGATTGTCAAGACAAGAGTGCTTCGATGAACTTAATTCTTTATACAGCGATAAAGCGCCATCCTACAGCACTGTAAAAAATTGGTATAACGAATTTAATCGTGGTCGATGTTCGATCCAGGACGAATCCCGTGCAGGTCGTCCAAAATCCGTTGTTGTGCCAGAAAAGATCAATGCTGTGCGTGAACTGATAAAGCAAGATCGTCATGTGACATACCGTGTGATAGAGGCGTCTTTGGACATTAGTATGACTAGCATCAATAAAATATTGCATGAACATTTGAGCGTAAAAAAAATTTTTTCGCGTTGGATCCCGCATAATCTGACAAACGCTCAAAAAAAGGCTCGTGTCGATTGGTGCACGGAAATGTTGGAAAAATACATTCAAGGTACATCAAAGGCTGTGTATAACATCTACACAGGTGACGAATCATGGATCTATGCATATGAGCCGGAAACAAAACAGCAATCAACTGTATGGGTCTTCCAAAACGAGGCAAAACCAACAAAAAGTTGTTCGAGGAAGAAGCACATCGAAACAAATGATTGCCTGTTTCTTCGGCATTAACGGTCATGTGGCAACAGTGGCGTTAGAGCAACGCAGGACGGTCAATTCTGAATGGTACACGACCATTTGTTTGCCAGAAGTCATCGGAGAAATTCGAAAAAAGCAGAAGAACAGGCGAATCATTCTTCATCATGACAATGCGAGCTCTCACACATCGACTCAAACAAAGGCATTTCTGACGGAGAGAAAGATCGAACTGATGGGTCATCCGCCGTACAGCCCTGATTTGGCACCCAATGACTTCTTCTTATTCCCACACATCAAAAATAAATTACGTGGACAACGATTTTCGACCCCCGAAGAAGCGGTTGATGCACTCAAAACGCATGTTTTGGAGTTACCTCAATCGGACTGGAAAAAGTGCTTTGAAAATTGGTTCAAACGCATGCAAAAGTGTATTGATCATCATGTAGAATATTTTGAAAAACAATAAAACCAATTTCGATACTACATATTTGTTTTTTCATTATTAGGCCAGAAATATAAATAGCAACCCTCGTAGTTATAACAAATGCAATATTAAAATATGGAGAAAGTAAAATTTCTTTTACATCGTTTTTATTGACATAAATAATAAGCCCCATTTCATTGTTTAGAATTTTTACGGAAGGAGAAAAAGATGAACTTTTCATCCTTTTTCTTTTCAAGGAAAATTCGATTTTAGAAAAAAAGATAAAAAAACTATTGGTTTAAACATGATATCATATTGCATATTTCTTTTCCTTATAAATGATTCACCATCAACTAGCAGATATAAAAGGAATAGCGCCATCATTTTGCGATACGATATGCGAAATACTTTATACTTTGTTTCAATGAAATATTAAACAAGGCACTAAAGATCTCTGAAATTTGATTTACGTAAAAATGTTCTGCTTTTAGTTTATTAAATCTTACCCAACCAAATAAATTTTAGCCCTCAAGTATTTTCTTAACATATAAAAATATAGTAAGTTTCATTTTAAAACATAAAATACAAAACATAGTATTCTCCATTTAATTAAAACTAAACATTATATTTAAAAAAAAGTTAAGATTATGTGCTTGTTTTTAAATTGAACTGAAAGCTAAAGAAACATATGAACAAATTAAGAAATAATATCATGAAAAATAGATTAATTTATATTAATTTTCACTTCATACTAAAGATTTTGAAAATTATTGCTAAGAAATAAAAAAATGCTATCAAACAAACTTGTAAAAATTATACTGTATATTACTTGTAGTCAATTATCTTATGCATGGGAAATTTTATACTTCAAAACTGTACAATTAACTATTTGTAGATTGTACATGCATAGTTATAGTATATAATTAATGGCATTAATATTTACTTTAAAATAATTATTACATTACAATACACAAATGTATCTAAAATACACAAAATTTTAATGTATAATGTAAGCACGACAGTATATGCTATAATATAAAGTGCAAAGTCGTTAAGTAACATCTAATTACTGAAAGTTAAAGTTAATGGATCAATTTTGCATCAAATAGTGTTATTCTTTCTAAACCCTGCGTTTTTATTTCTTAGATAGATTGATATTTCTTTCAAATTATTGAATTTTCTTATTTCTTTACTAGACTATCACTCATTTTTTAAAACATGCTTACAATGCACAGTTAAATTATCGTTTGTAAATCATAATAATAATGTTCGATCTCTTTTTTAAAAGCATCGTTCTTCTCGTAAATAGCTTAATATTACTTGGTCGATTACACGTTTCGCTTTTCCTTTCGTATTCAGTGGTCGTTACGAAATTCATCAGTCATTCGAAACTTAAAAGTAAAATCGATCTTGTTCAGCATTATCATGTATGGTGTGTCACACAAATAGAGTTTCGAAATTAAAAGTATTTTGTGACTTCAATAAATAAATTATAAATTTTAAAATATGAGTAGATTTGTAACGAATTACAAGGTTGGTTTTCCTCTTTTTTATGTTAGATATTAATAATGCTTGATGTTTTCCTAATTATCTGAATTCTGTAACTGAACACTGATTTTTATTTAAATAATTATATTTTTCACAAATGTTAATAATTATTTTTTATCTTAATAAACTCAACAAGTATTTAAATAAAACGTTATAAATGTTGGTTTTTATGTAAATTAAATAATTTCTACTTTACAGAGTAACTTTATTTGCATACCTTCATAATTTATTGACCATAAGTGTGTTGATTTATTATAACTTACTACTTTAACAGTATATTAATAAATATAGAAAATATTCATAATGTAGATTTAAAAAGTAGAATATATATATATATATATATATATATATATATATATTTGTGTGTGTTGTGTAGATGTAAAGTGCAAATAGAAAGGAAGTCTTCTCCAAAGTTTATATTGGAAAAAGTAAATGTCTTCGTGAGTGTTCGATTTTGTACATTATTTCTTTTATACAAATACTTTCTTTGCAGTATTTTTACTCAAGAAACTCTAAATACATAAGTTAATATAATGGAAAACATTATAAAAATAGAATAGATTATACTTATAATGGAATATAATATTAAACTTATAATGGAAAACTTTAAAGAAAGTTTTCCATTAGACCATTAGTTTTCCACAAGTAATACTTTCAGAAAAATACACTTTATATAATTGTATCAAATTTACTCATATTTATTATAAATTGTAAATTTGCAAAAGTAAACAATCATCTTGGACATCCCTAAAAGATATTCTTATCTATTCTATTAATATTAGGTGTTTTCATTAATATTTCTATTGATAATTATTTTTCACACAATAAAGGTAAAATAAATATTTATTTGTATTACATCAGTAGTTATTCTAATGAATAAGCTTAAGTTTCAAATTGTGCTAAGCAAATAATACAAATTTAGATATGATTTCTTAAGAATAGCAAATTAAAATTTTTTAGGAAAAATTTAAAATTTTCATATAAAATTATAAAGGGAACACAAAATAATTTTTTTAAATAATAACGTTTTAGTTATTTTTTTGGGAATCATTTACCATTGAAATTTGTCAGATAAAAAGTTTCCTAAATGTTACTTTTTAAAAATATAAAACATTTTATATTTTTATATCTTTGTATAAAATTATAAATTTTGCGTCATATTAATTTCCATCAGACAGATATATGTATTTAAATATTTATTTATACCTAAAATTAAGTTTCAAGGAAATCATAATTCTGATCTATTTCAGTAGACAGGTCAAAGATCTCTAAGAAAATTATTTGCGTTCAGATTAGAAAACAGAGACAAAATACAAATATTTATTTATTTCGTATCATTGTCAATAGTGGCTTTGTTGTTTTTTCAGTTTGTATTTAGAGCTACAATGAATAAATTAATATTAAATTTAAAGAAAGTAAACATAAAAATATAAAATTAAAGTAAAAATATTGTCCAGAGTGAATTACTAACTGCACCTAACTATCTTTAACTTAAATTCCTACGAAAAATTAGTTAACAATGAAATAAGCCTATACATGACGAAACCAATAGATCTTTTAACATTTAATAGTAAAGCTCATTTTTATAATTAATGTTCTAAAGGAACGTTATACTAAAAGAATAGTGTTTAGTTTGATTGCAAAAATTTAGTTGTCTACTTTCTTGTAATTTATTCTCTTCCAGTAAATTATAGTTTTAAAATATAATTCAAAATAAATATGATCTTGTAAGAATCCATGCGTATTAGCTAAGAACTACTTACTATATTTTCAGAAGCTAGGTGCAAAAATCATCATAAAAAATCATTTATTTGATCCTACTAGGGTTCAAAATGCATAGAAACATTTGGGATTGCAATTTATTATTTTTAAAAATCAAATAATTTGTAATATGAAATATCTATTCACAAAATACAAGTAAAGAGATAAAACTTTGAATTTTTAAGAAATGAAATTGCAGTTTTAGAAATTAAAAAATATTTAACGTTTTAATTGCTGAAATGTTTTTCGACGATTCATTTGAAAGAAACAATTATTTGATTAACGATGAATTAAGATAATATTTTTGAATTATGTGAAACAATAATAATTTTAAAAAGTTTATTTTTCATAAAATATGCTCGATACTTTTTCATTATATCAAGTGGTTTATTTTACTACGTAGTAAAATTGTGCTACCCTTAATTTTTAATGAAATAATTATTCTCCAATAAATAGTTGATTAAATTTTCTTTGATTGTTTTTTGTAGATTTTTTTCAATAAACAAATCCAATATTGGTAATATATCTCACAAATTTATAACTCGGATTTTTAATTAGTTGCTTTAACAAATAGTAGATTCATATTTTGCTTGCTTTGGAGGGAATTAAGGTAACAAATGAACGCATATTAAAAATTAGTTGTGTCTCAAAACATTGATTCAAAAATTAACAAGGTTTTGTATCCAAGGTAAATTTGGTTTTAATCACATTTCTGTGTCTTAAAATACATCCCTTATAATATAAAGCAAAAATAATTTTAAAATTTTTTTCAAATTTAAAATATGAAAAAATGTTACAATTCCTTGTTTTTTTTTTTTATCTAAGATTTTGATAAAGATTATTATAACACATAATTATTCTAAAAATAGTGTTATTAAATATTATAAAAATGATAATTTAGAATGCAATGTGATATAGTATGATAATATCATAAATTATTGAAAATAATAAATTGTATAAATTTATGATCTCCATCAGAAATCACGATGTTCAAATATCTGAATGTTTTTCAAGATTAGAATAAATCAAAATAATTATTATAAAACTCAATATTTTACATTTTAGACTAATTATTGGTTCACTTTTGTTCTATTTTTAGAATGCAAAAATGATCTTTAAATTTGCTTATTGTTAATTTCTAGTAAAGAATATATTACAAATATTAAATTATTTTTCCTTAATGTCACTTATAATTTTTTTAAGAATTTAGTTTATTCCCTTGTGTAGCTGAAAAAAATTTCATTCACAATGATTATTTTGCTTTATTAAATATAATTAAAATGCAAAATATACCAAAATCACTATTTTTATGTTTTTATTACATTTTATACTAAACGATAAAAAATTAAAATAAAATTGCCAAAAGATATTTGTCTTTAGTAATTGTGAATATATAATCATATTATATAACTAAAGATATTATATTTGTCTTTAGTAATGTAACATGATTTCTAATAAAAAATCACGAGCATTAAAAACATATTATGTAATTACATTAATCTATCAATCAATAAATGATAAATTCATCTTGAAAAAAAGCATTTTGTTTAAGGATAAAAAATCAAAACTTTTAAAGCTTATTGAAGAAGAAAATTGCTAAAAACTGACGTTAGTACTCGATAGATACCAATCAGATATGGAATTTTTATCAGAACTACTCGAAATGATTTGACGAAGGAGGTACCGGGGGGAGGGAAGGGAATAAAATGCGTCTTTATATTTTTTGGCAGAATGTCAAGTCAAAATAAATTTTCACAAAATTCTGAAAAATAATGTGTATTTTTTTATACTTTTTTATTTAAATAATGTAGGTTAAATTTTTCTATTCTCCAAAATGTGTCAATAAAGACATAAATTTCATACTTTATATTTTTATTTAAGAGATACATCTGCACATAACTTTGAATTTGCAAAGGTCTTTTAACAAGTACTATAAATATACCAATTTATTTTTTTTTATCATTTTACAAGTTCAGGAAATGTATGCATGTATTTAGTTATATTAATATGACTGTGTAAACAGACTCATTTATAACTATTTTCATGCATGCATGCACCCGATCGGAAAATACCTAAGTATTTCTGATAGATTAAAAAGTATCACTAAGATTTGGTAATATATGACATTTTAGATAAATACTGAAATAACATTGTTGTCTATTCTATACTGTTTTTAGAAGAAAATAACATTTCAAATTATAAGGTATTTAAAACATATTTTATGATTTGAAATATGCAAGATTATACAAATATGATTCAGATATCTTGTAAATGAAATTAAAGTAAGAAAATTAAAATTTGATGTGTTTATGTCCAAATATTCGACCTTTTCTGAACATTCATGAAGCATGTTTCAATGCAACAACCAACAGATATTTTCCTTCCATATAGTAAAGTTCTGTAATTAAGTTTTTCTAAATGTTCTTGTTGTCTTGAAGATTTTGCAAAAACTAATCATCAGTAATAAAAACTTATCACGTAGCAAGTTTATAAACGACAAGTATTTTACAAAACTCTGTTCAATAAGAAACTATGGTGCGACTGTTGTCGAGTGCCAGCTAGGTTGTTATTATGGGGTGCGCTGCTCCACTTTGCCAACTGAACTATATTTTGGTGTGGAGTCCGACTTCCTCAGTACAAACATGGCATTGGTACCCATTTATAGGGTAGGCAACCATTCACAACCCATTCATACAAGAAAAGGGCAAAGATAGGATAGATAGAGGGAGAAAGTGCAACCATGCCCAAACTGGGATTTGAACCCAGGATTTCGCTATCCGCAGTCAGGCACGCTGGTCACTAGACAAGTTGGGCGGCGATGTGATTGTTATTTTTAAGGAATGTAAAGGAAACTATAAAAGCTGTGGATTCTCTCTTTGATCAAAATAAAATTACTATATTTGTTCATAGCATTCTGATAATGAAAACTAGATTGATCAATCGTAGAGAAGATAGGCAGCCAATCACTAGACATTTCAAATGACAAAATATGATTATCAAATCTCTCTTAATCAATTGATATTGGTCATTGAATGGTAAAACGATTCCATTGATAAAAACCATAGAATTGTTTTGATAATTTTATTCCCAGGTGTTGATTTAACCTTTGTGTAAGGAGATGATGGTTATAATTCCCACTAACAATCGTATTAAGCTCGTTATGGCGTCTGTAGTGGGGTATGTTATGCGAAATGAAAGTTTCTAGTTTCAATCCCAGCTGCTGATGAACAACACGACACCAATATGCTAGTTTCTGATAGTCACACGTAAATTTGCTGGGATAAGGTCTGTAAAATTTCCATGATTCTCTATTTCCAGTACAAGATTTTACCTGACTATCTGCTAATACTTCTTTTGTAAAGAATTTCGCAGTAGATTTTCAAATGTCTTTCAAGACTTTTCATTAACTTTTCTGCTTTTTGCATCTTTATTTCAATGCATGGATATAAATACTGTTTTACATCCATGTGCAGATTCTAAACCAACCAAATGGAAGCAATAACGTTGATACTAGGAAAAATGTAAATTACCGACTGACATCTATAATTGGCTTACCGTGGTATTTAAGGAAGGTCCAATTATTTGGAATGGAAAATACTAGATTTAGTCGTGTCTAATATTAAGCTACAAAAGAGAGATATTCTACATACACATACATATATTAGGGTGAGGATTTGGCAATTTCAAAGAATTTTATTTTTTAATTCAATCTGAATGCGACCAATGAAAAGTAATCCCTAAAATGTAAAAGGCGGCTAATGCTTAGATGGCTTATGGATGTTTGACTATTTTACAAACTTTTAAAATATTTCTTACTGTGTTTTTCTATCTATTGAATGCTTTCGATTATTTTCAAAAGCATTACTTATCACCTTCAAACTGATTTAAAATTGGATAACTTCTCAATCCCTTTGCAACTGACCTTTCTAAATACTTTTTCTCACTTTAAATTGTCACTAATGTTCTGGAACTAAATCCTCAATTTTGACAAATAACTAAAGCAACCCAAGCAATCCTCCGATTTTAAAAGCATCTTCAAATTTCAACAAATATTTAATGTAATTTTCAATTTCTTTGAGCTTAATAAATGATGGAGAAAAGAAAAAGAAAACATTATAATATCCAAAGCATTTTGTAATCGGAAAAATTCCATCAACAGAAAAAGCTTTACATTATTTTTAAAACGCCAATGCTTTTGATGTTAATATTGTAAATAATATTTGATGCAATCTATCCCCTAAAAGAATGCTTAACATCCTTGCCATTTAAATTTTTTTTTTGCTTTTATTGGTTAAAATGTTTAAATACTTCATGAAACAATTTTATTAAAATTAATTGAACCATAAAATTTATTTATCGTAACTAATATTCACTGTTGCAAAATCAATATACTCATAAAATATAAAAATATTACGTTATTTTTAAACATAACGGATATTCTTATAAAAATGTTGATAGATAATCGTTTGGAAGATGGAACGTAAATAATATTAAAATTTACTTGCTAAATATTAAAAAGTAGTATTAAATTAAAGAGTTTTATATTCTCATAAGACTTCTACTTAACACTTTTTCAACAAATACCATCATAGAATCGATGCTTTTCAAAATTATTTTCTAATCCGAAAACTATTATTTTTAATACCCACACGAAGTATTTTAAATCTTTTAGAACGAGGTATTAATTTTTATCATTATTAGTTGATTTTTTCATTGCTATAAAAACACATTTTATTAAATTTAATAAATTCTAAAGTAAATAAGTTAAAAGAGATATTTATACTGGTGATAAAAGTGAATATATATCTGGTAAGATTATTATTCAGTTTATTATATCAATGAAAGGAAGAAGTTATATTTTCGAGTATTATAAAATAAAAAACTTAAATTTACTAAATTAGTGTATATTTTTTTTTATTAAGTTTTAATCCCCTGTAGTATTAAATCTATGCAAACTTAAGATGTATGACATTCAAAATAATAGAACTTTATTGAGTTTACAAATGACTTTTTATAGATTAAATATAATATTTTCTAAGATAACTTAAAATTTTATATAAATGAAATTTTTTCTTTTGCCTTCAATTTACAAGAAAGTCAAATAAAAGAGAGAGAGAGATAAAGTCTCTGCTGTATTAAGCTAAATTGTAATTAACAGTGATTGAAAGCTCTACTGTAACTTCTTTTTATTAACAACGGTCACGGGAAAAATGTTAAAAAATATACAGGTGCATTGTCACAATTTTAGGAAGTTTAGTTTCAAAATAAGTACATACTTTTACTAAACTGCTTAATCTTTGAATTACCTAATATAAATACTTACTTAATAATATATTGTGAATCAGGATAAAAAGAAAAGTCCTATGTTCTAATACCAATAATAGATTTTCAATTCCACAAATCACATAATTTATATATTATAAAATTTGTAGAATTGAAATATATAGATATATAACATCTAAATTATAAAATGATCCTTTGTTTACTTAAGATAAAGTAATTAAATCTTCCACTCCTTAATGATGAAATTCTGATTGAATGGTAAGATTGAACACAAAAAAAGCAATCGATACAAGTTGATTTTGTGTACTCAAGCCAAAGGCCAAATGACTTGTCATTATGAAATGCTCTCTTCCATAATTGAATAAATTAATGTTCTGGTACTTCAAAAACAATAAGATTTGGAGCTGAATGTGGAGTGGATTGTTGAAATCGTAAATACAGTTAACTAGGTTATGGGGAATGTTATTACATTGAATGATTTATAATAATATGTTTAGCAAATATGTAGCTAATATTGTTTAAGTTGTTATGTATAGGTAAGTTTATTTACATATCGATACATAACAAATATACATTTACATATGCACATTTGTATATATTATACAAATATATTGCTCTTAGTTTTTCTACACTCATTAAAATTAAAAAAAAATATCTTATAATCTTCAATGTTTCTGATTTTTAATATATTTCTGCAAATATTTTTACATTTTAGATATTTTGAATATCGTCAAATATTTTTATGGAATATTTATATTTGCTTATTTTTTTATAGAATAACAGTTGTATAACAGTTATATTAATATTTTCACAAATTTAATAATTAAAAAATCTTATTAACAAAATTAATGTATGATTCTGTAAAAAAGTATATTTACATATATATACATGTAAATTATGATAATATAAAAAACAGTAAAGGTAATTAAAATAATTAAAAGTTAATTAAAAATCAATAAAGATAATTGAAATTAACAAATTTATAAAAAAGTAGAATAAAGTTAAAAAATGAGTAAATAATAATAGACTCCAAACAATATAAAAAGGATTAATAAATAAAATGTGTAAAAAAAGACACTGTATAAAAAATTATTCAGATTTAAACTTAGTTGTAAATCTTTTAATGTAACATGCGTTCATTTTGGGGAATAAGTTAAATTTATGGAATTTTCTTTTTTCTTTTACATATTATTACATCATAAAATTATCTAATTCTATTGTTTTATTATTGATAAAATCTATTTATTATATATTTATATTATATTTATATGTTTTTATTTTTTGTATTTATATGTTATGTCTATTTATTATATATTTATGTTTATTCTATTATTGATAAAATCTAACATCATATTGTAATTAATATTTCTCTGGTTAAAACCATCGAATGATACGTTCATTTTTTTTCATAAAATCATCTTCAGATTTCGCTATTACTTTATTTATGAAGTTTTGAATAATTTTATGTTCCCTTAAATTCTCTTGGAGAATACGCAAATAGGAATTTTTAATTTTCTTATTTTAGAGAAATTGCATTTCTTATTCAGTTAAATTAAATCATTAATGGGATTGAGTAAGACTGATTCAAAATTATTTACATATTCCTATATTTTTTCATTGCATTTTAGGCATCTTTTAATTTTTTGATAGTTGAACTTTTAACAGAATTAATATAATATTTTTTAAGTAATTTTACTCTTGAAATTTAAAATTAAATTTTCATTAATTTTATTTCAGAAAGTTTGCCATCTGATGACTCTATTTATTTTTAATTTTAACTGCAATTGAATCTTCAAATTAAATTTGGATTTTTTTTTCAGTGAGATGAACCCATATATTCTTTGATTTCATTTTTTTAAATTTGAGACACAGGATAAGGTGTATCCAAGTAAATTTATTTTATTATTTATTATTTAATATATTTTAGAAATTAAATTTTTATTTATATAGTTCTTTTAAATCTTCCCATAGTATTTATACAGAGCAATACAATATTTATCGAGAAGATTTTCTACGTATGCTTCTGATAAATAAGATATTAACTTCTTTTGTCCTAGAATTTTATAATAAAATTCTTCTATTTAACTTTGAACAACAGAAATATAAGCTCAATATATTTCCTCTCGAAATTATTTTATTAAATAATCAAATATATAATTTTTAAGTTATTGAAATAAACCTTCATTCTAATTTTGGTTAGCCTTTTTATGTTTCTAGATAAATTAGATTGGTGATATATTGAGTTACATATTATCTATGATTGATTAACCTGCTGTCTAAATATTTCTATAAAATATTCATAATGTTTTATAAATTCAAAAATTTCTCAATCTATCTCAGCTTGAAGTGTTTTAAAAGATTATAAACCAGTTTACTCAGTCTACAAGAATTTTTGTTTAGCTTTCTGATGTCTTGACGACCTGAAATCATTCTTCAATAATAATTAAATTTTTTTAATGTAATCTTTGGATAATTATGTTTTTTAAACAAAATTCAATTTACTTTTACTTTGAATTTTCCATACAATTTTAAAATAGATTTTTAATTTAAAAATGACTGCTTCAATTCAATTTAACTTACAAATTCTCGTAAACATTTTTACAAAACACAATATTTAAACACATATTTTTTATTTTTTGTATTTTATTATAGTTATTGAAGTCAATTGATTATTTATAGTCAATTGAAACTTTTAATAACAAAATATTATGTTGTCTCTCGTTCGAGTTTGTATAAAAAGATTACTTTAATTAATATTAATTAAAAATTAAGAAGGAATTACGAAATTTGTTTATTCTTAAGCCAAATAGAAAATATGAATCCATTCATTTATTATGATTTTATTAAGAACTCAATTAATGAGAATGAGAGCAGCACTTTGAAGCATTCCTTAGACCAATATAATATTTTTACAAATAAAAGTTTATTTCTTTTACAAAATTTTATGAAATCTTCCTTCCGAAAGCTTTATTTTTGTCATTACGTTACAATCAGTTGGTTTTTTTGTAGACAATTAATCGCAAATTTCTGAGATAAATTTTTTGATAAACATAAGTTATATGTGCATCACTCTTAAACTTGCCTTAATCATTAAAGCATTTAAATTAATATAATTTTTCTAGCTATATGGTATAGTTATATAACAAATATCAAGACATATTAAATCAAAATTTAGTATTTATCATGAATTAGTGAATTAAATTTTGGTATTAAACCCTCTACTTTCATTTCATTATCTTATTATAAAACCCCACAGAGACTAAACAACCCAAAATCTAGTTGAAATTTAATTTGATCCCTATGAATTTTATAAAAACTATGATCCTAATTTATTTTTATAACAATACTCAATAGTTTCATTCAATTAGTTTTTTATCTTTTAAATCTTTAAATGAGTTACGAAAAAGTATTCAATAACAGTTTTTAAATTAGGAGATTTTTAATGCTTGTATGGAACTATAATTTTGTAAGCACTTCAATAAATGTTTCTATTATATGATAGAAACTTGTCATTTTTTTTATATTTTTGTAAAAAAAGATAGATAAGTGAAATCAGCTTTCATTTCTAACTACATTTGTACTTTGACTTGACTATGTTTGACTGCATACTTTTTAAATTTACGTGGAGAAAAATTAGCTTTTAGCAAGAATTTTCACAAACGAGTCATCCATTTTTTTAAAGAATTCGTCATTGTTGAACATTCATTTTAAGATAATAAAATTTTGTGATTTTTATAATTTAGTTTCTAAAATTTAGATTTATATTAAATACTTTTATCAACAGGGTCAGATGACTCTTAATATAAAAACACATTATTAGGCTTTATAGGAGACCGATGACGTAGAAGCGCTTTCCAGGACACAGGTCCGAGGTTTTACCGTTTTACCTGGGGAAGATCGACTCAGCTTTTCATCCCTTCAAGGGGTCGATAAAATTGAGAACCAAGCATGCTTGGGAACTAAGCGTTGGGGATTTCGCAATAGGCTGATCACCTAACCGGGATATATGTTATGATCCCAGGGCACTTGTTCAAGAAAATATAATGAACAGTGTAGGATTCGACCCACTCAGAAGTATCATGATACTGAACTAGTAGGCTTTATACTTAATAATTTCAAATAAAAAAATCATTTCTGATAATCTTAATGCTTTATGATTAAAAATAAATTATTATTTTCGCTGATTAATCTTTATTAATTCATTAGTATTTCTCAATGTACTAATGTTGTATTTTTATGACTTATTGAAATGTATTTCCTTTTACAATTTTTATTCATTGTTGTAAATCAAAATCTAATAAAATTATATTTATCTCATGGATATAAATTATATTGAACATTTTCATGGGAATCGTTTTCATTCCCACTTTAATGTTTGATTTCTGGATTCTCAAATCTATTATTGTCATATTGATGACAGTAATTAATGCCTTTTAAATCTTAAGTGCTGTCCATTTATTTAGGACAAAATATTTTCAAAACAACATTTTTCTTCTGTTTTTTAGATAATCTCTGATAAAATCTCATTCAATGATTCTCACAGAAATTCTTTAAATTCAGATTTTAAATCAAATCAGCAGTATATAAAAAGCTCTTTATTTTGTTTTTCTTTTGTTAATCTTTACTTTTATATTTGTTGAAAAATAAGTTCATTTACTCATACATAAATATGTATTACACTTCTTGATTGTTTAAATTAATTATCGCTCCTTTAATTCTCTTTCTTTTCTGAATATGAAATTAAATTTTATAGAGAAAGGTATTGATTTATCTAAATTTTATATCGTATGAAATCCCAGCAAGATCAAAGTCACTTTAAATTGAAATGGACTAATATATGTAGTTCCGACTTTACGATCTAAAGATATTATCACATTTTCATACATGTATATTTATCCTCTTATTCAGGAGTCTCACGTTTTTATTATTTTTAATTTTATTTATTTATTTTTTTTTTACATAAAATCTTAACATTTTACAAATTTTCTTTCAATAAATATGATTTTGTAATTTTCCTTCTGTTTAACTGCAAATATTGTTCTTTTTTCATAATATCAAGTAATGTAAAATGATTTTTTCTAAGAAATTTGGCATATCAAAAACGAATCCTTTTATAGTATAAAAACAGTTTTATATAGTATAAAATATATGTATTCTATATTATCTCAAAAAATAAAAGAAAATCTGTAAAAATCTTTCAATTAATTATGCATAGAAAAAAAACTGAAAAACTATTTCTATGAAATGGAAAAACATTTTAGAATATTCAGTAGCAAAATCTTCAGAAAAATCTGCATTCTTGGAATCTAAAATATGAGGCATTTCATCATTATATAAGGTCGAATCCAAGATATGTCACATATCAATAGGTGACTCATTTTTACTTTCTTCCTTTATGTATATTCTTACGACATTGAAGACATTCAACAAGTATACGTAACTGTAACAATATTATTGTATTCATATTATACATAAATATTTAAAATTGTTAAATAATTCATATTTTTTCCAGAAAATAATTTTTTGTTTTAATATAGTACATTAATATTCTTAAAAAACATTGTGATATTCTATAAAATAATTTTTTAATTACTTACAATAAATGAGTTGCAAAATTTATAGATTCATTTAAATTAATAATTGAATTTGAAGATTTCACTGTCGATTTAAGTAAATTATATATGGAAAATATGTATCCGAACTCTTTTTCTCGGTTTTTATATTTTCTTCTGTTATGTAGTTGAATATTCTAAGTAAAGATGCATTTCATTTCCGCAATATTGTTTTTGGGCTCTCTTTGAAATTATTGTTTAGTTATTAGTTTTTCTATCCCAAACTGCAATATGACTGATGTCTCGTCCCAATCCTAAGAATATAAGGAGTGGTAAAAATCTTTCAATTTTAGAAAGTAAGCATTATTCATTTTATTTAAATGTTGAGAGATAAATCATATAGTTATGCAAATCACAAAAGCAATTAAATTATTTACCCACATATTGAAGGATTTATGATTCTTCAATATATATCTTTGCCTATTCTGTTCATCCAAGTTGTTCAAACATCAAGTTAGAATCATAAAAAAAATATGTGCAATCGTAAGTTACATTAAAATGAATTCGTTAAAAAGAAAACTTTAAAAATTTTGGATTTAAAATTGCTATTGTACCTATAAGACAATTTTACAGACTAATCACTAGATGATAAAATAGATGTTCAATTGAAAGTTATTTTATAAAAAAGAAACTTTACTGCGATATACATAAAATATTGTAAAACAAGTACTTAGCATAACTTAAAATGCATTATAAATTTCAAATATTAAAATAATGGAAAAATAAAAAATTTGATTTCATTTAAATACTTAGGTTTAATTGTGTGTAAAGCAAGCTGCCGATTTTATCTGGAAATTAAGTTTCACGCGGCTTCAAAAGATGTCGCTGAAAAATGATCTAAACGCGAACTTACATGTAAGATTGAATAAAGATGTGGCTATTATTTGTTGCAATCCTAATTTCCAGATAGCTTTTATTGAAATCGTTATAGTGGGCCAAGATGCCGGCTTTCATTTCTTCTCCCGCTGACTGCGAGATGAGGTCAGGACTAAGTTTTCGAATTGACTGAAAGTTGCGCAGATCAAATAGCATTGCCAATTGCATTTAGTGTATGGATTAGATGTAATTATCTGCAACGATACCAAGATGAAAGTGGCGGAAAACTTCAAGATCGTTACAAGTGAAGCGTGGATTGCTCGCTTCATCCTAGAAACTAAGAAATACTCGATGTATTGGTATCACAGTGGTTCTCTGTTACGGACAAAAGTCAAGAAGACTGTTTCCACACAGAAATTGATATGGACGGTCTTCTACGAGAGAAAAGACAATGAGGCTACGGTCGCCTTGTAGGTTAGGGAATTGTTCTTATTATCGGAAGGTATTAAGTTCAAGTTCCAGATTAACCAAAGATCAGTCATATTCGCTGATGGCTACTGGATTACGCTAAAACTGGACATGGTCACAATTTCCTCTAAGTGTGAAGTTATATCTCTGGCCAAATATTGGTGGACTTTTGCTTGGTTCCTTTTTCAAAAACATGAAGACTCCACTTGGTTGCGTTTAACTGGTAGAGCTCAACTTGGGGCTAGGTACAGGGAAACATGCTGGTGAAACAACAACAGGAAAGACATTCTGGTCATCAAAATTTCGTCGAGGGGTGAAACAGTAAATGCTGAGCATTACTGCTTAATTCTAAAGAACTTGCAATGAGCCATTCACAAAAAGAAGAGTAGGTTACCCTCATCAAGTGAATTCAAAAAAAAAAAATGCTGTTGAAGTTTTATAGGAAAGTGTCTGATTATCAATCCATTAGTTATTATTGTTCCTCCAGCATGCTTCCCAGTACCTAGTTCGATCTATTTAATAGTCCTTATTTTGCTTCCAGCGACTTTTATATGTTCTTCCACCTGAAGAAACTCATGTCCGGTCATTTCTTGACTGCAGACAAAGATATGCAGAAGGCTATGGCATGTCGGCTCCATTCCCAGGGGAATGATTTCTATGATACTGCGTCAAAAACACTTATTTCATGGTATAAGAAATGCTACGATTTCAATGACAGTTCTTACGTTGAGAAATAGCTGAAATATTATTGCATCTTTTGCAATAAATGTTTCTAGGTAATTATATTTTATTCTTTTTATGAGTCATGGGAAACTGACTTTTTGGGTGACCCTTGTAGTTCTCGCTTTTTCCTGAAGAATATTTAATGTTATTCTTTTCTATGCTAATGAAATTATTATGCTTTTAATATATTTATGTACCTTTTTAAATACAGACAGAAAATTACGCAGAATATAATAATAAATATGCTGGTTTGTAAAACTTTAGCAACAATGTATTATTAAATAGATATCCATGAAATTGTGAAAAAAAAGGTTCTTATAATCAATATTAGAAGCACATAATTCAGTAAAAATGTAATCCTTATGTAAATGTCAGGAACAAACTGATAAAATCGATGTGAAAGTTCGCAAAATTTATGCGGGGCGTGCGCACTGGTTAAAATTATAATAAAAAGAATAACAGATACCCAACTGAGGACGTTCATTTCAAACACAAGTGAAATTGCTTATGAAATATAGCTATAAGAAACCACTTGGATGATCACATATGAGGAAGAGTGATCTAAGAGTTCAAAGAGATTAGAATAAACAAAAATGTCATTTCAAGATAAACAGTCCGAGAAAACAATTGCAGTGGATGACTGATCTATTATATTTTAGGTGAAAAGAGCCCGATACCAATCAGTAATCTCCATTGCAAAGCAATGATGTACTGCAACAGAGTGACAAGTTTCGTGGCTTACTGTGTTCAAATACATTCAAAATTAGTGCCAAAAAACCGTCCGTCCTGAAAGAAGGATGCCTTTAAGAGTTTGTCAGTGCTTAGAATGCTGCAAAGAGTACAAAAAATGGAGTTTTTTTATGGATTAGAATCAGTTAGTGCTACTAATTATTCTCAATATCAGTTTATTTCAAGAGAGTTCGATATACATTTTCATCCCTATAACATCAAGAAAAGAAATGGTTACAGTGGTCTGCAATTGTCGTCTAGAGAAGTAATATTTTAAACTTGTAGACTGAGCACCATGTTTTCAACAGAGTCTCTGTAATCATAGATTACTGTTATAAAGAGAGTATCTTTTACCATGTACATGTGTTTCGAGGTGCCATTGGATCAAACTTTGTTTTCATGAATGGCAATGCACTGTGAAACTTGACTACTGCTAATCAGCACATCTAGTAAGTGACGATATCATTCTTATGAATTGGCCAGTGCACTTACTTGATTTAAATCCCACAGAACATACAAGGAATGCTTTTTTACGGCCGGATTAGAAATTTCCGAAAAAACCCAAAAACTGAAACCAATGTTCTTTAAGGAATGCGTACTTATACCCTAAGATCTGTTTGACAGTCTGTTTCTGAGTATAGATCGATGATGTAAAGCAGTAAATGGAGTACATGTCCTATACTAAGGAATATCTGCATACTATTCTTATTCTCGAACAGACAATCATTTGTGACGAAACAGTGAGTTCAATAGTGTTTCTTGTTTGGATTCATACTATAGACATAGTTATTATCTTTGCGCAACTGTGCTTTCCTCATCGTTTTAGCACAAAATGTTGATTCTCATTTCTGAATTTCATGTTTCTGAAACGATGCCTTGATGTAATATTTAAATTCTATGAGTTAAGGATATCAAAAATAGTATGTATGCATTTATGACCGAAAGAATATAATAAGGAACAGAAAGGAAAGCTTTAAAAAAATTGGAATAGTCATCCTAAATCCTGCTTGACAAATTCTAATTTTACTTTTTTACTGTGAGATTGAAATTTGTAGATGTTAATTTCAAAAATGTGTTTCATAGTAATATTATTCCTGTAACAGTAAGTAATATCACCAAGTAATAAAAGTTTCAAATATAAAATTACTTGTCTAGATAACTGTAATCAATTATTCATTGAGAGACTCTATTAGTTTTTCGTTAAATTCAAAAATATTTTTTTAAAGAATATTATGCAACAATAAGTAATATTACTCAGCAATAAAAACTATAATTAACAACAATACATTTCAAGAAATAGTTCGAGTAATTAATTATAATTATTAACTCTTAGATTAAAATTTATAGATATGAGATAGCTCAACTCCTTATTTATTAATTTCAAAAAATTATTTTATGAAAATTTTTTATTTATGTGAGAATAAATAATACCATCCAGTAAAAAAAACTTTTAATCATTTGTGATTTTTAACTAAAAACTCTCTTGACTTGTTAACTATAATCTACTATTCCTATTAAGATTAAAACTTGTTGATGTAAATCTCATAATTCCTTCTTTATTAATTTAAAAAGTATTCATTATAGGAATACTATTCCTGTAATAATATGTAATGTCATCGAGGAATCAATTATTTATTTAATTATGATACTTAACAAGAAACTATCTTGACTTGTTAATTTTAAGCAAATATTAACTGAGAGATTAAAATTGGTAAATATGACTATGTAATTCATATTTTGTAATTACAGAGAGGTGTTTTATAAGAACATTATTAATTTAACAATAAGTATTATTACTCAGCAATAAAAATTTCATTTTGATATTTATAATGATTTAAAAGATAGGATATTTATTCAGAAACTTGCTTGAATAGTTATATGTATTGAATTATTCCAACTATAAGACTATAATTTTTTAAGTGAGATCCCCCAAATCATTCTTTGTAATTAAAATAATTATTCGTTATAAAATTATTCTTTTTAAATAAAATTAATATCACTTAACAATAAAAGATTAATGGAACATATATAAAAAAATAAGTTAACATTCAAATTCATTTATCTGTTCTGAATTAGAAGAATAATATAACATTGGAACCAAAATGTTTTTCATTGACTGATAATAAAGGCTGTTTTATAAACGTAGTGGATTCTGCAAAAACAGTAGTTCTTATGCATCTTATTATTAAAGTAAAAGAATAAAGTAACCACACAAAGTAGTTTGCTTATTGAAATAAATAATATATAATACACTGTCATACATTCCCATAAAATGTCAATCATAATTATTCAATGTACAGATTTCAGTAAAATTTACGAATGCACTTTTCATTTTTATGCATCCATATAATATAATTTTTTTAATTATAATGTTCCAATTTTTTTTATTCATAACAGGTTTTGTCCTAAGGTTATTTTTTCATTTCTATTTAACTTTTGTTTTTAATTTGTTTATTCATTTGTATTTAACTTTTGAATCACGCATTTTTTATAAAAACATATTTTAGTTGAATTTAAATTATAAGAATT
The DNA here is from genome assembly GCA_030067965.1 of Latrodectus elegans. Taxonomy (NCBI): domain Eukaryota; kingdom Metazoa; phylum Arthropoda; class Arachnida; order Araneae; family Theridiidae; genus Latrodectus; species Latrodectus elegans. The sequence continues at coordinate 75,871,517 of CM057810.1, forward strand.
CTACTAAAATATTCCATAAATAGAAAATAAATTTGAAATTACATTGGTTTTCAAAAGTGCAAAAAAGATCTTTTTAATTTATGTAGACTCAGATTCAATTTCAGCTGCATTAATCTGAAGAAATTTGACGCATAAAATGCACTTGTTAAGTGTATCGTAACTGCTGACAGAAATTCATTAAAGAGTTTCATTGTTTCTTTAAATAATATGTATTTCACATACACGTTTTTTATTAAAATGTTAGTATACATTTTAATATAAAAAATAGCAAAATCACCAAGCCAAGAAAATAAATAAATAATAAAATCTAACTTAAAAAATTTTAAGCTCTTAATATTTTGTAAATTTTATGTTCATATTATGATTTATAATGAAAAAATATACTGTTATGTTATTAAATATATGTAACACATTATGTTATTAAAAATATATTATTATGTTTTGGTAAATCAAATTTATAAAAGAACAGTGATTAGTTTTTTCATTTTATAAACATGTATCTAATTTAAAAATACACTTTTAATATATGGTATTAAAAATATAACAATTCTAAAATATCATAATTACGAAGGAAAAGGAATTGTGGTTTCACACACTTATATATATAACGAGATGTAAATCAATATATATAACGAGATGTAAATCAACCTAGTTATAAAATTGTCAGGAATGTAAATACATAAATCTCTGAAGAGAATAAATTTAAATTCACTTTGTAAATGTTATTTAGGAGGAATTACCCCTGAGCTTCGTTGTACACTTTTCAGTAGGAAAAATGTCAAGATTCTTTTATAAAGTTTAATGCATTGCACTCAAAATTTGTTATACGTATTGCATTTAAAGAAGAGAAAATTTATGCAATTTAAAAATACTTTGAGAACATCTCATTCATTGTATTTTTTCAATAATGCAGCGATAACCCTTTTTATAAAATTGATTAAAAATTTTCTAATTGTTAATTCAAATATCATAAGTGTGTTTTGAAACGTTTACTATTTGAGACAAACTTTAACATCGAACAAAGTGTTGGAATTCCGAAATGTTTACCGAAAAGGAATTTCTATCAAATTCTATAAACATTTGTGTTCAAATTCATGATTTATTCCATTTTTCGATTTATGTTTAAAATATCTTGTTCAAATAAACAAACAATGATAGCAGTTACATACTTATTTGCTCTATTATCCCTTGGCTTTTTAAGTAAACATGAATAAGGTATTTCCGAATAAGCAAAGAAAATGTATTCCCTCGGTTGTGCAACTTCAATAGTCAGCAGTCCTTTAGTTCGGATGGGGTAATCGATTCTCAAATTCTAAAAACAATACAAGAATCAGCAAATTTTTATTCCTATGATAATCTAAAAATTAAAAATACTCAAATTATTATAAGAAGAAGCTTACACCTTAAATCAAAAATTATAATGATAATTTCTTTGTTCTCCAAGTAAATTGCAATCTAAACTTAATATTAACTTTATTTAATACAATATTACTTAAAATTATTTTAAATTAATTTACAATCAAATAGAGTAAATATTTAATTAAATTATCCATTAGGAAAAGAGGCAGACTACAAATTATCTGCATGATTACCTTGAGGAAAAATTTTAAATTATAAAAATTAATCTTATCTTTATGTGTCTTCTCGTTTAAATTTGTCATATGTAGCGATTATAATTTATCAGATGAATTGATCGGTACACAGAATGTTAAAGCGATACTAATATTTTTTTTTAAAATTCTTATAAAAGTAATGAAATAGCTTTTCTTGTAAGAATAGCTGCAAGTTACTGGATATAAAATGCAAAATTTTAAGCTACATTTTTCATCGATTGACTTAAAAGTTAAATAATGAGTAAAATATAGCATTATTTTAACATAAATATTTCGATTTCTTTGATTTTCAAATAATGCATTTATACTGTCATCAAATTAATCCTTTTTCATGCTACTATACTAAAATTAAATCATTTTATTTCCATAATATTTAAAGATTTATTGAAATTTAACGTGTAAAAGTTCATGATATTTAAAATAGTAGGTGAAACATGTTATGGACTTATATTATGAAACAATGACATTTTTGTGTTGGTTTGTTTGCATCCCACGCTGATAAAAATATTTAATTTTTAAATTATTTTTAAAGAAATTAACTGAATTCATTCACAAATAAATCAAAGATCATTGATTTAATTATGCATGACTTGAAATGAGATTTGTTTTAATTAAAGTTTCGTTATAGTTTGTTTTTCAACTACGTAAATATTACGATGATTTATTGAAATATATTCTTAATTTTTAGTTCATTAATTAAATTTCTATGTGAAGAGTTAAATAATAAATTATTTTTCAACCGAAATCTAAATATATTTTTAAATTCCTTTTTTTAAAATGAATTTCAGTTGAACTTTGTAATAAAAATATTTAACATTAAACATTCTAAATTAAATCTTCGTTATTTCACAAAATCAATTAGCTTTAGGATAAATTAGACGCAATTGAACTTGTGTGGTGCATTTAATTAATTCTATTGTGAGTTCTGAATATACACATAAAGAGGTATTTAAACTAACTATTCAAACATATTTCACACAGTGATAATAATATTAACATCTATGCTAAGGTTTTTGCTTAATGAATTAATTTCCCCTTAAGAAATTCGCAAAAACTTTTGGGATGCTCAATAAAACACACTTACCTAGTCAAGTATAATCTTAATTTAATTTATGCTCATAACTGTTTTTAAAAAAGAAACTGAATAGGAATGCCAATTAACAATCTAACTTAAAACAATACTTGAAATCATTTTCTTATGTAGATTTCATGCGGCTTAGGAATTACAACCTCTGTAATTCATTAAAAATTGATATTTAATTGGATTATTCAGAAATCTTGCTTACAATTATACTGCAGATTGTTATTCTCAGATCTCATTAATCTGATTCAACCAAACACTTGAGAAATGTGCTACGATTTCGGTATATGATTAAATCTGTTTCATCATAATAATTGCTGGTAGAACTGATATCTGGATACAATTAAATTGCTATTTAAAATGGCACTAACTCTTCTATAAGTAATATATAAATTGTAATTTATTACTTGAATATATTTAATACTGATCATTCTTAAGTTAAATGTGAAATTAAAAAAAAATAGCCTCTTTTCATATCATAAAAGTGTTAGAAAGATGAAGCGTAGCTTTTATTTTATTCTAAAATATAATTTAATATACTTTTATAAAGTTAGTGATTAATTTTGTTCTGAATTTGCTCATATTTGGAAAAATGCTCAGTTAATATTTTTAGATTTTGATTGTACTACATCATATTAAGTATTTAAATTCGTAGCACGAATGCTTTAAAATAATAAGTTGGCTTATAATTATTATTACATTTTCGTATTACGAAATTACCATCGTTTAAATGGTTCACAATGCATTTTACGTGTTAGTCTTACTAATATGTGGTGTTTAAATATATCTATGATTTATGTTTTAAATAGTCTCGTGGCGAAGTGTAACGATAAACACAATACAATATTAATAACATTATTTTCTCAAATAAAAGCATTAAAATAATATTCTAAGTATTTTAGAATTAACATCAATATAATTTGAGGACATTTTAGTAAATAAGTTCTTAAAATCAAATTTTAATTCTAATCCTGCTACTTTCTACGTTAATTAGAATTTATAAAATGAGTATCAATTAAAATGTATTCTAATTAATCTCTCTAGGTGTTATGTAGCATTGATCATGTAATAAATAACTAATTTATTGTCATTATTTATATTTCCAGAATAATCAGGTTTGTGCAGTGCCTGCAAATAATTCATCGTTCATCACTTAATTAAAAGAAAAAAACCGCCTTGATGATATTCCATCACTTCCAGTCAGTTTCAGTACTGTGCTTGATATCATTTGTGGGCTGCATCAGCTGTGGATCAGTCGCTGTGTAAGTATAGTCAACATGATTGAATTATTTGAAGCATCATACAGTCACAATAAAAGCATGCTCCTAAAATAACGATCCAACAACATATGCTCCTTTGTTATATTTTTAAAAGAATCCCAAAATATCGTACAATCCATATTACTATATGCTGACTGCAAAAGATATTTAAGTGAGTAAATTCTTTGATTGGAACAAATTTTATATACATTATTATGAAGAATCAAACATCTCATTTGTTAGAAATTTTATTGCTTAGAAAATTACCAAGATTCAGTATTGTGATGATTATCTTCGGAATAGAAAGTCCCAAGTTCATCACAGCCACTATTAAATAATGAATGGTGAGCTTTATGTTTATGCTTTCTGAATGCACAGCGATTGAGAGAGTATTTGAGATTTTCCTGGTTTCTCGGATTGAAATACTCGAGTATAACCAATCAACTAAGAGAAGTCATTAAAGGTAGTATAACGGAATAGAATATTGTCTCTTAAAGTATTTTCATAAATAAAAAATCTTTTAAGAGACAATAATATATGATGAACACATTAAAAACTATATGGCAGCCATATTTTCTTAATCTGTTTACTAAGCGATATCAATAAGTACTAAAAACATGAGGGTTTTTAAACTTATTTATATTGATACTATAAAGTTATGACACACCGTAATTTATTGTCTTATATGTGAAACCTCTTGTAAAGCATTTTGACAAGGCCAGCTAGGAAGATTCTTCAGAATAAATGGGTCAAATACCTAAGTTTCAAGGATAGAAACTTGAATATGCATAAACACATCCCAACAAACATGCATGCAGAAGGAATAGTGTTGATTAATAGAACATCCATTTTCTGTCGATCAACAGTAGCTGGGATTGATCTGGACAGTTTCCCTGTGAAGAGCTCTATTTTACCACAAGACCTCGAAGAGTGAGCCTCTTGGTCATATTCATTTAACACCATTAAAGTGAGAAATATAAAGACACAAAGTTGTTATAAAGTATTGTTGTTCTAAGAAATTGATTTCTGGAAGCACTTTTTCATGGTTAGTGATGCGTATTCATGAATCACAAGTATTAAAACCTAGAAATTTAGGCACAGAAATAGGAGAGCGACATTTACCTTCCGTTGTTCAACCAAGAGCAAGTCTGGAACCCTTCGCTTTGAAAAGAGCTGTCCTAGTAGTAGGATATCGTAAACCCCATCCTATGAATCCATTATAGAAAAGTGGTAATTTAATAAAATTTGAAATATATGTCTGATAGTTTCATATGAGCACATCATCTATCAAAATATATTTCTTACCAAAATGTATTGCAACCAAGATGGATGAACTCTCTAATTTTCATAAAATTACTTTAATCAGTTAAAGTATATATTATAAATCTATATTGTTAGCGGTTAATTTCAAATTATTTATATTTTAACAATATAGAAATTCATAAATTAAACAACTAATTCACTTTTTCATAAAAGACAATTACAACAGTATTTAATAAGTTTAACAGCTTGGTGTTAAATTTTATTAGTTTATGAATTCATAAGTTTGAAAGGAAAGTTCCGATGGAAGAAATTTAAAATCTAATTTAGACTTATACAATAAAAGGTCAAAAATATTTTATTGATATATGGATAGAAATTACATAATAAATCCTATTAAACGTCATACATTTTACTGAATTGGATGGGTTTTTTTTATAAATCAAAGGTCATTTTCACAACATGAAGTGAGACTAGGACTTAACGGTTTGCTGTTGACTCTGAACTTCTACAAAAATCTGACCAACGATGGGAATCGAATCTAAAGAGTCTTGAGTTGAATGCCTGAGCATAAACCATTCAGTTGCCAACTTGGTTTTATTCAATTTACCAGCATTTCTCCAAGCATAGAAGTTTTAATAAATGGTAATTATAAGAAGATGGTGTGTGTAATATATAAGTAAACACATAAAACAGTTTTCCCATACATTTTGTTTCTTCACAAATTAAATATGAAGAAGGAATTTAGTAGTGATTATCTTCACGCATCTTAAATCCACGCAAGGGAAGCAGTATTCTCATCGTTCTTATAATATATAGATATTAGTTCTAAATATTTAATATACAATAATAAAAGGTATTGAAATTAAAATTTATTATGTAAAACATATACAAAAGAAATAGGAGGGAATTTAAAAAAAAAAAAAAACAGACAAGATAAAGCAAAATTTGCATAAGAAATGCAGAGGACTGTTTGCTGAGAAAGAAAATTGACTCATTAATATGTAATTAACTAAAGGTTAAGATAATAAAATTAAAGTAAGATTTAAATAAAATTAATTTCAATTTTATATCTGCACATTAACATAAAAATTATTCATTGAAATCTTTTAAAAATTATTCTTATTTATTTTATCTCACCGAATTTTATTAATATTCCTTTATGAAATTCAAATGCTTGAGTAACGATGCGTTTATATTTTATTTTTAAAACTGAAAAGAAAATATAAAAATATGTGTTTTTGGGATTATTTCACTTTTAATGAATGTATATAAATAACATTTAGTAATAAAATGAGAAAATGTAAATTTTTAGAAAAATATTTGAAAGAATAATCCTTTGTGTTTTTACTTTTTCCATTTTGATTCTCAAAATTAATTTTTAATAGTGATTCTCAGAACTTTTAATTTAGCAGAAATAAATCTCAGATGATTTATCCAATTTATGTTGCTTTTGAACTTAAATTAAATTATATTTTTCTTGGTAAGTCTCATTTTGCTTCCTCATTTGAAATGAAAATCATTTAAATATGTTAAAGTTAATAAAAAAAGAAAGACTTATAAATCCCGCTTTTGTAAAATACAAGAAAAATAAAACAATTTTATATCAAATTATATTCAAGGTAAGAAAGTTTTTGCTATTATCATTGCGTTCATATTAATGACGAAACAGAAATTTTCCCCTAAAATTCGTATATTTAAGTTTAACTTTTAAGTTTAAATAATTTATTCAAGAGATGAATATAAAATTTTTATTTAAAATAAAAAAATTTTATGCCCTGTAAATTTAGATTGAATTATATATATTTTTTATTTTTTGTAGAAAGATTGAAATTAGATTTTTTGTTATTCGGTTTAGTATACGATATACGATATTCAGTATACCAGAACATGTTCAGTATACGATATTCAGTATACCAGAACATGTTCAGTATACGATATTCAGTATACCAGAACATGTTCAGTATACGATATTCAGTATACCAGAACATGTTCAGTATACGATATTCAGTATACCAGAACATGTTCAGTATACGATATTCAGTATACCAGAACATGTTCAGTATACGATATTCAGTATACCAGAACATGTTCAGTATACGATATTCAGTATACCAGAACATGTTCAGTATACGATATTCAGTATACCAGAACATGTTCAGTATACGATATTCAGTATACCAGAACATGTTCAGTATACGATATTCAGTATACCAGAACATGTTCAGTATACGATATTCAGTATACCAGAACATGTTCAGTATATGATATACGATATTCAATATACCAGAACATGCTCAGTATACGATATACACCATTCTTGAATTATTTAATCATTCACTAATTCATGTAGTTTTTACTAAATTTCAAAATCTCAGAGAAAGATTTACACATTATAAATTTGAAATTTTATTTTCCGAATATAAATAAAAACAAGAACAAATGAATGACATACATAGTTTAATATTGATTTCTTCAATAACATATGTCAAAAAACTATACAATGCATACTGAAAATAAATAAAACAAAAATACTGAATTTGTCATTCTATGGTTAATTTTGCTTGGGAGATCCAATTCAAATGTGTGCTACATTTTATACTAGATTCCAGTTCACTGGAATGATTTAATCTTGAGGAAGATATTGGACTGACAGACTGTTGAGCTACAGTCATACTCATTTCATTTCATAGCACCCTGGGCTTAAAATAGGTTGAGAATAAATGTTTTCATGTTCTGCAATCTTTTAAAAAAGATGAATGATTATTTATTCTGATGACGTATTTGTTTTTGTTTGAATGGCATTAAGATGGACTTTGAAAATCAGCAGCCAAATTTGTGAAAGTTATCAAATTATTTAATGCTCAGAAAATCGGAATGTTAGACTATAAATTACAAACATTCGTGTATTTCATTCTTCATGAACTTTGCTTCTACAAAGAAGAAATGAATGGTAAAATTGTATTATTTTGAATTATGAAATCAAATAAGCGTTACAGAACTGCATTAACATTATAAGAATTTGTAGCAAATAAATTTTTTATAGGTATTTATCTCCAGTATTTCTCGAAATATGACAATTTCCTTGGAGTACTTTTATTTTATATTGTAAAATGTATCGTTATATTTAAATAAAAAATGAAATTAAATATGTATTTTTATGGAGGTTATAAGATACAGCTTCTTTCAGGGGTTTGAATAAATTAAATAATTTACTCCAACTTCATAAGATATTTCTGGAGTTACAGTACAAAAATATTACATTACCAATTAAATATGTAGAAAGGATTCTTTGCAAAAAATTCAGAAATACACAAAAGGAATAAATCAATAAAAAAAACTGGAATAAACTTCTAGCAAAAAAATTACAGATTTCAGAACAAGATAAGTAATTTAAGAAATGCGATCATAAGAAATCAATTTTCTTCTGAATGTTTCAGTACTAGATAGCTAAGAAAAAAGACAACTTGTAAATCATAAAGCTACTGCAGAATCACGTTTCCAATATCACTTGTGATTAATGCATATGCAAATCCTCAATTTTTATAAAAAGAGGTATTTTTATTTCATGATAAATTTTCAGCTTTTTGTACTAGTTCGAGCCCAATTCAGATAAATTCCTGTTGAAATTCCTGTTTAGATAGTATTTCAGTCTCAATCGTGTCTTATAATCTCTTGTCATTAAAACACTGTTGGCATCATATCTTGTTCTGATGAGACAGTATTATCCTAATCTCTTAACTGTTTTAACATTATTAGATAAATAAGTAATAACTAATTAACTTTTAATTATCATATAATTTATTTAATCGTTCAAAAAGTGGTATTCTGATAAAATTGCTTAATATTAGAAAATGTATTGTCCTTTTAATTTTTAAAAGAATTTATTATTTAAGCAAATAAGAGAGTTAATTCTAACCCACGTAGTAAACATATGGTTTTTAATTTTCTCTTTGCATAAAGAATAAATACAAACTTTCTCTGTGCATTCTTAAATGCCTCGTATACATGTAACAAAAATCCATTACTTCTGATAAACACCTGAAGAAGTAAAAAGTTCGGCTCAAAAGAGTTAACGCCTCAACATCCCACAAGCATTATTGGCATTAACTTCCGTAGAAACTGACACTGATGAAAATCTATTGAGCTTAATTTAAAATTCTTTAGATTTTAGTGATACTGTCACAGCCGAGCCAAGGTACGAGAAGAATGCATTTTTAAATTAAAGAAAGAATTTATTTTTGTTTAAATGTGTCTCTTTCCACATCCTTAGTTCTACAGGCATTTCAAAAATAAATCCGGGCAATTTTAAGAGATTAATATGCAATTTTAGAAGAATTGCATTGTCAGTTCATCAGGCGTTCAAAGAATTGCCAATGATGCGTCAAGAATTACAATGAAAGAAATCTGGTACAAAAACTAAATTGTGTGCACCGACAATGATTGCTTGATTTTGATAATTTTACGAAGACATTTTCTTTTCTAAAGTAATAGGAGACATAATATTTTAGCACTTTATGAATAAGATACACTTATTCATCAAGTGCTAAAATATTATGTCTCCTATTACAAAAAAAAGTGGAATAATGTTTAGCTTATAAAATAATGTTTAAATGGCGCTTATGAATGGAGAAAATTTTAAAAAAATTGTTTAAATAATATTAATTTTAATAAAAAGAATAAAAAAATGACGATATCACAATTTAGCATTGCATGTAGATAAACTTTCACACAGATATAAGATATTTAACAATAAAAATAATGTTATATTATATCATAGAATCATACCACAGACAACATATGCTGAAATAAAATACTGATCAAATATAACATACTGTTCATCAAGATATGAAGCTAAGGAAAAATTTTCACCATTTGAAAATTTAATTCATTATATTTGAGTAAAATTTTAAAATAAATTTCTGTTGCTTGTTTTTTACATTTAAACTTCTTGTGAAACTTCTCACTATAAACCTTGAGTTTTTTTCTAGTTCGAGGTATTTACAATTTATTTAATACATTTCGACTAGTTTAATATTTTAAAATATTATAATGACTAAATGATGTCATGGAAAATCTGAATCAAAAAGTATTTGTGCACATGTTTGTTTGATGAACATCTTTTGAAATGTTCCTTAACTCGCCTAAATATCTCTTTGGGTAATTTTTAAACAATTTGTATTATCATTGTAAAACCGTAACCATTATAACTTTATTCTGAAAAAAAAATGACATGTAGTAATCCCTGAAGAATATAGATATACGCCTGCCTATGAGTTTATATTCTTCTACCAATATACCTCAAGAGTTTTAGTAGTCAATCATATGTTTCTTTTTCTCTGTAATCACAAGTGCATAATGGCACAGATGCGTATGGTTTTTAATACCTCACTAATGAGACAATAACCTTTCCCAATGAATTATAATACTCAATCCAGTCACGTTAATGTGATAAACTGTAAAAAGCCATATATATATATATATATTCTGGACTGGGTTTAAGCTAAATGAGTTTACTGTCCAGAGGAGAACGGTAAAGTCATCCTTGTGCACTTTCTACCACGCATGTATTCTTCCAATAATATGACAACTAGCATGGTTCTGCTAGTAAATGCCATCATCCAGAAAAACAATTTGCATATAATGAAATTTGTCCGTAAAGACAGATACATGTTTTTATCCATCGTACCTTCCATAATGAAAAGTAAAGTTATTTAATACCAGGAAAACATTCCACAGCCCATAGTGCTCTCTTCTGCAGCCTAGACCATTTCAGCAATGGTTGCAGGGTATTTGCTTTGAGAGGTTTTACATGATATACGCCAATACCCATCTGTTTGATGGAGCATAAAACGTGATTCATCGGAAAGCACTACGTGTCGCCACTCATTGCATGTCCAATTGCCGTACTAGCCTGCAAATTCCAGCCTTCGTCTCCGATGAACAGCAGTTAACATAGGTATATGAAATAGACGTCTGCTTCAGTGTGCCAGGTGCAATAACATTCCTTGAACAGTAGTTCGGGAGGCATTGTTGGTAGCTTCTCCGTTCATTTGGGTGGTCAACTGCTCAACGGTAGCACGTCTACTCTCCCAAACTGCCGCAGCTGTATTGCCTCAGCTTTCATCTAAGGACCGTGGTGCACCACATTTGCCACGTTGTTGTATTTGAGCAGTCCCATTTTGTCATGCGTTTTATCTCGACTGGCAGCAAACAACTCCCAAAGTCATCAGTTTTGGAAATGCCTTAACCCTTGCTTTTAACCTTTACTTCCCTAATAATGTATTAGTTTTTGCTTGACATAATTTTTAAGTTGTAATTCCTTTTTTATGTTAAACCAGAACTATATAATATTTCAACACAGATTTCAGTTTCGTTTTCTTTATCACTTTTATGAATCAAATTTGAAAGACTCAGAAATATTTCAAAATTTCAGATTCCAATAATATTCTGAATCATTTTTGTTCTTAGAAGTGTCTGAGAAGAGGAAATGGAAAAGAAAATATATTGAAATGGAGCAATTTTCAGGAATAGTTTATCATGTTTACCATTCCTTTTTCTTCAGATGGATACGTTTTATTTTATACATAATAAAAAATAAGTTTTCTTTTTAGCTTTTTAACTTAATTGTTTTTTTTCCTACAATTACGAGAGATTGGTAGCTTGTGAAATATAATATTCAGATTTCTTGCTTTAAAATAAATTTAAGGTTTGAATTCATCTTTTCTTTTTGCTCTTTCAAAAAATGTTCTTTATAAAGATATATATAAGTGTTAAGGCTATAATGAACTATAAAATACGTAACAAACTTAGAGGTTTAATAATTTTTGAAATGCGTTTATTAGCAAAAATATAGCTTTTATTCACAGAATTACTTTTATATTTATTTGAAGGGTGAAAATTTCTTTATATAAGTGATATTTTTTTTATCATTTGAATAAATTTTCTTTTGTAAATATTTTCTCAGCGCATATTATTTCTTATATCCAATTTCCTTTTCCAGTTCGAATGTCTTTTCTTTATCGTCTACGTTGACTATTTCATATAAAATTGGAGTGGACCTTACTTTCTAGACATTCAGATTATCTTACAATCTTGAAATACTTTTTTGGAGATAACTGTACGGAATTTTCTGGAAGTAAATTATGAAGAAAAGTATATTCACGAGAAGAAAATGTCTACTATTAGTGAACTTTACGAATAATAATGGCTGACATATTTTCCCATACCTGACAGAAAATCAATTATTGTTTTCAGATTCTTCTTTCGAACAGGGGCGCACATATGGATATCAAAGAATCATACAATTTTTTTAACTGACCATTTATATATTAATTTAAATAATTATTTTATGAATCAGGAATATCAAATGTATCAGATACTTTTCAAGTACATGTATATCAATGTTTTAATAACTTTCATATGTTAAAAACTTTGAAGTAAATCAGAATTAAAATTATTTTAAATAATTAAATAATTTTAATTCTGATTCACTCAACCTTCACTTATTTTATTTACTATGGCAACAGGGATATTTTTTTCTTCCTTCATAAAACAAGACTTCCACAGAAGAGCTTACAAAATTTACTTTTATTGTTGAAAGGAGATTACAATTTATATGTATATATATTTAATAACTATTTTAATTTAACATTAAATAATTTAGCACATTTTGAATAGCTTATATTTATTTTAAACTATCATTCTCACACACACATAATTCATATTTAACACTTTAGTATCATTGTATCATTAAATCACAATTTACAAAATAAGTACTCTCTATCATCATCAATCGATAATTACTTATCTGTAGTTGCATTTATTAGTTATATTTTAGGAATTTCTCACGCTTCTATATTTTTTAATTTGTTTGCCACTCAACTGTCGTGTTTTGCACATGAGAGCTGATTATACTCACATCTTACAGTGGATTTCGAACCACTACAAATTTCCAAACCCTCGATGAGATTCGAACTCCCGAACTGTTGAATCAAAGACAACAGTGATAACCCTTCAGCTGTTAGTCTAATATAATACTTAACTGATTTTTAAAACTTAATATAATATTTAACTGATTTTTTTTAAACTTTTTTACAAACATTTGGATAATGATTATTTTTTCAAAAATATTTTTTTCAGGGTTCATTTCAAAGAGACTCGCCTAGTAGGTCAGTGCTCTTCAAATAATAAGGTCGCGGGTTTGATATTAGACATTGTTGATAAAAAAATATAAACTGTACCTTTTGCTTTCCATATGTATGTCCGTCAGGGTAAATGCTTGAGAGTTTTCAAGGTTTTCTCTCATGCAATACGTGAATACGGCACATTGTCTATGAAAAATCCACCCCGGAGACTAGAATGGTATACAATCACTTTTGAGAGTTAAGCGGTCCACTACACGAAGTCAAAATATTTTTTTGAATTAAATTCCTAGGTATTCAGATTATCGGAATTGCAATTTCGGAAGTTATGTATAAGTTTTCTTACATATCTTTCGTTTTAATGACTTTATTTACAATGATTACATTTATTGTATCCTTCAAAAGTTTAGATAAAATCCGGGTCTTCAAAGATATTTCATTTATTTAATTTGAGAATATCTTTCGTTATTTTTCTATTTTGGATTTTCGAAAAATATTTTCTTTTTTCACATAAATGATAATAAAACCAGTCTCAAATAAATTCTGCAATATTACAATGATAATTTTTTCAAAGACTAACAAATAAATAATTTAATTAAATAATTTAATAATTTTAAATAATTAAATAGTTTTAATTATGACGACTCTAAAATTTGTAAATTTAAAAAAACAGCTGTGTAAATATTTTTTTTCTTAGTTTACATAATTTTTAGACATTTTTCTCTCAATCAATGAAAGCAATCAAATAGTGATGACCAATTAGAATGGGAGGAGAAAGTACTATCAAAAATAACTAACTTTAAAAGCTACATATGAAACAAAACTCCGAAAAAAAAAGAATATTAATCTACGGAACAATTTTATACTATATTTTCTTTATTTGCTTTTCATTGATATTTTCCTAAATTATAGTAGGTAAAACGTCAAATTATGTACAGTGATATATATTTGTAGTAATATATAATATAGGAGTATAATAATACTGAAGTATCTAAAATTATAATAAGCTCAAATTATATATATAAAAAAATACACAGCCCAAACATATTAATGTGGTCACTTATCTAATGACAATGCAATTATTTCGTTAAGCGTACTGCAGCAAGATGTATAGAATTATAGTCAATTAGATTCTCGAAAGTATTCACTTAGACTTTCAGTAATGTCAATTATGTACTTGCTATATTACGTGAGTCAAGAACCATGCTGTGAGCAAATCGATCGAGATTGTCCAACAGATTCTTGATTGAGTTTGAGTCAGATGAGTTTTCTGGCAAGTGAAAAATGGTAAATTCATCCTGGTGCACTTCGAATCACAAACTTACTCTTCCAGCTGTATGACACCTCGCATTGTCCTGCTTGTAGATTCCATCATCCAGAAAAACAATACGTTTGTTTTTCTGGATGATGGAAAGAACAAGGACGTACTTGAATTGAACCATCGTACCTTCCACAATGAGGAATCAACTCCAGAAAATGTCAGGAAAGCATTTCTCAGATTATAATACCCCCAGTTCCAGCCTAGAAAGTTAAAGAAATGATTGCATGGTATTTGCTTTCATAAATTTCATGTCTTATAGGCCAACGTTCACCATTTCGATGGAGTATAAAACGTGATTCATAGGAAACCGTTGCCTGTCACCACTCAGTGGATTGCAGTTGCTGTAGTCGCATGCAAATACCAGACTTCGTGGCCGATGAACAGCAGTTAGCATTCATGTATGAATCAGATGTCTGCTTCAGATATTCAGATGCTGAATATCCAGTTCCCTGAATAGAATAAATCCAGTTTCCTGAATAGAATAAATCCAGTTCCCTGAATAGAATAAATCCAGTTCCCTGAATAGTACTGTTGGTAGCCTCTTGGTCAATCTTGGTTATCTAGGTTGTCAATTGCTTATTGGTAGCACTTCTATTCTTTGGAGCATATCTCCCCAATCGTCGTTCGCATCTGTTATCTATGGCTGGTGTTGCACCACATTTACCATGCGGATGATTTTGAGCAGTCTCATTTTGCCATGAATTATATATTATACATTTTTTGAAAAAAAAAAAAAAAAAAACCCTGATTTACAAATGTCATTTTATGTGTTACAATGGCTCATGATGATAAGATAATAAAAACACCATGTGAAAATTTAATATTTGATTTATAAAATTTGTTATTGAGATTATACGTCAAAGAAATGTAAAACATTTTACCACATATAAGAATTGAAAAAAATGCTGCGCGAATAAAAGATATGAATCCCACGAGGTTTTCAACGGAAGGGAATAAATGAAAATTAATTGAAAATACTATCGAATACTCGCTTTCTGAGTAAAAAAGCTAATAAACTAATAATATATTGAAATTCAAGTTCGAGTTAAGCCTCCATCAGTATCAAGTGTTTGAAGATGAGAAAGATAATATGTCCGTAATGACAGAAAATAATGTGGAACAATACTCTTAATAGTCATTGTCCTTGTTCGAGCTAATTTATATGACATTTTAGTTTGATTATGCATGTAGTATAAAATGTCTCAATTCTTATGAATGAATTAAGGAAAAAGTATGCATAAAAGTAATTATGAACAATCGATATCAATATAATATTTTGATATCGGTCTTAATAGGTCAGCAAGGTCATTCGTGATAGTATCTCTTCTAAATCAAAGTTCAGATCTTATCGGTATTGGGGACATGAAGGAATAAAAATGTAACAAAATTTAACATTTAAAATGACAGTTTAATGTCGCATCCAACACAACAGTGATGATTCGATTGGTGACAGCCTTGATGATGTTATATATCAAAGCTATATTTCTAACGTCAAATATATCTTTTATATCTCTGACGTCAAATATTTGAATCTACGCAAAGCTACCGATACAAAAATGAAGAACAAAGAATGTGCATAAAATATTAACTATAAAATGATGAAGAAAGATAATAATTATTATTTTAAATAATTAAATAAAAATATCACTGTCCCATCTACATTTTCCAAATCATCGAGTTAAGTCGCGGTACCATTATTTTTATTTAAATTAAACTTCAGATTTCATCAACAATGTGAATGAAGATAACGCAATATTAAGCTTCTAAAATGATCGAGATTATCATCTTATAGGGATTATTTGTGATTGATATTTAAATCACTAAACAATCGCTATATAGTGATAATCTCAGAAACAACGGCTATATGTCAGGTTCGACGATATTCATGGTTCAAATTTAGACCCTAATTTTTTGCAAATGCTTAATGTTCAGTGTCTAGATAATGCTTGGCAATATAGTGACAACTACAAGGAATCTGGCTAACAATTTATTTATGTGTATTTCTCTTCTTCATCAGATCCCTTTACAAAGTTGCAACTTTTAGTTTCTTTCAAAGTCTGTTTCGCAGTCAACGTAAGTCAGAATAACTCCATGCATTTATTTTTAAAAGCTGAAATTGAGATCATCTGGTTTTTTCTGACTAGTGCTTACAGGCAACCTGCAATGAACTCATTATTCAGGCATTTCGTTATTTAATCATCAGCAACTCATTAAATAATGAGTTAATTCAATTATTCATTTACTCTGACTAAGTGGTGAATTTAAAAATGCTGTGTATAGTTAAGTTTATCAAATTTATATATAGAATTCGTAAAGTGTAATTTGTATAGTTTAATTATATATTAATTAAATTTTATAAAATATGAACAAAATAATCCAACTGAAAATAAAAATGAATCAAATTCATTAGTGACGGAAAAATCGCATATTTATTCCTTTTCCTTTTGCAATTTAATTTAAATTTCGTTTTCTTTTCAATTTTATTTGTAGCAGATTTTTCTTTTAATTTGATTTTCTGTTTTGGTTATGGTTAATATTAAGAGTACTTTTTAAATACTTAAAAATATTTTATGTAGTTTGAAATGGAAAATGCCCATACTATAATATATTTGGGCAGAACTGGGTAACGAGAGTATTTATGGAAATAATAAGCAGTCATAATTCAGGGAAGTGATTTTTTATAAATAGTACTTTTGATTGTAAACTATTTCATTGATCAAAATAACTAGTGAGTTTTAAATATAGCAACAGAAAAAGGTTATTTCATTTAGCATGAAAAGCAGTTTCCAAAAATAGCAGATAAACACTCAGTAGTCTTAATCAATAAGTCCAGAAAACTCGGAAGATAACAATGAATTTATTATAGTGATCACAGTTTTCTGTTAGTGGTTTCTAGGAAAAAAGTTAAGCTGTCAGTTAAAGAAAATAGTATAAAATTCTGAATTTAACTATTTTTTTGGTAACAGCGTATCATATATGCTTGTATTCATTTTTTGCACACTTATAAAACATTTGAATTACTGAGATAAAGATTTCAGAATCCCCTGAAATTTATTGATTGAAATGATGAAAAGAATTATGAAAACTTCATTGAAAAATACATTCATAGTTATTTTCAGGAAAATTAACTTGAGGAATTCCCAAGCACGCACGATACAATGTCTTCGTAATCTATTAAAATTAAATATATTAAACTAGTAGAAATAATTAAAACCAATAATTTACAATTCTTTTAAATATTTTTTTAACCTATATTTTTGTTGATTAAAATAATCTTTCAATTTACTGATGTCACTACGCTAAAATTTGGAGCTGTAGTCAACTTGCTTGCTCTTTACAATTATTTTCAGGAAAATTAACTTGAAGAATTCCCAAGAACGTACCATACTGAATTCACAATGTCCTCGTAATCTATTAAAATAAAATATTAAACTAGTACAAGTAATTAAAACCAATAACTTATAATTATTTTATATTAACCTCTCATTTTTATTGATTAAAATATTCTTATCATTTACTACTGAGAATACGTTATAATTTGGAACTATAGTTAAGTTGTGCAAACTTTTCAGACTCTGGAAACGAATGTACACATGAATTAATACAAAAGTGTGCAATTTTTATAACAGTATGTTTTCAACATAAAGGAAATTCTTTTCAATGACTTTTTTTTTATCTTTAGATGTTTATAGCTTTAATTACAGTATCATAGTTTCAAAATTTTAAATTCGGGTAATTCTATATATATATATATATATATATATATATATATATATATATATATATATATATATATATATATATATATATATATATATATATATATATATATATATATATATATATATATATATATATATATATATATATATATAAATATATGTATATATATATATATATATATATATATATATATATATATATATATATATATATATATAAATATATATATATATATATATATATATATATATATATATATATATATATATATATATATATATATATATATATATATATATATATATATATATATATATATATATATATATATATATATATACTAGATTTTGCATAAAAATATGGTAAATAATAGTAATTTTTAACAAATATGCAGTAATCAGAATCTTCGTAATAAGCTTACTTGATGAATTTCAAATGTACGATTTACTTGTTATGAGAGCATGAAAAATGAATAGGAGCAATGCATATAAAGCATTCTTAACTTTCAAAGGTGGTAAGAGAAAAATGTGGCTCTAAATTGTACTATATATCATTAAAAATTTTAATTTATTATTGAAAATTTTATAAATCAATAATAATTTATTATTAATTATGAACTATAATCCATAATAAATTACATTAGTAATAATTTATTCGGCCCTATGTTTTGGAGGAACAACGTAAAAATTCAGTAAATTGTACTTGTATGTTTATTTTTTTATATATTTGAATACATTTGCCCTTACAATTACAACATAATCTATAGTTGAACTTTAAGCAAGGTTACGTGAAATTATATCCAATTATAAATGTAACTTGAAGTAAATAATCTACACGTTACATTTATTTTAAGATAAAATAAATTTTGAATAAACATGATATCAAACTGTCTTCCAAGCATTAAGTAAATCTTTACTTGAAAGTGAATACATATTTTAAAAGCAACTTCGAATTTATTAGTATTATAAGTTATTGTGTGAAGAATCACAATTACAAACCTCTTCCGAATGCATTTATTTAAGCAGAAGATTCTTTTACATGCAAGCAAATGAAGTGTATTTTTAATTAGAAACGTAATTTATATTTGAAAAAAAATTTTCGCACTTCATAATATTTTATCATAAATATTATTTAAATAATTATATACTTATAATTTTCAAATCATTTTCAGAGTTTCTCAATAATAATAACTGATAATAATAATAATAATAATAACGACAATTTTAAGTGCATAAACATCATTTTAAACCTCGCTAATCAATTGCATCACATTACCAATTTTTACCTAAATTTTTAGTCCGCCTTTTGCGATATGCGGTTTATTTAAATAAGAAGCCCAACTAATTCATTGATCAATAAAAACTATTGATTCATATGAACAAAATTTTGATTAAACCTGAGACTTAAAACTACCCAGTCAAGACGTTCGTGGTAAAAAGTATACAAGATATTTAGACATGTTTCACATTAATATTTTTAAGCAATGTTTGCTTGTTTTACATATACTTCAGAAAAATATTCCAGCTGGTTTTTAAGAAGAACTCTCATTGCTTGTGTTTAATGCTATGTTTCAGTTTTTCTATTAATAAATACAAAAATAAAGCCAAAAATTTGTTGAATTTCGATTTTTAATAATTATTCACGTTGTCATAGATACACACAAACTACTCCTTATTTCATCACTTATCCATCTCTTCATCCCATGCAATCACATATTGTGAAATACAAATATTTATTTTACAGTTGTACTCCATATGTTTTACGGTATGAGCTGCTTTTTAGAGAAAAGCGTAGTGTTGTTTTTTTTTTAACTTCTTTTCTCAGGGATACCACGTGATTATTGTGTGACGTCAAATACCAAACTTTGTGTAATCCACTGTTGTGCATCTACAAAGACGGAATTTATGAAGTATTATAAAATAAGTAAGTAAAAAATATTATGTATTATTAATACAATAATTATTTAACATAAATGGCTACTTTTATGCTTATGTTGGAAAGAATCTGCAATTAAATTTTAAATTCTCAAGAAAGGTAAACGAAATTTGGTGATTTTTCTTGTTTTTTATTTTAATTTTTGACTACACTTATCTTATTAGGTTTTGCATGCGATAAAAAAAATTTAGAATTACGAAAAATGTTATTTAAATATATTTTCACTCATCCCATAGTTTTGTGTGTGTGTGTGTGTGTTTTACCTAATTCTAGAAAAAAATATCTAACCACAGAGAAATCAACCGTAATTAAAAAAATAAATAGCATTAGCTTTAAAAATTTATAGATTTTTTATGATAAAAAAATTAAATTATAAGTCAGTTTAATACATATTATACATAAACGTATTTGCTATGTGAATTTTTATAATTTTCTTTTAAGAATTTTAATCTTAAAGATATACAATTAAAGTATACATATATTATTTTGAAAATAAATTTGATTTTTAAAAATTCCTTCTTACATATTTTTAATTAATTTTTAATATTAATTTAAAATTTTTCATTTATATGAACAATGTGTTGATTATTTTACATTTCCCTTATTTTATCTTGTTGAAAAATAGTTTGCTTAATTAAATAGACATTTTTAATTTAAAATATTTATCATCGTGCCAAATCTTGATATAAGCCATTTATTACTTCTTTGCTTTTTAAAAGTCGGTGAAAAATATGCAGTTGTTGATATATTAATGTAAAGATAATGAATGCTAGATGATTTCAATGAAAATGGCAAATTATATGCCTGAAATAACATTTAAATCTGTAGTACATTTTTAATCAACTGCTCTTATTGAAAGTGTAATGAAAGGTAATATTAAAACACGATTTTTAACACATAACATTTTTGCAATGCAGGAAATCATTTCCGTGAGCCATCAGCACCAATGGAGGAAATTGCAGGGGAAACAACTATTAGCAATCTTTACCCTGGAATAATACATATAAAAAAACAGCCATAATATCATTTGCAACATAAAATCCTAGGTTTGTTCGAGACTTGAAAGAAATGATTAACTTGATCCAATCTATATGCTCAATGTAAATTATTGCATTGCCAATTCTCTCTCGACTTACAGATGTAATAAAAAATATTTATCCAAATATATGGAATATTATGTGACTGATTTGTAGCTTTTATATTAATAAATGCAGCAGTTAAGGAAATATTATTACACTTTATAATGGGAATTATGAACAATAAATAATTTTAATTATAATTTACACTTTTAATGTTTATTTCGGTATTACATTTATAAAAAATATAATTTGGCAATTTTCCTTAATATAAGTAAAATCCTATATTTATGAATTCAAAATAAATATTATGCAATTTAAAAGAGATTCCTGATTTTTGAAAAATCATAATATATTGAACTCACAGTGCCATAGTGATAATACTGCGCTTTTTGGAATAGAACATCCCGAATTCAATCTCAGCCACTGATAAACAACAGGAGACACGTGTTAAGTTCTTACTTCCAGAGAGCGTATTTGTTGTGTTGGAGACATGAAAAACTTCTAATTACATGATTTGTGTTTTAATAAAGTATCATTTATTAAAAGAGAAAATTACTCTGTTTTTACGTTTTTTAAAATGGTCATCTTAAACGGCAACAAGACTTTATAAATTTGAGAAAGCTGATAATTTAGACAGGTATTTTACTAAGTACATTTTTGTTACTAATCAGTTATAATAAATATGAATTACTAAATGTTATAATTAATTTTAATGAAACTTCTGTCTACAATTTCTTGGTTCATGATATAAAAAATGTGTGGACGATAAAGGATCTCAATTTTTTCAGCAATTATATTATTTTTTTCATAAACTTATTGAAATACTATTGCGTTCGAAAATTTTGAGAGCTTATAGATTATTTGGGGCTATTACACCAAGTTTATAAAAAGCAAAATATGTACTGTTCATCAGAAATTCATCACAATTTACAATGGACTTTAAGAAGAGAACGAGGCTATATAAGACAAAAATAAAACTTTGTTTTCAATTATTATTTCATTATTATTCAATTATTATTAAGTATGAACAACATAACAGTTTTACTTAACAGCTATTATTTTAATTAAATTGGTTTACTTTAGAAATAAAATGAAATTTTTTTGTGATAAACTAAATGAAAATAATGTGTTCCAAACGTTTAAATAATTAGCATCGTTTTCAATTTTACATTTTGTTGTTTAGATAGTCACTTTGGACAGATTTCGGAAATTATTCTATATAAATCATTATATCTAAAAGAATTTATTTTAAAGTTTATGTTATTTAAAGTAATTTTCCTTGTAGGTTCGACGAGGAAAATTTATATAAACTACTACATTGAGTTTAAAAGTTTTCAGTGACTTAGATTCCCTTTTAAATTATTGCATTATTGAAAAAATGAATTTGAAGCAACAAGTTATTGAAAAATTATAAAATAATGATTATTATTAAATAGAAAAATTATAAAGTAATGATAATTATTAAATTAAATTTAAGTAATTTTTTACTTTTATCAATTAATCTAGTTATCTAGATTAATTGGTTGATTCTGTGAGGTTTACTGATGCAAGGTCCAATCTTGGACATTTGTGCACCGTACAATAATTAAAACTATAAGTAAAAATTCTGTGTTAAAAGACTAGTCAGATGTATACAATGGAATGTATTAAAAGTTCAAGAAAAGTATATGTAAAAGATTATTTTGGATAAAAATCTTAAATCGAATTAAAAAACCTATTGCGCGTAAAAATGCAAGCAAATTTTTATGTGGTTTAAACTCAATCAAGTCTG
The DNA here is from genome assembly GCA_030067965.1 of Latrodectus elegans. Lineage (NCBI taxonomy): Eukaryota > Metazoa > Arthropoda > Arachnida > Araneae > Theridiidae > Latrodectus > Latrodectus elegans. The sequence goes on from CM057810.1 coordinate 75,894,703, forward strand.
ATAAAATTAAAATGTGGTGTTAATTTTATCAGACTTGATCGAGTTTATGTTACATAGTGGCATAGTGTTTTTTAATACACATGTGGTATTAAAAACACTATGCATAAATCATTGAAATTAGGACAGACAATTAAAATGTGATGTACTGTATATGGTACATTGCACATGTCACAAATTGGAGCACTCCGAGACAAGAATAAATGTTTGTGTGTAAATCTAGTATGTCTAGTGTGAGTTTTACAACAACTCTTCGCATGGGAGCAACTGGGAATGGAAGAATGTGGGAGAATATACTATATAATTTATTGTTCTTCTACAAATCCCATGTTTTTTGCCAGTGGTAGGAAATGAAATCTTTGATAATTTGTTTAATGTCAAAAATGTTAATGCTGTATTCAAAATGTCAGAGGCATTTTTACCAGCATTATCTGCAAGTTCATTTCCTGCAATGCCAACATGACTTGGAACACAACAAAACAAGATGTCAAATTCTTTTTTCTTCAATATATTTATAAAATATACAATATTTCCACAATAATTGGATGACACTTATCATTAAAATGGTATAATTGCATGACCACACTCATGCTATCTGTATAGATACAGCATTTTCGATGAGAGCTGGATTATATTATTTATAGAGCATGTTTAATAGCAACAGCTTCGGCTGTATACACAGAATATGATGCATGCAGTTTATAGCTGTAAACTGTATTCCCAACAACAATACCACAACCAACATGGTCAGTTGATTTTGAGCCATTTTTTATATACAGAGATGTGGGAAAAATAATGAGAATGAATGAGTGAAAATAACTGTTGCAAAATAAGGGGAGATGTAACTGATTTATTGTATCCAGTAAAGGGTTTGATTATATTGACAACAAGAATATTCCAAGGAGGAAATCTTCGAGGATCTGTGACTTGAATATGTAAATAGGAGAACTCAGGTGAAGACAGGAATGAATTTGTACGTTCATAAAATGGTAATAGGTTATGTGGCCGTGTATTATATAGCCTACTTAAAGAGGGACCAATAACCATTAATCTCAAAGGGTGTTGTGATACTGATAGCATTTTGAAATAATAATTTTTTGAAATAATAATAATAATGCTTACGTCTCAGATCAAGAGGTAACTGGTTGCAAATTCCATAAACGCTCTGGACAGGAGAAGTCCGGAATGCTCCAGAATAGATTCGTAAAGCTGAGTGATGAAATGGTCTAGTTTGCTCAAAACTGATGATCTGGCTGATCCATAAACTACGCTACCATATTAAATTCGAGATAGAATAACTGACTGATACACTCGGAGTAATGATTTACGATTTGCACCCCAAGAGGTATTAGAGAGAACTTTCAGAATATTTAGTGATTTTTCGCATCTTTTGCGCAAATCTAAGATATGTGGTAGGAAGGTTAACTTTTTATAAAATATAAGCCCAAGAAATGATATCTGATTAAGTAAGGGAATAGTTGTGCCTGATATCTCAATTTCTGGATCAGAATGAGGCCCATTTTTTCTGCAAAAATGGATACAATTGCTTTTACAAGGGAACAAAGTATGTCCATTTTCATTACACCAAGCAACTAGATTATTGACAGCAGTTTGTAATTGCCGTTCAATCTATCGCATATTGGAACCTTGGCAAGAAATTTGGAGATCGTCAACATATAATGTTCCATGGACAGATGGTTGCAATACATAAAGAATGTTGCTGATGCAAATATTAAAAACAGTAACACTTAACACACCTCCCTGAGGAACCCCCTCACATTGGATAAATGGATTAGATAAAAGATATCCCACACGGATATTAAAAATGCAAGAACTCTGAATAAAAATAGGTAAATTTCATCTGAAATTAAAATATACAAAGTTCGAAGAATTCCATAACGCCATGTCTTATCATAAGCTTTTTCTATGTCAAAAATTATAGACACCAAATGATGTCTCCGTACAAAGGCATTCCTAATTTGTGTTTCCAGGTATGCACTAATGTCCATAGTAGATTGACCTATCCGGAATCCACTTTGATAAAGTGATATGTACTAATTGTCTTCCAGTACATAAACAAGATGGGCATTGACCATATGCTCCAAAGTTTTAGCAAGGCAACTTGTGAGAGCAATTGGACGATAGTTTTGAGGATTAGTTAGATCTTTCCCAGGTTTAAGAATTGGAATAATAAATGCTTTTCTCCAGAGACTGGGATAGACATGTTAATTCCATATTCTATTGAATAGAAAAAGAATGTGGATTAAAAATTCATGATTAAGATAACAAAGCATCTTATATGAGATACCATCTGGTCCGGGACTAGTATTTTTACTTTGGGATAGGGCTCTCTGCAATTCCAGCAAAGAAAAATTGCAATTATATGGATGTATGGCTTTATCATGAAACTTTATAGGTTTCTTTTCAGCTTGCTCTTTGGTTCTAAGAAATTTAGGATCATAAGAGGCTGGACTAGATACCCTTGCAAAAATTTCACCTAAAAGATTGGTAATATCATATTAAGAAGAAATTGTGTAAGCTCCTATTGGGATAGAGAAGTCCTTATATAAATCACTGGAAGCATTAACTTTTTTCCAAAATTCTTTACTGGAAGTTGATGATGTGATGTAGGAAACATATCTTATCCAAGATTCTTTTTAACTATTTCGCCGTACTCGACGAGCGAAAGCTTTAGCTTTTTTGAAAGCCATGAAGTTTTCCATGGTATGGCACATGGAAAAAACAGTCCAAAATTTCTTTTGTTTTTTGTATGATACTTGGCACTCACGGTTCCACCATGGTTTATGGTATTTGCGTGGAATTGGGGAGCGCTTGGGAATTGTGTTTTTGGCAGCATCTAGAAGTGTATCAGTTACTTTTTGCAGAGCATCATTGATATTACCACTTCTAACCATGCTGTCAATAAGCGCAGCTAATTGAGTTTAGAGAGACCAGTTTGCACGATGATAAGAATAAGAAGAGTGGAAGATTTGTGGTCTGCTTATACCAGTTTGATAGATAATACCTTGATTAAGGGTACGGGATGACACTGTATGCCTGGCTTAGGGTAAAATAAGTTTTTTTTTTAATTTCACAGTAATAATTTCCTTTTCTAATATCCAGGTTGGGCATGATCAGGAGTACGAAGGATTTCATCACTGTAGTTGACACATTTTTCTTGTATTTGACACTGACTTCTGTCATGTCCAACAGATGCACTTCGAGCACAAGTCAAATGTCCCCTACAAGTAGTTTTTGTATGGCCAAATCGCTGACATTTAAAGCAACGTAATGGATTTGGAATGTAAGGGCAAACACTACAATTTAGGTAGCCAGCTTTTATAGATTGAGGTAGTATAGGAATAGCAAACGTGAGTATAAGGTGTTTAGTTCTTATTATTTTGCCTTCACTCCTGATTTTAATGCGCTGCATATGGTGTACTTTTTGGTCAACGAGATTACCCAATATTTCCTCCTCTGAAGCATTAAGTAGATCATCTGCTGATATTACTCCCCGTGTAGAATTTAACCTACTATGAGTAGATACAATAACATCTATATTACCAAGGCATTTTAATTTTTGGAGTGGTTTTGGCCTGTTCAATTGATAAAACTTCAACTAAGAGATCACCAGATTTCATCTTGCGAACATTTTTGACATTTCCAACTATACCAATAAGACTTTTATTAATTAAGAAAGGGGAAACATTAACAAAATTGCCCTCAATTCTTTTAATAACAAAATATTTCTGATCCTGTATGATTTATTGCTCCATAGGGAGTAAAGATTTAGAAGTACATTCCATAGAAGTAGGTTAATTACTTCAAGGTCTGACTGCACCACTCACCATCGAGCCCAACAAGGGGATGCAGTGTAATTGCATCAGTGCTAGTCAGACCTTATACGCTTTCAATATATCTCTGACGTGGCCTTCACCCTTATCGAGTCACACAGCTGATATATGATCGCTTGATCCATGGAAGCCGATTGGCATGCTGAGGACCACAACACACCTCCCGTTTACCTGAAGCAGAGGCCAAAGTAATGTGTTGGTCTCTGAGAGCCTCAATCACCAGGGTCCTTCTTTCCAGGGACACGGGTATCCACGCATGCTCAAGGGACACGGGTATCCACGCATGCTCAAGGGACACGGGTATCCACGCATGCTCAAGGGACACGGGTATCCACGGGCGGCAATAGCTGCTCAAGGGGAGCCCTCAACCTCTTACAAGGCAACCACAATGAGGGAGAAAAGGAAGAAAAAGCAGAAGAGGAGAGGAGAGAAGAAAAGAAAGAAGAGGACAGTTCACTAGGGTACCTCGGGATTGTGACACCCGTGTTTAATATTTATTTAATATTAATATAAATATATATTCCTTACGTATTTTAATATTTATAATTACTATAATGTAATTCAATAGATTTATCTAAAAGTAGCTATTTATTTTGCAGCAATGTTAATTAAAATAAAACGTTAAAAGTATAAAATAATAATTATAATACATTAGCCTTTTAATCTCGATAAAGGATAATATTTTGAAAAATGTAAACATATTTACTTAGAGTGCACAATTAGTAAAATAGTTACAAGTAATATGTATCCATCATTGAATTAATCGATCTTCAATTTTATTATAACCAGCAATTTCATTTATGATAAATGTGATAAAATACGTTTATTATATATATATATATATATATATATATATATATATATATATATATATATATATATATATATATATATATATATATATATATATATATATATATTATATATATATATATATATATATATACAGTTTTCCGGCATTTCGAGTAAATCAAAAAACACATTTGTTGAAATTGGTAAAGACCTTTCACAAAAAATCTACAAATAATAATTATAATTATTTTTTAAAAACATTTCACCTGCGGAAATATAGAAAGAAAAGGGATCTGAATAAACTGCCAGTATTATCTATGATAAAAATTTTATCATCAATGGAATATCATGTTATTATCTATAAAGCTGGTTTACTGACGACAAGAAGAAGTAACAATATTTAAAGCGCGTTATATATTACTTGATAGCTTTCATAAATAAAAAATTTAGCGAGAGTAGAATTTAAGTATTCTTTTTATTACTTTAATGATTTTCATAGGCTGGAAAAGGTGTAAGCAAGCATCTGTGTGGCTGCAATCAATAAAAAAATAATGACGTTTTCTTTTGCAACAAAAATCCTAAATGGTGGTTATGACTTTCTCTACAGTGCCACATTTCCAATGCTTATTATTTTAATAAAATAATAAGCATTAATTGCTTATTATTTTAATAAAATAATAAGCATTAATTCTCATACTAATTCGAGTGCATTTTGCTTATTATATATATATTATATAAATACTACTACTGTACAATACTTTTCTTACAATGTAATCTAATTCATTTCAATGAATATATGCTTACGTAAAAGAAATAATAATATAAATCTTAAATATAATACAAGGTTCTGTATTCTTGTATCATATTTAGGATTTATAGAATAATTGTTAAAATTCAATAAATCTTTAACTGAAATGTGCGAAGAAAATATTTAACTTTTTTACAAAATGCTCAATTCTACAACCTATTATTGACTGTTAACTTGTGAGATGAAAGCAGAGATAAATAGTTTGTGTTTGCTGGAGCTTTATTATACTATACTTAGAGACACAACAATCTCCCTGGAGCTGAGACCTACAGAACCCATATCCGTTTTCATGGCCAAAGACCCTGGGATGAGAAGTAAATATCATTGTTACGAAAAACCACAACGTTTTGCTTCCAAAAGTAGTAAGTGGTCATTTTTATCAGCCCACTAAAGGGATGAAAGTCCGAATAGACTTTGCCCAGCCCAAGGAAGGAATCCCACACCTATGCCTTGGGAGAGGCAACTTTATTATATTACAGTAGAAATTAAAATCTTTCAATTATTTACAGCAAAATAGCTTGGCCATGTTATTCGTATGCCAACTGAACGCACCCCTAAAAAAATCTTTCTTGCAAGGCCAATGGGAAATCGTTCCAGAGGTAGGCCCAAAATCAGATGGATTGATTGTCTTGATAGGGACTTTAACACTATTGGAACATCTAATTGGAAAAGTGCTACTGAGTACAGGCCAAGATGGAATAAGCTCATTGAGAAGGCCTAGACCCACACAGGGTTGTAGTGCCATTGTTTATTGATTGATTAATTTATAATTTAATTAACTTGTGTTTTATTTATTAATTTAATTAACTAATTGACTATGTGTTATATCCATATATTTATAATTTAATCAACTTTCAATTTTAATGTGAAGTCTAATGTAGTTGCTAAAATTAAAATCATTATTCTAAAATTGTATAAGATTGTGGATCAAAATTAAATTTAAGAAGAAAGTATATCATATTTCTTAAAAAGTGTGTAATAAAAACTGATTTCTTGTTTGTGATGGTGTGTAAGGGAGTTTATCAATATAGAAAAATATTTTTCTTCAAAATAAATTTCTCAATATTATATGTATTGTTTTTTTATGTTAAAATGTAGTTTCCCCCCAAAATTACAAACTTTTCTGTAAAAAGTTTAATATTTTCAGAAAAATTTCAGTTTTTAAATGGGACATAAGCTTTTTGTAAAGGTAAATATTTTTTCATCTGTAATATTTATCAATATACTTTCTATTATGAGCCACTTGCTTATTCTTTCCAATTTAAATTATGTAAAGTTCAAGAAAATAATACATTTTGCCGAAGAAGAAAAATTTATTATTTTGTTTTTTACATTTTCTCTTTTTCAGAAAAATGTATGATTACTTATTTGAAAAACAAAGCAATCATACACAATCAAAATTGCTTTTCATTGTGCATGATTGATTTCTTTTTTAAATAAAAACAAAGCAATCATATACAATGTCTCATAGATAGAAGAATTTTCTGTACCCAGCCCTTAATTGAAATTTATAGCAAAACTGCCTTTTATGTTGATATATTTTAAGAGCTTCGCACGGATGATTTCTCTTATTGGTTTTCTATTGTAAGATGGATGGGGGGGTATATCCTCCAAATAGATGAAAATATCGTATTTCTTGGAGATTTTAACAATATTCATGTTTTATTTCAAAAATAATGAGCAAAATTTAACTTGAAGTACATTGACATTGAAATATTTACGGAATTTCAATATGATGCAAAATAATATTCTTTGTATATAACTATTAATATTTTAACGTGCTGTACACTATACAGTCAGCAACTTTTACACATACATATCTTATCTCGTAAATAGGCCATAAAATGTTTTAAATTTTAATTATTGAAATTTTAATTATTGCTTCTGTAAATCAGTCTTCTATAACACGACTGCATATTTGCCTTCAAAAATGGCTTTTTCTTATAAAATGTGGGATGTATTGACGACTCGCAAATCAAGAAATGAAATAACTACCAAGTACTTAACCAGATGGATGCGCATGCAGATAAAAAATGCATCATCTGTTTTTATTATTCAAATAATGACTGCTTTTATAACAAATATACCAGAGTGAATCTATTTACAAAAGCTTTGACATCGCACAATAACATGAATAGATAAATAATAGACTCTATTCAAGGAAGAAATTCTCAAGGTAAGAAATCTAGAAAATTTCCAAGCAACAACATCGAAAGATATGTATGCAGAAGATACCAATGAAACACTCATCTTCTGTTGTTCAATAGTGACTAAGATTTAACTAAAGAGTTTTCAAACTTGAAAGCATGTCTTACTACTGGATCATGTTGTGCACATTATATTCAAGCTTAAAAAAGTTCTGTATCAGTAATTAGGCGGTAACGATGAATTGTTTACTGTCTATAAATATGCCAAGAAAAATCTGAGACTACAAGAAAACATGACTCAAATCTATCGATTTAATCTTGTCTCCTGTAACAAAACCAAAACCGCAGTGTGCTATGCAATATTTAGTGTGCAGTGTTTTAAAAAATCTTAAAATTTAAACCATTTTCTTTCCTTGATATCTATCTGGAATTTTTCCAAGAATACTATTTCAAATCAGAAATGATTCTATTCACAAGTTTACATATTTATAATTCACATAAAAATTGAAACATGAAGAAAATGACAGTGAAATTAAAAAACAAATGTCTACTTACTACAAATTCTCGTGATGCATTATTATATCAATAAATTTTATTCAGGTAGCTCTCGACAAATGGTAATTACAGGCCTTAATTTTTAAAGTTCCAGTTCTAAAAGCTTAAAACTATTCGAAAATTCTAATTATAACAGTACCAATTTTGAAACCATTGCTCTACATCAAATAGAGTAATTTGAAAGCAATGAGTGATCATCTAAATGCATTTTTTCACGGGTAGATGAAATGAAATAAATGAAAGTCTAAATTCCTGATAATTTACCAAAATCTTGAGAGCATCTCGGATTCTTTCGAAAATTTCCGGTAAACTATCGAATCGGAAGATGAGTTATTTTCTCCAAAAAGTAAAATTTCAGTGGCCCAAAGAAAGAAAGAAAGAATGAAATGTAAGAAAGAATGAAGAATCTTCAAATCTTGAATAAAAGTCAACTTTCTAGATAAAAGGACATCTATTAATCTTTAATAAAAAGAAAAACAATGTTTGAAATAAAAATATTTTTGCTTTGAAATTTTCGAACGCCTATGAAAATCAAACGTTCTGTTGTAAAAAAGAATAAAAAAAGTCTCTCGTTGAAAAAAGATTTCACATTGTAGGAATGATAATTAAAAATGATTAAATAGATATTTAAATTCTGTTTTTACTAATATGAACAATGATGTATTTTGTTTTGGCAGATATACCACAGCACATGCAAAATATATATATGAATAAATTATCTACTGATATACATAAAGTTAATTTTCCTTTTTTAAGGAAACTCCTAAGATTACTCGTAAAAAATGTGATATTTAATGTTAAATCCAATTTTTGAAATTAATATATACTAATAAATATATATTACATACTTTCTAATAAAGGAATAATTAAAATATTCAAATTTAAGTAAATAACTGCTGCCACTTTATTGTCTACAGAAATTTATGAACAAAGCCAATGTAAAGAAACTGCTATTTATCAGATATCGTTAAAGGAATATCATTTACTAAAAAATGAATCTTTCTTTACGTGAAAATTTCCGTTCGTGGAAAAAAAAAACCGATACTTCTCTTAAAATGAAATCAAACTATCCTAGATCAGAAGTGCTAAATTTTAGTCTTCCAAATGTTTTTGAATTAATGAATGTTTATTCAATTGTTGGAAAGATATTTTACAATCTGCATCAAGTCATAAATTGAAAAAAAAGTTGTTCTGAAATCGAAATAGTTCTTTCTGATAAATAATAGGAAGATCTTGAAAAAAAAGATCCTTATTGGAAGATCTTTGAAAATTCTCTAGAATTTCGTGGCATGACAGTAGTTTAAAAAGGCGTTGCAAAAAAAGAAACTGATAATATTTTAGCTACCATGGTTACCCAAAACATTATGAGCAGAAGTTGTCAACTCAGCAGCTTGCATCAGAAATTCTCCTCCTACGCAAAGCCTTATTTAAAAGGAATTGCTCATACATTTTTTTTTGATGAAAATTATTGCTTCTTTTCATGGAAAAAGCATTTGTTTTGAATAAAAATCTGCATAAAGTTTTACCTTTGACCAAATAAATTTTTATTCATCGGGTATTAAAATGTGAATCTATTTATCATCTGTGGTATTCTCTTACCCGGTAAGTGAATAAAAGCACATGTGTGGAATTCATCATTGAATTTTCTCAACAAAATTTATTTAAATTAATATTTAATATAATAACATTTATTTATTTATAGTTAGTCAAATATCTAATAAAATCTTTTCTTATTATATTATATTTATAATGATTTTTTCTCTAATTATAAACATAATTAAAGAAATAATTTTCCTATCTGGATGCCCAACAGAAAAAAAGATAGATCATAGTTTTCTTTAAGAAAACCTTTGTTGACATTTACCGTGGCCAGACAAAAGATAAAATGTCCACCTGGGTCAACTTTGTTGAAAAGAAAAGAAAATGAAACAAAGTCATGTAATCTTTTTCCGATTAAAAGAATCTTATTTTGAGACATAGATAAAAAAAATAAACACTTACTGTGGATAGTTCCTAAAAGAATTTTAAATATTTTAAGAAAATAAAGGGGGAGCACACTTATGCAAAAGAAAAATATCAAAATCTCACAGTTGAAGAAGTATCAAATAGCCAATCAATATGTGTGAATCGTATAATAATTAAAAATACGAAGTTCTAGAGAGAGAATGATTTATAGGTTTTAAGGATGTAACTAAATAAGCAAATTATCAATTTACTTTGAATTTTAAAATATCAATGTGAATAAAAATATTTATGTATCATGTGTGATTCTTGTTATTCTTTGACGAAGAGTTTATGAAGGATATATTTTTTTTCTTTTTGACCGACCGAGTTAAATAAGAACTATTACTGCGCACTGAGCATAAAAATATTATATGTTTTTCAGTAAAATTTCTTTTGGATAATATCGAAAATAACAAAAGAGGGAATATTTATTTATTGCAGACAGATGCTTTTGAAGAACTTGACGTAAGTGATTGGTTTCCCGATAGAGCATTTTTTTTTCCTTTCTGCATAAGAGCTAATTTAATAAGGACCTAAATTTTATTGAAAATTTCTAATTAGAATAAACACGCTGCCCTAACTATGAACCTTGAATTAAACCTAACCTTGAATTAAGACCACAAATTGATAAATAGAAATTAAATATGTGTTTATCATTATGTTACCAGCTTGGATTGAAAAACTTGGGAAACCTGATTACATGCATTGTTATAAAATTATTACACAAATTAAAATAATGAGCTGTAAGTATGATGGTATAAATTCAGTAAAGTTTTAACAGTTTAATTATGAATTATGAATAAATTAAGAGTTTACGCATGAATTAGTCTAAATAAATATGAGCATAATAGGGATTTCTAAATTAAGTAAATGTGAACAAACAACAAAAGAAAAATATCCAAAAATACTTCTATATCCTATTAAATATTATCTATTATATCTTATTAAAAATTACATAGTATCTATATTCTATTAAAAATCTATATCCTGATTATATAATTACAAGCATTTATGAATCATATAGTGATTGAATTTAAACTATTCTTTTAAAATATAATGGCGAATATATAGGTGAAATATGTAAGTGAATTTCATTTGCTTTAGAATAATATTTAATTGACATTTATTAATTTTAGCCTGAAGAAGTGGATTGAAAACATTTTAAAATAATTTGACATACAAAAAGGAAAAATTTCATATTGCTTTTGAAATTAATCCTTAAATAAAATAACGTTATCACCAGATAGGTATTTATCATTATTGCACAATTAAGAATGTCAAATTTACACCAATTCTTAACACATTGATTTATCAATAATTTGTCTGTCCTTATTAAATCAATATATCTTTTGTAATAACTCATTTTAATCAATTTACAACAATAAATAACGTCATAACTAGATTTTTTAAGTTATTACCAAAAAAATAAAAAAAGCTATTATCAAAGAAATAAAAAATTATCTTTCGAACACAGAAGCTGAACGAGACAGCATTTTCAAAAGGAATATTTGCATCCGGAGATTTTTAACGGTACTCTATTATGTCATATGTGTTTTCTGTGATAATTAATAGTCTCAGAAAACAGGAAAAAACTTTTGTTTTATTTTAACGAAAATTGTCATTGAAATATTTTTACCATATTCGAAACATCGTATACTAATATTTCGAATATGGTGAAAAAGGCATCTAGTACGTATATACAAAATAAAAAGGATTGCTAAGTTCTGGATAAAATGATTTAATCAATACAAGATGTATCTCGTTTTGAAATTCTATAAGAGTAATTGATATTAGTAATATATTTTTGATCATTATATTGAGGCGAGTATAATATAAAAAGAATAATTCATATCTTAAAATCTACCTTAATTGAGCCCTTCTCATCGTATAATTTTACTCTTTCCGGAATGCATATTTTTGTTATTCTGTTTTGCTATTGGCTTGTAATATTACTCAACATATAAAAGGAAAAAGTATTTGTATTTTTCAAAACAGTGTTTATTATTTAATTATAAATATAAGAAAGAATACGCAGAGAAAAAGTCATTCTTTTCATTTCGAATCTTAGCGAGTTTCATCATATCGTTTCCCCTCATCTTTTCTTTGCTCTTATCTTTTCCTGGCAGACTTGGCAATTTATCATTAAATGTGACATTTTCCACATTTATTTTACCAAGAGGGACACAGTACTGAAAAATAAATATTGAATTTCGTATCAATACTTTATACAATGTATTTTCTGAAACCTTATATATAATAACAATTTCATTTCATTATAAAATTTTCATGTTACTTACAGATGAAAAATCTTATGAAACATTTTCTCATGACAAAATAAATGTATAAATATATCTCTCAGAATATTTTAAGGACATTTTAAATTGCATTTTTAACACCACATGTGCTTTGTGATAATACAATAAATATACTAACTGCCTTAACGAAATTGATGATTATTTCTGCCTTATAAAAAAGTATCTTGCTGGGTAAAGGCTTGGGAGAGTTATTAATTTTTTTCATATCGCACAAGAATAAAAATTCGTATAAAAAGCATACTCTGTGGATGTTATATAAAACCTCACAAACAGCCATCTGCTGTTAGAGTGTCCACATCATATGAAATATGTAAAATATTTCACTAAAGTAGCACACATAATGTTTCATCTTCCTTTTGATGAAGTACCTTCTGTCTGATGTGCTGAGTGATATCGCTTTATAGTTCATTCATAAACCAACGTGGGTTGAAGATTTTTTCCTCGGATGTCTGAGTAGAAGGAGTCACTTGGTACAAAATCACTGATGCCTTAAATATTCATTGTTTATTATCGATTTATACTGGAGCTTTTGATGTAGGACTTCTAATTTTTTTAAAATTTTATCTTAAGGTAATTGTAAATAGTTTTATTATAATACACAACCACCTTTTTACATTTTGACATTAATTTTAACACTGTAATTGCCAGCATTCAAAATTAATGGGTTAAACTTTACTGTAACCTTGTATGGTTATTTCACGCACAAATTTCTAAGCAGTATATGATAGAGAACGAAATTATTAAGAAATGACTTCTATTTAACTATTCATTAAATCACTAATCAAGATAGAGTTTTCTAACCCGTATTCTTCAAAGCTGCTTGGCTGGTAAGCGATTCATTTTTGGTAACAGTTGTCCAAATATATGTTCAACATATTTAATTAGCGATATCTTCTTGATGATATGATTAAATGTCATTACTATCTCTAAAAAATTTAATTAAAAAATATATATATAATCATTTATTTAAAAATATCAATATTCCCAGTGCATAGAAAACATCATTTTTAAATTTAGCAAGAAAATAAATTCATGTGTTCGTGCTTTGCTTCATGAAAATAGAATGTCATTTTCCATGTTTCAAATTATTGCTCCATCAGTCATCTTATTGTAGTGTTTGTATTACGCAATTCAATCATATTAAGAGTTCTGAGAAAAGTTATAAATCTTAAATAATAGCTAGCAGCATTACTTGCATGGCTTGCTAAGTAATGTATTAAAGGAAATGTGTATTGAATATTGCAATATTATATCATGAATCATACGAATAGTTGAAGCAAACTAATAAACTAAATACTAATGGCTAAGCAGTTAATACGAATAAGCAAATGAAAATATGCAATCGAAAATAAAGACAGGTAATTTCCAAAAATTTAAAGAAGTCCTTTTCTAATAAAACATTTCTGTCTTTTTGACTAACGTTCAAGAATTCAAAGGAAAAAAATGGTTTCCTGATATTTAAAAAATAATTTTAGCATTATTTTTACAAAAAAATATTTTTAACATTATATTAATGTTATACATTATGTGGTTTACATATTTAAGAATTTGTACTTTATATTTGATGTTTTTTTCTCCAAAAACTTCTCTTCTTGAAATTAAATAAGCTTAATAAAATTCCCCAGACGAATTAATGATGAATCATAATAAGAAAATATTTTAAGCTTAATTTTTAAGGATTCATTAAAGCAAAAATATTTTAATCGATGATTATTTTGTACAGTTTAATGTTGGTTTTTATATTAAATATTTTATTCCCTTATGGATGTTGTTTTTCTTCAGTTATGATTGTATTACACAAAAGGAATTATAAATTTCATATCCATAAATGTCAGTTTCCTATTCATTAGAAAAAGTTATTGCTTAAATTAATTGATTCTGATGTAAATTCATTAAATAATGTATTTACAATGTTTACCACTTTGATACTTACCACTTTTATTCTTACTAATTTTATGTTAACCACTTGAAAACTTTAAAAATTTGTGTGTACTAAAATTTTTCCAAAACCTTTATCATTGTCTTTAATTATTTATGCAATATTCTTAATATATTTTATCAAGATTATTGTTTTTTCTAAGAACATTTATATTTAATATTTGTATTGAATTGTTATTTGGTTTCATTCAATATATAATGACAAACCATCGTCATGATAATATGCATAATCTACTTGTCACCATAAATGCAACAATAGGAATACCAGCAATGCCATAGCAAAATTTATTTGACAGTTAACATTTTATAATGTTAACTGTCAAATAAATTTTGTTAACAGTTAATATACATAAACTACTTGTCACCATAAATGCAACAATAGGAATACAAGCAATGCCATAGCAAAATTTATTTGACAATTAACATTTTACACAAAGATCAAATAATCGGAATTACAGACTTTTGTGAAGCATGGATGATGACATAATCTCTGAATAGAGTAGCAGCTATTATTGCTAAAACCACTACCATAATCATGGGTATACAATCAAAGAGTTTGGATGTATCTCTTCCTCCCATTGCCAAAGCTAATTTAATGAAGAAGCGGGTGGTGTATCCCGAGCCAGATATTCCATCATATGCACTGCATGCTTCCGATTGACAATAGACCAGGAGAACAAGCAGACTAGGAAAGCAATTCAATCAGATAATAAAAAGTATTAAAAAAAACTTGAATATTGCATGACAATGTATAAACTCTGTTGAAAAATGGCTGTCAGCAAGAGATTGAAAATAGGAGAACTATGGAGTCTAACACTTTAGAGATGTAGTAGCTGTTCAATGAACTGGCAAGTGAAATCTAGCACTATCCCAAACATTGATGCAAGTTCAAGACAAGTGCGGTGATGTATAAGGCAACAAATCAGCAATCTCTGACCACGGTGTCTCAACAATCAAATCCGACCATTGTGGTGTTTTATTTCGTTGTCCATACCCGTCATTTGTCCCACAATTACAGACGCAAATCTTGTTGTTTTAAGTAAGTAGTAAATGAAGTAATGGTTACCTAGAGTACATTCTACTCAACTGTAAGCGATTTCGAAAGGCACGATGATGCAAGAGGACACCGAATGATGTGCAACAGATTGAATCTTCTGCGCTTTATTCGTGAATTGGCTGAGCAATCCATCATTGACATGAGCACAATATACGTATCATCACTTGAAGTGGTGCGACGATATATGTGGAATCGATCTTGTTTCCCCGCATTCAGCGATTACAGATTTTTCACACATTTGGTTTTATCCTACACGATTATTGATATCTGTGAAGGATATTCTGTAATTCCAATAGGCTATTATTCTAGTTCGGTTGAACTCAGTAACTTGCTCGAAACACTCCTGATGTTCTTATAGAAAATTATTAAATAGACTTCTGAAAGATATAAATAAATAAAAACACTCGAAAGAAGATCTACTGTATTTGAAACCGGTAGTGTATATTCTTATAAAGTGCTAGCAGGTTGAGTTATAGCCAGCAGTGACTCGCCATCCAATACTAATTATTTACATATTTCATCTTTGCAAACGCATGAAGTAAATATCACATGATTTTCAGGCTCCCTTCTGGATGTTGCACTTTTTTCCAGCCAGATCATTTGAAAATTGATAAATTCAAATCAATAATTTAAATTGTGAGCATAAATTGTTGGTAAAAAATTTCAAAGATTTTTTCAGCATAAGAGTCAAATAATATTTTGAAAATTAATATTTAAGGATAAAGAAAGACCCATTTCAAGATTTACTTACTTAATGAATTTAATAATGATGATGAAACACTACCCTGAAAACTTTCTTGATGAGTTAAATCTAGGAAATATAATTGGGAAAACATCATTTAAAATATTTATATACATCTTATCAAGATAAAAGTGTTTTACTGTATTTTAATGAAGTATATTTTAATAGGTTTGGAAACCGAGGTGGTGGCCAAGGTAAAACATCAGAAAACTGGGCTGGTAACATTTTTTTTAATCTCTAGTATGATAATTATGTTTATTATATTATAATTTTCAATATACTATCTTTTTAAAATTTCATAGTTCAATTATTTTATCACATCTATATCATGCTAAAATTAATGTAAATAATAAATTTATCTTAAATATAATTATATATATAAGATTGGTTCAGAAGATAGGAAAGAATCAGAAGATAGAAAGATTTCCCCTATCTTCTCAACAAATCGAATCGGAATTCTAGGCATAGTTGTTTGGAAATATATGCAGAAGTTTAAGATGATTTTAAGCAATCTGGAGAATACAGTTAGGGCAAAAATGAGAAATTTTGTAATTTTCAAACAACACTACCCATTATTTCTTGCAAAATTAATATCATCATTTTGAAAAATCACAAATGGCTATCAAATAACAAATATTGTTGTTGTAAAGCATTTGCAGAGAAAAGTATTATGAAGAACTGATGACAACAAAGAAAGGAAAAATTTAAAGAAAAGAAAAAGCCCAGAAAATTTAAAGCCCATTGCAATGATCTGCGATTGATATTTCTACTATCTAACTGAGTTGAATATTGTTTGTTGTGGCTTTGATTCTAGTTTGATTGCTACTATGTCTTTTTGAGAGGTGATCACAAATGGGTTTCAAATTTCTGTCACTAATATAGCTACTCACTAATATAGGTTTATATTTATCTTTTAGATAATACAATTTTCATTTTGATGGTACTTCTTGAATTGCACCATTTGGAGCAAAAAGTTCTTGAAGGAGAACTATTTGAATATTATAACTATTGATGAACAATTCAAGTTGCAATTAGATGTTTTGCTCCTTTGGAGATTGATTTGTAAGCAAATAATTAGAATGTAAGTGTTGTAATAAAGAAATAGCTGAAATATTTTTCTGTTAGGATGTTTCCTTGACTGCTTATGCTGAAGTGAAGTATTTTATTTTATGGGACTGTGTGAGTGTTGATTTCTGGTGTCTTGAACTGTTTTATCCTTGAAGGTATTTACAATTGGCATTGCTTATGTATGGATTACCAACCCTATCCTTATAACATTTAACTGGATTAGATTATGATAAGTATTACAAAATGTTGCGTATGTCATATGGATGGTGTTATAGCTGTTTCTTTCGGCATTGGTTTCTATGTAGTTATCGTTTTTAGCATTGCAACTTTCAGAGTTAAGTTTTCCTCTCCATTTGTCACAGTAAACAGAAGAGGGATATAATACTAATAATCCCAAATTGCTACAAGTTGTAATAACGCCTGAACACTTTTTATTAGAGGGCGATTATTTGCTAGAGGCCTATGCATAAAATATTTTTGTCCATTAATAAATTTGCTAGGATTTTGTTGCTTTCCTAAATTGTGTATTGAAAACCTGAAATACATTTATGTGTTTTTATTCCAATAACTTAATAAGGTTGTCTAGTAAAAGTTGCCTTCAAAGCATTTTGATCTCTTTCAACTTCTGGCTTATGTTTGGTAGTTAGAGTTTTAACTTTTGTGAGATTCTCCATTTGTTTAAGGATTGATGATTGTTCTTTTTCTTTTTGGTCCCATATTTTAAATTTAAAGGTTCTTCTTAGATTTTCAATGATTTTTTTCAAGAGGTTGGGAGTACTTTTTTAGTTAGATAAAATTTCATTCTTATTTGGTATCATATTATCTCTTTTAACTTCTTCAGAGTTTCGTCTACTGAATCGTCTACGCCATAGTGGAAAATTTGGATTCCTATTACTTTTCCTCCTGAAAAGACGAGTTTTCTTGGAAATATTGATTCACCTTGTTAAGGTTAATATTTGATTGCGTCTAACTTCGTTCATGGTTACTTCATGAACTCATTATTGTGAGTTTTGGTCGAAGTCTAAATGAATAACTACCTTCCTTTTTGATATTAATTGTCATCTTAATTATGTTCGCTTGACCTATCATTGTTAGTATCAAGAGTATTTCTAAGTTATAGTTCTATAGCTATTTAATTGATAATGTGCAAAAAGTATAATAAATTTTTCTATACTATTAATTTATCACATGCAAGTCTCTGAGTGCAGCATTTATCCCTATGCGGAAGAATAAGATAGTCTTGGGCAGACTTCTATGAAGGGTACGCTAAAATGCAAGATAATTTAAAAAAAAAATAAAAGGGAACTGCAGGACTTAATTACTAAACAATACTAACAATACTTGTAGCTTTTATTTATTTTAAACTGAAAGAGTTTTTTCTACACATTTTAACTTTTTTTATTTATTTAAATTGAATATTATTAAGATACTGATGATAAAAAGATAACACTTAGTTTGTGTTTGCAAAGCATTAATATTGAAACTACAACAATTATACCTCTAATATATTATACGCAAATGAATAAATAAAATAAAAATAAGGTTAGTATATAATTTATAAAATAAAAAGAATTGATTTTTTCGGATCACAAATTTAAAAGTTTATTGCCAAAATATTTAATAGAGGCCCTCGAAAGCCAAGGACATCAAGGACATTACTTAATGGCTCTCCATGTCAACGTGCTAAGTTTCTCTCTCTTCAATCGGTACTTTAGTAAGCGGCGTTTAAACAGTTTCCTCCAGAAAGAATAAACAGTTGTTATCTTTGATGAAGACATCACCAATTGAAGTTCTGGTGCAAATGCTTCAGTTTAAGAGGAAAACATTAACCAATCTTTTGCGGGCTTGGGGAGTTTTGTAGAAAATTATGAATTGCGTTTTAATCCCTCAAAATTTACTCTTGAGTTCTTCATTACTTATGAGAAAACTATGCGTATAAACTTAGACTGTTCTTGAACGAACTTCCCTCCTCCATGGACAAAAATTTTTGAAATCTGTCCTGGATCCATAGATTTTCAACTGTAAGCACAATGAGTATCTGGTGTTGAAAAGGAAAAAGAGTCTTAAGTTTTTAAAGTATCTGAGATCTAATAGTAGATCAATCTAAGAGTAATAAGGTTGCCGATGCTACTGATTTTCATAATAGTTATTTCACGCTTATAAGATCAATCCTGGAATATGGGTACCTATGGTGTATTATTGTATATTATTGTGCTTTTATTATTATGTATACTATTGAATATGGTATATTATTGTGCTTCTAAGCGTAGGTTACTAAGCTTTAAGTTGTCCAGCTTAATGGCACTCGTGTTTTTAGAAGTCAGCGTATCAATTAATTCAATAGCATTGTCTGTTTTAATGTCCATTTATAAGCACTCAGTTCTCGAAGAAATTCAAATCTAAGAAAACGTTTTAACAAATTACTTAGCTTTGATTCCATCAAATGAACTTCTGCCTACCTACGAGATTGGTGTAATAATTAAAGGCTCAGGAAAAATAACTCATTTAACTAAGTTGTCTGAAAAGATTTGGCATACGGAGTCATTAAATTCATGTATTGATTCCTCTGAAGGATTTCCTAGAGTGTTTAGTCATAAAGATTTTAATACTCATGTCAACAAATCCTTTGATATCCCAACACATCTGAGGCAAATTGTACTTGAAATAATCAATAATATTCCTAGCGACATTACTCGTATTTCTACAGACGGTGTCAGGAATGGAAATACTTCTTCTGGTAGTATTCTAGTAATTCTATGTAATCTCGTCTCATATCAAATTGAGAAATACTGACGGCTTCTGTGTGCTCAGCAGTAAATTGCCCTAGAATCTGGACTCAACAGAGTACTTTCGCTTCCTAGTTTAAAAGTCATCTGAATTTTGAATAATAATTGGTGTGCCATCCTACATCTTCCTAACTATCATGCCGTGGGAGATAATGTTAGCGTGGCTATTTTGAACAAAACAAAAAGCATTTCCATATTTTTTGATCCACTTTTAGTGAATAGTAAAAAATGGAAATGCTTTTCATGAATCCCTTCACATTTTGATTCACTTTTAGTGAATCACTTCACATTTCTCGTAACTGCAGACTCCTGTGCTAAAAGAGAGCAGATTTGCTGCTGTGTGTGTTTTTCTGACAACTTTTACTTTTTCAGAATTATATTTCAACTTCATCATTCTGCGAAGTCCAACTGTCTCTCCTGCCCATCACTAATATCAGGATAATCACGCTGATGGTTCCTTGTCACTTTATTGCAGCTGATAAGAGCAGACTGCCCTTTCTTGTATTTGCAGGGGTCATTTAAGTTCTATTACATACAAAGATAAAGTAAGAGTTTTCCCTCTAACTTGTTCTAACTGTACAATTTGTCAAGCTATGTCTGTGTCCTCGAGTACCTTAACCTAACTAGAGGGAATCTCTGTGAGGATCCATTCTACGTATTTAATATGTTTAGAATTGCTGGAATCATGGATATGGTTCAAATGGATTTATAAATAGTGACTGAAAACAGCAACACTACGCAATACGATCGTTAGATTAGATTTTGGAGACAGACATCGCATTAAAATACTTCTAATTTGTTTAATAATACATCATCGTGTTATTTCTGTATCAGGGATTATAAATTTAATTTTCACTAGATCTCACTATCGTACTCTCTAAGTCAAAAATACCGATGCATTACTTCAAGTAAACAGCGGAAGCATACGAATCTGTTTTTCTTCCGAAGTAGCTTTTTGTGAGTGCTGCAGCATTTCTTAGCAGATAATGCCTAATCTAGGGACCATCATATACAAACTTCATGGTGTTTCTTCAGAAATTTGTTTCAGAACACTCCATTTTTAATTTATTCACATTTAGGTTGTGTGTAAGCTATAAATAAGTTTTGTCTTCCTCTTTGATTCGTCATTCACCTGCATCTTTGACGGCAACATGTTATCAAATGAAAATAATCAGAGATAAATTAGATTTATTAGTTAATTCGAGATTTATTTCACAGAAAGTTCATTTAATCTTATTTAATATATTTAAACTAATTTTATTAGATACTTGAAAATTAAAATATTTTTGTCCATGACTTTTTGCTCAGTGAGTAATTTTTTTTAATAAACTAAGTTGAAACATATAAGCACAATTATATTTGCTTAATATTGCTTGTGTTAATTTGTTTTGCTAATTGGTTTTAATTTATTTATCAATTTGCTTTCTATTTTGGCATAATTTTGCCCTTCTACCTTTCTAAAGAGTCATATTATTTAACTATGTATTTTATAAAGTGGTTTCCATTGTTATAAAGAATATAGATTTTTATTAAAATCATTTGTGAGAAAATCAAAATATATGATATGTGGTTGAATTGAGTTGAAATATTCTTCTGTTTTATAGCGAATATATATATATTTATATATAAAACAAAAAAATTCAGAACCGCTTTAATTCCTACTCATGTCTTTTATCATACTTAAGGAAATGTATGGTAGAACGCGGAAAATATTCGATATATGATTACGTCAAAATTAAACAATTATTATTGATTATTGTTACAAGAGCTATTCCAGCAAAAGAATCATTATTGATTTTTGAGTTTTCTAAAATTATCTTTTCTTTTTCTATAAAAAAAAAACTGTTAACAATAGTAATCGATAACAGTGATTACAATTGGTTACATTATTTTCACGAGTAATATTATACAAACGTATTGTATTTTTGTATGAAATTTATCTCTTCTTTCGAGAGGAAATTAAGCTTTTTTTTAACAAAAATATCTCTACTCAGATGAAATTTTATTGCTTTACATTTTGATCATAAAACTGATCCTCAGCAGAAAGATGAGAAGGAATAGAACACTCAAAAAATATCAATGTTGACGTACATTCATATTTTCCAATACATTGCATAATTTTGCAAGTATTAAAATTCTGTTAATGCTCTTGTTTATAAAAAACTCCATGATCCAGTTTCACATCTAGACAATACAACAAGTTAAAAAAAAAGATTTTAGTGTGAAAAAATAATTTGCTTATTCTCCCCAAAAAGATTTTTACATCATATTTTTTATTTATATATATATAATAATAATTTCTTAAGTATCTTCATTTATCAATTTAATTCATTGTACATCATCTTATACCAGAGTATTCCATTTATTCATAACATTACTAAATTATCTTTTAACCAGATAAAACATTTTTAGTGTACAATAAAATATTCAATTTTTATGTAATAATGCTTATGTTCTAAATCTGACCTGATTTTATACGTGTACCAAAATGTTTGACTTCGTTATAAATAATACTAAATTAGCTTCTTTACCAGACAAAAATATTTTATTCTTACTTCAAAATATTCAATTGCTACACAGTATTAGCAATGCTGAAATTCTAACAAAATTTCTTTAATCTTGCATCCCAATATATATAATATTTCTGCATAATATTACAATGTTCTCTTCTAACCAGAGAAAAAGGATTTATTCTAGCATCAAAATATTTGATTTCCGTATGATAGTACTAATATATTCTAAATGTGATTATTTTCTCTTACGAATTTTTACTAGTTATTTTTATAATTTTGGAATTTTTTTTTCAGTGCTGTCACCAGGAACGCAGATATTTTTACTCATCCTGGGGGTCATCCTCGGAATATTTGGACTGTATGGCGTCTACAGACTCGTTCGATGGTGTGGTATCAACCCAAGAAAAAACAATGCACAGCAAAATAATCAACACTGAAGAGCTACAACGAGTATTTATCTCTTCCCTTCCGGGATATAAGTACAAAAGACTTTACGTGGCACGCTCTGTTGCGCAGCGAAACGATGATTATATCTAAGCCGAACTTATGCAGATCTTTAATCTTTTGGATTTCTTTGAAGGTAGCGAAAACATGAACCATGTTTATATTATTTTGATGAGATGGTATTATTATCATTTTATGTTCATATGTGTAACATTGTGAATGTATTAAGTTATACAATGATATATTTTTGTAAATATTTATGAATGTAAATGGAACATATTGTTTTGTGAGTTATCGAGATTTTAAAACAGAAATGGTATTCTATAATAAGTCATGTACATATCTTGAAATACTCTATAAGTTTAAGAAAGACAGAAAAATATAATTTTAGTAATTAAATGGCTTTGATGGGATACATAATACTTCCTATATTGATATATTAAACTAGGAAACACATTTCAAATAGTCATTTTGTTGTGATGGAAAATATATATAACTTATTAACTAAACAATAAAAAAGAGCAACCTTATTCATTAATCAGAATGATTAATGAATGAACAAATGGAACTTAATTATTGTACTAGATCCATATTTGTATACTATGAAATTTGCCAGCATAATTTTGAACAGTCTTGGCATGACGTCTATAGAGTCTGGAAAAAAGAAAACAAAGCAATTAATTGAGCAAATATTCAGATTTATTTCTTTTGATTGAAATTATTTTTTATAAGCTGTTACTACCAATCTATTTAAGCAAATTTTTCACTAAGTAATTTTAAACGTTTTAAAGTTGAAATCGCGAAATTTTGAATTTAAATCCAATATGTTAAGCTGTGATAAAAAGATTATTGATTATATTTAACTGCGATTTTACAGATCAAATCTGAAATCAATATATATATATATATATATATATATATAAACAGTAAAAATAATCTATTTCAAAATATTAAAAAATAAATAAATGGTTTAAAATTTTGATTGATCTGATTTTTTCTCGAAAGTAGATTACAATTGTACTTTATATAATTCTTTATTTGAGTTTCGATTCAAAAAGTATAGCAATAGGGACAGTTTTTAAGAATATTTAAACTTTGAAAAAAAATATCCTCGAAAAACTGATAATATAACAATAAAATTCCAAAAATGAATAAAAATATTTATTTGAAATGCTATTTATTTCTTTTTAAATAAACAGAAAATGTCTAGTTGATAAAAATATTTCTAATTAGAAAATCTATGTTGGAAATATGAAAATTAAATATAATAGAATGTTATTATTATAATTTCAGATATCTAATAATAGTAATACATGTATAAAAAAAGTAAAATTACAATATAAATAAGGTAAAAAAAAACATAAAGGTACCTTTGAAATATGTAATTTTTTACATTTAATTTTTATTAGTTTACAAATTTCCTTAACAATTATGACAAAATTTAATGATTTCCGGCAAAAATATCATAAATATTTTTCTACAACTTACACACAAAAAAAATGAGTTTTTGCAATATGCTACATTTTTTATGCTCTATACCATGCTTAATCAACAACAAAAATTATCATGTTATTTAAAAAAATTGTAAAATCACATAAATATGTTAAGTGTTAATCATAAAATGTATATTTTGGGAAATCAGATTTTGGCAAATACATTCAAAAATAAAATGCTTAATTTAAGTTTTTTATCTACAAATTTATTTTCCAAACAATTAATATTTGCTATGCTTATTAATAAATAAATCAAAGTTAAAATCCTTTTCATTTCATATTTAAATTTAAATTAATCTAAAGTGTTTCATTTCAAGATGCCAACATTCTTAAGCCAAATATTTTTAATATCTTAATCCTAATTATTATGAAAAATGTTAAGTTTCTTGAATAGTGGATGTACGAATAGACTACTGAAAACAAATTACTTTCATGACTTTTAGCAAATCATTAAATGTATTTTAGGGCTAAGGAAGTATAGAGTATATATTAAAGATAAATTAGAGAGTAATACACTGAATATTTCCTTCTTAGAATAGAATTATAATGTATCCCTGTTGTATGCAAGGTTATACAGATCATATTATAGTAAAGTTAATTAACGTTTCTTAGCATAGAACTAAAAAAGTACTTTATATGTAAAAAAAAAAACGAAGTATTTTGTTATATGTGCTGCTTAGTTCAATGAAATAGAACATTTTATAGTTTAAAAATCGCTCAACAAATTGCCTATTAGCAATTTCTAATTCTGTAAAGATTTTTTTCGTATTTGTGTAACAATGGACCAATATTTTACTCATTAGTTCAAGCAGTTTCCTACATAAAGACAATTTAATTTGTAGTTTAACGCAAATATGTTCTTGAAACTTACAATAAATTTTCCTTTTGTGTGTGTGTGTGTATATACATATACACATACAGTAGTGAGTTGAGAGGTTAATCAAGCTATTAGTAGAATAACTATTGAGATAAAAATTTTACTAGGATATAAAATAAAAGAAAGAAGGAATCAAAAAAATAAGTTTTGCAAACAATCTGGCAGTGTCAGTTAAGAAGAAATAGGGTAATCTTTAGTTTTAATTATGACCTTACTCTGATTTTTCGGTAAGGGAACTAATTTTTTGAATTCATAAGTCCTTACAATTTGAAACAAAGATACAATTAATTTTTCATAAATTGACTTTTATATTTGAACTTTTTCTCTCATTTTTAAATATTTGCAATCACCTCCATAAATTTTCATTAATGCTAAGATTCGGACCATTTTTGTAAAAGAAAATGGCTTTGTGTATCTTTTTGCATGCAGCTGTCACATGACATGTAGCTGAATTATATTGAAATGTAAATGTCTGATTATTGGGCTCAATTATTTCTTTTATCTATTTTTGGGTAGTTATATTTCCTTATCATACAATATCTACTTACATGTTTTGTTGTCAACAACTCCATATCATGTCATTAGCTAGATTTTTCATTGCAGCTGTGATTCAATCAGGATGCATATAATTCATATTTTCTTCATATTTTATACCTCTGGCTATATCCATACCCTATCCAGTAACGTTGTTCTCGTCATTTTAAGCAGCTGTGTTTATTGTTCCGTTGCCCAATTTATATGCATTTTACTCTTGTTTACTTTTTTCATCTTTTGTTTCAGTAATAACGCTTGTTTTCGCAGAGTTCTAACATATAGACCAAGTTGATTCAGTCTGCCTCTCAAGCAGTCCTTTAAAATATTTCTTTACATTCTTTTTGTATAATTAAAGATGATACCCTATCACAATGGATGATTTGCATTTTTCCATCCTTTATCAACTTTGTTTTGTAATTATGTGGTTTCCTTATACTATTTAAAAACTCAGAAAATTATATTAGCTTTTGCATGTTAAATATTTAAGAGGTTACAGCTAAAAATCAATCACGTTATTTAACGCACCTATAAATACA
This sequence comes from Latrodectus elegans, assembly GCA_030067965.1. NCBI lineage: Eukaryota > Metazoa > Arthropoda > Arachnida > Araneae > Theridiidae > Latrodectus > Latrodectus elegans. The sequence goes on from CM057810.1 coordinate 75,921,163, forward strand.
CTCAGCAATCCCTTAAAATAGAGATAAATGTCTTTTTTGGGACACCAATAAATGCTTTTAAGATCTGAGTGTTACTACAACATGACTACTTCATTGTCAAAAAAAGTCATCTCCAGAAGCTCCCTTCATATTAAGTAACTTAATAACAATCTAAGCAAGTAATTCTTCCTTATTATATTTTAATTTTGGGTGTAGAACAGATAATAAATAAAACTGTTTTTAATTACTTTTTTTAATGCAGTTATATTTCCTATCATATATAATTTCATACCAATAATCTCTAAACACTGTTACAGGCATGTTTCTATAAACTTTAAAATACTATTTTTTTTAATTTTCTACAAGTTTGATAATATGTCTTTTATTTTTGTCTTTCCAACTGATTCAAAATTAACAAATGTGTTTTATTCATGTGTGTTATAATAATGTAAAATGTTTATTTTCATGAAAATACAAGCACCTTGTGTAAAGGTAATATAAAATAGGTTATAATAAGAATTGTTATATTTTAATAATTTTTCATAGTTAAAATATAAATATTTGTTTTCAACACAAGAAAAAAACGTATTTACGTAATACAGTTCCTTTCATTCTTTAGAAAAAATATTTGCCGCTCTATTTTTATCAAAATTTGATTTAAATATTTTATAATCTTACATGCAATAGAAAGCATATAGTCTTCTTAATATTTTAAATATTTTTTGGCAAACAAGTTGAATATTTCCTTATCTCCTGTAAGAGGACAAATTTAAAAAAAAATGTGTGTTCTTTATAATGCTTATTTTTTGTGATGAAATAGATAAAACATTTGTTGTATTCTCAAAAAATCATAACATCAGAACTATCTTTGAAATAAAAATAAATATTAACATTTCATCTTTCTATTTCCAATATGCCAAAAAATTTGTTTGAAATAAAATGCTAATGCAGTTTTTATTATTAAACTGGGTTTTGAATTGAAATCAACTTACGTATGTATGAAAACTACATTTTCTCCTATTGATGCATTTCAATCTTACTCAATATTTATGTAAAATTAACATTTTATTCCTTAAGTGCATAGTATAGAAAACAAGATTTGGAATTTCTAATATAAAATCTAAAGTTATTATTAGATGAATATTATTTTGTTTAAGTAAAGATAGCATTTTTTCTTGAAATGCATTCAACCAGGTAGATTGATATTAACACATAACCATATACTCTGATATATTTCCCTGGAATGGCATATTAAATTTAATTTAAAAGTAAAAATCATTTTAAAGTGCAAGATGTTATTAAAGGTGGTTTGCTTGATAAGATTTCCTTAAAGTAAATCGTCTTGTATTATATTCAGAAAATAAGAATCAAATTAAAATCCTCATGTATTCCTAACCTGTTAAATGTGATTCTTAAATTACACCTGACAAAAAAAATGCTCAAAAAACTATTTACAGAATTTAGAAATAAATCAAGATGCAATGTTAGTGTATCCACTGTGTGAAAACTATGCGAATACTTTTGTTACAGTGCCAAAATGTAAAAAAAAAAAAACTATATTTAATTCTTACCTTGAGTATCAAGATAAGTAGCAAGACATCTGTTATTAGTGAATATTGATAAGGAATTTTAGCTTATAATTGAAGCATTTGTTTTATTTTTTCCGAAAATTACATAAAAGTTATGACAAATCCGAATTTTAAAATACTTTTATTACATTTTATTTGAGTAGAGTCAAAGAAAAAACTCGTGATGATACATATAAAGAGCTTTGTTTTTAGAAAACCAAATATATACAGTTTATTGATATTTAGATCATACCTAAACTAATCTAAGCGATATTACTTGAACAGATGTATAGCTGAGCACCAAGTTTATGTCAATTGAATGACATAAAATAATTTACACCAAACTCATTTCGCTATAAATATTTGTCAACTTTACAAACATATTCATAATTTAATGGTTGTAAGGCTGTAATATTTACGCACATTATTGAACAGTTTGGGAACTTATACGAAAACATTTCGGTGCTCCGTTGAATTACATCCATTTCTTGTTAGTAAGTTCACTTTCGGAAGGTTTTCGTGTACTTTTAATAAAAGAATCATTTCGGCTATAGTTGAGGATTATATATAAATGAATTTTAAACTATATAATATGTCAATTTTATAATATACTTTCTTACTCTCATTTACTCTTTAACTTCTCAATCAATAGCTAGCTCAGTGAAAAAGTATTTAAAATATAATTTATAGAACAAGTATTCTTTTTTGTTTTTTGGAAGAAATTACATAATTATTTCTAACTATTATAGATGTCTCTAGATTTTTGGCAACATTTTTTGTATTTTCCCGTGATTCATAAATAATAATCATGTAAAAAAGAAATGTTTGCAAAGATTTGATATGAAATAATCAATATAGTATTGGTATTGGTTCCATTTTCTACTTTACATGACGTGTACCATAAATAATATTATTATATATTAATGTATCTAAGTTTTGTAAACTCTAATTATTTTTTTGTTATGTATAAAATCTAGAATAAATATTTATAATATTAAATAACTCAATTTATTTATTATACCAATATATCATTTACTTTTATTTCTTAATAAATATTCTTTAATGAATATTTTAGAGACACAACAAGCTTAGGAATGTAAAAACTGCACTGAATCTAACTTGCTTAATCTTTGTTATCAGATCATAGGTTCAATGATTTGTTTCTTTTTTTAAACTTAAAAATGATTTTTTAAAAAATAAAAAGTGCGAAATATTATACATCCACACATGCTTGAATTCATAAACTATACATTGAAATTTCTTTCTTTTAGACAAAATAAATTCTTTCATAAATATCGAAGCTTCTAACACAAAATAAACATTTAATCTCATTTTTAAGTGTAAATGGCGATGATAAGAATAATTAATAATAAAATGTTATCGTAAATACATACATATATATATATATATATATATATATATATTGTAAACTAAAATGGCGTACCTCGAAAGAAATATTTTTAACTGCATAAACACATTTGCAAATTGATAAAATCATTTTTATAACTATTCTTACTAACATAAAAATGTAAATGGGCTATAAAACAGTTATGAGGCATGTAGTATAATATTGTGAAGGAAAGTAACTATAATTATATACATAATGGGTCATGAAATGTATCCGTTTAAAAATATGTTTTTTAACTAATCTGGATTAAATATTAGTACACACCAATAACAAAATATTTGTTTCCTTTATTTCATTCAAATTTATTGGAATTTATAAATTCCTAAATAATCCGTTATTGAATTCAAGGATTGATAAAATATTCAATTGTGACTCTAATTTTTTTAAGAAATAAATATTAATTTTTAAAAGAAGTTCATTTAATTTGTAAAATAAGATATCGAAATGAAAGATTCTACAAAAACTGAAATTATAATAATTTTCCAAATCGAATCACATTTGTAATCACTAAAGCAATACAATTTAACGAAAAAAAGCATGCTGTAAATCTAATATAATAGGTGTTTGATAGGATATTTTACCGTCATTCCATATGTAATCATATCATGAAAGACGTGTTATTTATGTCATCATTTCAGAGCATGTTTGCTTTAGTTTTATGAAGGGAATACTGATAAAGTATATTGCTTCCAAAAAGTGTTAAATTTTGAATGCGTTCCAAAAGCACTTAGATTTAAAAATAGCATTAAATCTTTTCCAACAAAATAATAGTCTTTTCAGCTCGAATAGGAAAACAATGGGAAAAGTTAAAATGTTTCCATTTAACATTCAACACACTTCATATCCATGCATAACTTTTATTTTTCTTTCATTATAATAACTTGGTTTTCTTGTGTTAAGCAACGATGTGAGAAGAACGTTTTCTGTAAAATTTTACTTTTTAAAAATCATTTTTCAATGGCGACTTTCTATTATGATCTTGTTGTTATTTATGACACTTGGACAAGACAAGCTCGCTATGCCGTTGCCTATGCGAATTTAAGTCAATTGGGTGCATCTTTCGTTTCAGAAGAACACCACGAAGGTGAAAGTACGATTGTGCTCTTAAATCCTCCACTAGATGGCACCACCATAGGATCCACTCCCTCAATTTTGACATTGGTCGGGTGAGGAAACTTTCTCCAGATTACTACACCCATGGTAACTGTACTCGGTGGGACTTGGGCAGCATTGAGAATCGAACTTCCGGACGGAAGGACGAGGCCCTAACCACTACCACTAGGCTATCTCGGTCCTGGTCGATTTTCTTCATTGTAAAACTTCTGTGTCTACGTAAAAGAAAACAAATTATTTGTATGTCAAATAATCATGCAAATTTATGATATTTTTTGATAATTTATAGGACAATTAGTTAATATTTATATCAGTGATAGTGATAATTTGATATATTAAAAAATTTATATTTTATTTCTCAGTGGTTTTCCACAATAATATTTTTACAGTCAAAAGAATGACAAATTTATAATGAATACCATATAAGATATAGAGTCAATGATGTTGGAATAAAAGCGACTATTACGATTGCAAGTATTAGGCTTAAAACATCAGCAATTGACACTTTCCTTGTGTAAACAACGTCTTTAAATATCCCAAAAGGAAAACTTCATACATATCATATAAAATTTTCTAGCTTATTAAGAACTTCGAACCAATTTATGTATATTTATGAAATGGTTAACATAGATAATAAGAAAAAGATATTCGAAGTGAAAAAGGCAATTGCTAATAATTAGTTTCACAAATAACATGCAAACATCGAAAGGAAACTATGGAAAGGAAATAGATTGTGGAATCACTTTCACTTTAAAACCAATGACATGAATAAATGTCAGGAATTTGTATTTTTATTTTATTTTTTGGGATTTATTAAGAAATAAAATGTGTCAAATATTTAATCACCTTATATTTTTGCATAACATTTTAATACAATTTCCTAACAAATTTCTCAGCATATTTTTCAACTGAATCTTGTAAAGTGAAAGACATGCTGAGAAAGAGCAAGAATAAATAGAAGAAAGTTAATCTTAATCGAAATTTTCTAACAATAGTAAATAATAAATTGTTTTGACTGTTTTTAATCTTTAAATCATATTATTTCTTGTTGATGATGCATAATTTTAATTAATATTTACAACAGATAAATCTTGCTAAGCTTTAATGCAAAGATTAACACTTTCAACTTAATAGATTTTAAAATGAATATATGTTATGAAAGAATTTAAACTTTTTTTGAGTTATTTAATTAATTAAATTTCTAAAACAATACACTAGGAATTCGAAATTTATTGATAGACTCAATTGTATACTTCTCAAACATATTTTTCTTAAAATTGAATTCAACGTTTCTTATAAGAAAATTTTTACTTCAGTTTTCAATGCTGAAATAAAATGTAATGAAAAATATATCCAAATAAAAGTTTAAAATTTCCAATAATACAGATATTTTAGTGCTATGTCATCACTTTTAAGAGAAAGATTCTCAATCTTACAGAAAGACGTAAAAAGAAAGATAAAAACTTCTTTTTTGTAAGCATTTAAAAGAGTTTCATTCAATATTGTTGTGAGAAAGGGAATTGTGTGTGTGTGTGTGTGGAAAACAGATGTCACACGTTTATATATACCCATACGTGTACAGCAAGAAAAACTTCTGATACGAAAGAAAAAGAATGTTAGTTTCTTTTGCTAGGAAAATCTGAATAGACACAACAATTACTTAGTTGTTGTGTCTATTTAGATACTTTAGCCACCCTTTAACGTTTAATTTCAATGCATCAACCATTTTTAAAATGTTTGAGTTGTGTTTTGCAAAATATTAAATGGCATTAAAAACATTTATAAATAATTTTTAATTTATTTAGGATAAAAATGAAACTACTTCCAGTGTTTAAAGGCTGAAAGCAGTTTATTTTGATAAAAATAATAAATTAAAATTCTATTTCCACAAAAAACATTTATTCATTTCGTTGACACCTCATGTTTACATTGGTAAACCTAAAACAGATGAAATATTTGACTCAATTAATTTTAGAGTACCATTCAAGAAATATAAATTTTCATAAAGTTTACAAAGATATCTTTTTTAATTTTTATTAAGTCAGTTATAAGAGATACTTTATTTAACAAATAAAATAGCAAAGTTTATAATTCAGTTCGAATTTTTTTTCTTTTCATACTCATATTTTTAGATTGTTAATGTTAGAAGTCAAAGTTTTTACTTTTAGGTGTGACATCAGTTTGTTAAAACCAACCAATAAAAACCTCATATAAATATATTTGAAATTTTTTAAATATACTTTTCACTGTACATAAAAGGCCAAATGTCAATAATTCATAAAATGATGAAGCACTAACGCATAAAACCTTCGTAACATATTTTAATGCCACAGGATTAATTGAAAAATTATTTTTAGCCTCTTTTTAATATTCTAAGTAAAATTAAATATTGAATCTCTCATTTAGAACCATTGTGCACTAATTATAAATAATAGTGCAATTATTATACAATATTATACAAACTATTGAGAAATAGTGAGAATTTGTAAAATTACCATTAAGAATTAAAATAATGTTCTCAACTTAAACTATTTTTATATTGACAGTTATAGAACCAAATAATATTTTTAAACGTTCGTAAATATATTTATTTTAGCAAACATTTAGTAACTTGGCAATGATCATTTAAATTAGTAGCTATGGAAAAGAATGATCTGGTTAATCTCTCTGTCTCTCTTTATGTACATACACATAATATGATCATTATGCTCACTTTTCATATTTAGCTGTAAGATATCATGAGTGCTCATCTAATGTGATACCTACGATATCATTCATGATGCATCACATTATTTGTGCAAATACCTGTTTATATGATGAAAATGTCTATATTAAGGTATGAGGAACAAACAAATAAATCAAGCAATGTTATCTTACATGCATGATTCCATAACTGAAGAAGATATTGAGAGAATACATTTATATATTTGTGATCACTGCACTCACGTAATATGGCAAAAACTTCATGAGGTGGAAAGTCCTGATTTCGGTATCAGCTATTTTTTAAGCTGTGAAAAAAATCAAGCTTATGATTTCTGGATATTAACATGTCAGATAAAATAGTGGAAATTTTCAAAATATTTAATACATTTTGAGAAATGTATACGGTTTGACATCTGGAAAGTTTTTACATAAGGCATAATATTTTGCAAATTTAATTGCCTTGTAAAAATGCACTTATGATTTATAAGAATGGATGATTGGCTGCTAGTTGGTCTACCTTAAGCTATCACACATGTCTATTCCATGTTTTAATGTCTATAATCTAATTATGTTCAATGAATTTCCTTATTTGGTGGTAATTGTCAGATCTTTATTGAAGAGAACACAGAAAAATATTGGTTGAAATATCCCATTTTTAAAATCTGATAGGTCTCGGTAAGCATTTGATTTTGTGCAAAACGTTACTAGACATCAGGTAAAATAACGAACAAATAAAATCTTCTTTGTAAATCTTCTATATAAATTCTTTACCACTCTACTCGATTACTCTTTTATATAAACTAAAAACTCATGACTGATTAAAATTGGTCATGCTCCTTCTGCGCAATTATATAAGTGTTTGATTACTAGCGCATCCCTTCAAGATTTGAAATATAACTACTCAGAGGTCTTATTTGTTAAAATATCAAAAGTTAAAATTCCTGGCCGTATTTACTTTTGCATAGCTGGAAATTATTGGGCGAGAGAATGATTTCCTCTATCTTTGATGAACCACATTTTTGATTAAATGGAAGTGACAAAATCAATTCTTTGGGTACATTTGAAGTCTGAATCATGTCATGTATTTGCTTTGCCAAAAAAAAACGGATAACAAGTGTGATTCGGTATTCCCACTGGTACAAAATCAAATATGCATGTTCTTGTTCAAGGCAAGAGCAATTCGCAACGACAGTAAGAGGATATTTATTCAAGCTTTTCAGTGAATTTTGTTCGCTTGAACTGCCCCAGTGTGTCAAGAAATAATGTATGTTACAAAAAGGATAATACAAGTTTTAATGAAAAAGAAGATTTTGTAGGGTAAATAACAAAGGTTAAAAAATATTGTAATTATCGATTTATGAACAGAAATTAGAGAACTCAATATAGTATTCAACAACTTAAGTTTGCATTCTTTAAATTTTTATGATAAATTTCCTTCTCGATCATACACTAGAAACTATGATTTTTCGAAATATATTAACAACAAATCATTAGTACTCGATGGTTAGGAGATTAACATCACAACAGAGGATTCTTACATTACTGTGGCTACAATTACACAATTATTTCTACTGTATTTGTTTTTATAAAATTCATAACATTCTTTAGGCTATTCAAAGTGATTTCAATAAAATATCACGAAATTTAACTAACATTCTATTTATTGAACTATTTATTTGAGAAAATGCTAAAGAAACTGTTCACTCTCTTATTCTTCGAATACATATGAGGTATTATTGACTAATAATACGCGCATTATTTTTAATCCAAAGTGTTAATTGAAAGGATTATGAAAAACAGTTTTGAAAATCTGTACCCAAAAGAACTTCATCACAAATTTCTGATTGATTGCTTAATTTTATGGCATAAATACATACTTGTATAACAAAATCCCACCTTTTTATAATAAGCTTACAAGTTTGTAAACATAATTTATTCATACATTTATATGTTATCTTCTCCAAAATTGTATGTTATTGCTATTAAATAGTATATTTGACATCTATATTTTGCACACTATGCATAATATGCATCAATTCTGTAATTTGATTAATAATAATTATCATCGACTCAGCTAATTATAAACATCAATGTATTGAGTTAACTCTCTTCATTTATTTGACATCTTATATGGATGGCATTGCCATTTTATTTCCAACAATTATTAATTTATTAAAAATAATTAAAATTATTATAATTAATATGGCTGTTTCTAATACTTTATTCTAACATGAGGATCTAATTATTTTTAATCAATTTTCTACTTCCCGTGGAATGTTTCCTCTGGAATCAACTAAAAATTTGGTAATAAAAGTATTGCATGATTTGCAGTATCGTTATCACACATTTATGTCTACTATCCAGGCACAAAACACATAACATACTGGAAATTTTAAAGAATAAGTTAGAAAAAGCCTGGAGATGACACTGTGGGCGATTCCAAGTTCTTCGAATACTTCCACATTCCGATATTCCGAACACAGATGACCGATAATTCTACCCCATAAAACATCATCCAAATGGTTCCTTTGTGCCATAAGTGGTTATTGCACTGAAAGACTTTTAAAGCGCTTGTGAACAATTTTACTTCTTTGCAACCATTCCTTATGTACCTCTCTCTCACACTCTCGTCATTGTGACGTACTATCAGCGCCATCTGGTGATTTCTTGTAATTTGCATATTATTCTTCAAGATGTGTGTGTGATAATTCTACATGTGAGTTTTTTATTTTAGAGTTCAAATTCTTTGTGATTCTGAGTTATTCTTAATTTATAGACATGAGTGTAAATAATGATACTGAAGTTCTCTATTTGTGTAAAAGAGAATTTTCATTTCGAAATATTTTTTTTTCAAAATAATTTATAAATAAAATCGCTTTCTTCTGAAAATATTTGGTCGGTTTTGTTTCTAAAGAAAAAAATTTGCAATTTTGTTCCAAATTCAACCTAGAGTAAAGGCTGTGTTCAAATCGACACATGTAAAAGAGATTTCTGTTTTTAATATTGAAATGTATTAAAAATAAGATCAAAAACAAACATTGAGACAACTATATTCGAATGACAGTCACTATCTACTCTCTCAATGTTAAGAAACCAATCGGTGATAAAAAAAGAGCTCCATTATTTTTTTTTATCAAAGTTAATAAATCTCATAAAACTGTTATTACATTTGTTACTTTTTACACTTCAATTTCTGTATTACGTGTAGTTCAATTTAATTATGATATATAGCATAAAATCCAAATTTATGGGCAATTAATAAATATAAGGTTTTTTAGGAAAGTTAGTAGTTATTGATGTTGGTAACACACAACAGAAATCAGAAATGATGCAGTAGCTCAGAAACTCCATGTGTTTTGCGAAAATAGATGCATAACATGCATATGATTTTTTTTTTACTTAGAAATTTAGAGACCCTTTTGCTTGTCAACATCCATCCCTTAAAGTGACTCGAAATTGATGAGTAATTCTGAGTACATCAGCTCCAAATTCAACAGTTGGTAGAAAGATCCTATTAGAAATAAAAGAATTTATGTCAAAGTAAATAATCATTTTTAATTTTAATGCGTTGTTGAAAATATCCTGAGCTTATTGAAGTAATGTGATAATTTTTTTTCTTTTAAGTTAGTGTGATTATTTCCTTTTATTTTTTTAAATTATTTTTGGTTCTAAAATATTATGAAATTTTTCCTGTGATGAGTTGGTCAAAATTATTTCCTAAGATTCATTGCTTATTAAAAATTTTCAATCGAAATTTTCTAAAAATTTCGTGCAGCGTATGACTTTTTTAATTTATAATTATAAAAATCTAATTTATAAAAATAAAAAATTCTACAGACTTTACAAGTATAAATACATAAGCATATATATATATATATATATATATATATAAGTGTGTGTGTATGATTTTGTATATAAGCGCCTGTAATATTAAATCTTAATAACAAATTAACTATAAAATTATATTTCATTCTTTAAAGAATAGGTCTTGATTCTTATTTTTAGAATATTTAAGGGGAAAAAATTCCCTATTAACTTTCTGAGCCTCTTCTGTATAATATAAGATATTGATCTTATTTATATTTCTAGCATAAATGACGTTTATAAGAAAAATTAGTATTTGAACTCGTGTGGTTTATAGATAAGAAGCTTAACGATCGCTCCTTGTGCTTAAATCCCTTGCCTCGTCTGAGTGAAGCAAACATGTCACCGCTCCTTGGAGACTGCGTTCATCAATTAACGGGTAGTGTGGAGGTCATTACCTATAATTATGTCACCCCTATATCACTAACTGAATAGAATTCCTTTGTGAATGACGCATATTAGAAGAAGTTCCATTAATTCATCATTGATTATATATGTCTGATGAAGGCTAAGTTTAGTTTTTCATGGGAAATTTTATTAGTTAAAGAAGAACAAAAATAATATTCCCATAATAGAAAAAGGAAATAAGGAAATTATTTAAAAAAAATTCCAACACGTATATTTATAAAAAATTCAATTTTGAGATACCTGTTGTTAGAATGCATTAAATGTTCTACGCTGTGTTCGTATTTATCACATAAAAATATTCTAATTTAAGTTGACATTAAGTCAAATTTTAAATTGTAAGCAAGAGAACTATTTTTGATGAACCATAATGTTAAATATTAAGTTTATGGAAATGGATTCGTTTTCCTGGTAATGGATACAATATTTTACAATGCAATTTTTTACAAATGAATAATAATAGCAGTATTATATTATGTTGAGGTGAAAGTGAGTATTGCTTTCGTAATGTCAAATTTGAATTTTTTTTTTTTTAAATTGATGAGGTGACATAAATGTTGGAATCTAGATAGCAATACTGGGGGGTTTAAATTATCTCTTTTTAAATTGTAGCTTGTAAGCTGATGAGGTGACACAGATATAGAAAACTGGATAACAATAATGGTAAGTGTAAATTATCTCTTTTTAAACGATAGCTGCTAAGCTGATGAGGTGACATAGATATTGGAATCTGGATAGAAATACTGGTTTGTGTGTAAATTATCTCTTTTTAAATCATAACTGCTAAGCTGATGAGGTGACATAAAAATCGAAATCTGTATAGCAGTAATGGTGCGTGTAAATTTTTTTCTTTTTAAATGATAGCTGCTAAACTGATGAGATGACTTAGATATTGGAATCTACATAGCAATGCTTAGCGTATACATTATTTCTTTTTCAATGATAGCAACGTAAAAAATGGAGGTATTCTTTATTCGATATTACTAACGTATAAAAACAATATAGATAAATTAAAAAACCACAATTTTTTAAAATTCTATAAATAAACAGAAATTTAAAAAATGTATTACTAAAAAATAACTATCTGAAGTTTTCCGGTATAACTGTAAAATAATGAACTTAAGATTTTTTTAATAAATGTTTTTATTTATAAAATTTTATATGTCTGTTTTAAAAACCAATGTATTTTTAAATGGAATTTCACAAGTTATTAAAATGCAAATAATTTTCTGATTTTCTTTGATGATTATATGGCTGATAAATTTACAATAATATTGTATAATAAAATTAAGTAGTTTCGAAGATTTTTAAGTAATCAAATTGAAATAACAATTTTGTCAAAAGATTTAAGAATGTTACTAACAAACTTAATAATGGAATTATAAAAATGCAAAGAAAAAAAAGGTGACTCTTTCTAATTTAACTTTAAAATAAAATAAAACTGCTCACTAATTTTTATAATATGAATACTTAAATATTTAAATACAAACTTTGTTAAAAATTACGAGGAAAAAACTCATACTTAAAAACTCATACTTTTAAATTTTGTTTTTCGAATTCTTTCATATTAAAAGGTAGATAATATACTCGTATATATACATATATATATATATATATATATATATATATATATATATATATATATATATATATATATATATGAAAGTGAAAGATACTTTATTTCCCAATTTCCGTAATTAAAAACAAATTGGTATCAAAGTTATTTCACGTATAGATCTATAAAGATGCAAGATGCATAGATAAAAATAACTAAATGAAATAAGAAAAAATAAATAAGTAACAAAAACATCGAGTAACTTCTTACTTCACAAGAGTACTGATAAAGAAGTACAACACATAAGCAAAATATATATCGAAAAACAAATACTATCATAAAAAATAAAATTAAATTAGGTTTCAGGAAATTGCGCGAGTGCAATCTACATAAAATCTGACGTATATAAAGTGTGAAATAATTTATCATCAGTCTTGCACATTTCAGTTGCAAATCAATAAAGAAGTCAACAGTTAACTGGCCTGAAAGAATGTTGCATGGAAAAAGATCTTTCTTCCTGCCCGATACAACTTCTGTGAAAGTAAACATAAAGAAGAACGGAAATGGGAAAGTCGATTACGTTGATTGAGTGATTAATGCACTTTTTGGATGTGGAAAAAGACGTACACACCCACCTAAAGCGTACACTATGACAAGATAAACTGGTTTGGCTTCTTTTTCTTTCTCGGATGAGAAACGTAGATTCATTAAACAAATGGCGACCGTGAAAAGGATACTATTCAGCATTATCAGCGTTTGTTGCACTCGATTAGTCTTAGCCGTTACGATTGATCGTAAGTTATTTTAACAATTATTAGTATTAAAATTAATTATTCCGTGTTTTATATTTGGATAAAATTGTTCTGTTTATAAGATATCTTTATAGTGACTTCAAAAAATAAGAATTCTAGAGTTTGTACGCTTTCGAAAGTCATTTATCTCCTTATCATTATTTTAATAGGGTGAACTTTTTTAATTTTTTCTTTTTGAATTTTACTAAATTCAAAACACATTTTACATTTACTTATTTTTTAAGTAAAATTTCGAAAATAATTTTAAGGGAGACATTTTTCTTGAATATAATTTTTATTGATTTCTTACTTTATGAAATTTAATAAAAATCATTGAAATAATTAATATATTTTCATTGTATTTTTTGACAGAAAAGCGGGAATAAAAATATATGATCATATAATTAATATTTTAATTTTTACCGAAATTATAAAATTGTTATGTCAGTATAATTTTTTTTTAAATATTTAACGTGTGAATGCATATTAAAATAAAATTTAAATAAAGTATATCGAAACATTTTAGTATTCTGGAAATTTTACAAATTAATATTTAAAACAAAATTTTAAGTAAATCTTGAAGATAAATAAATTAATAAAAACCACAAAAATCAGATGTATAATATGTGTTTATAATGACTACAAATAAATATGATAGTCATTAGAGGACAATATTAATAATTGAGAATCATAATATTGATACGATATATTTTAGTAAATATTTACCATTTTTTCTAATATAATATTAATAAATAATTACCGTGTTTAATTATGAGGAATAAAATTATTCTCTGTAAAAATATTAAATATTATTTAAAAGTGCAAACTTTTCTTAGGGAATGAAATTTTTATACTTGGGAATAAAATAATAATTTTCTATCTAATGTTGAACTTTTTAATTCGACACTTTCTAAAACAGGAAAGGGAAGCACACACATGCCCTTTCTTATCTTTTGCTTATCTTCAAACTTTTTATATTTATTTGAAAAGTCTTTAACGAGGGCATTAATTTATTTCACTAAAATTAAATATCTTGAGCACTAGAGACATTTTAAATTAAGTATATTCCTAAAATATAAAATAAATGATAACCTTTTTGCGTATTATCATGTAATGAAAGATAAGCACTCAAAAATATTACTGGAATTTATAAAATTTTACACATTAAAAGTATCATATATTGCAGAAAAGGAAATATAAATAAAAATACATATTGTTCTTAAAAAATATAATTATATGCTATTTATATGTTTTAATAACAATATTGGCAAATATTTTATGCTATTAAATGATAACTTTTATTAATCTTGGTAACTGAATAAAGTTAATATCAATATGCTATTAATATTACTTCAATAGTTTAAGTTTTAAACGAGATGTAAACCATTAAAAAAGAAAAATTAAAGAACATTTAAAATCATAAATATTATTGTTTTAAATTGGGCAAATGAATTTAATGTATTTTAAATTTTATAAGCAATCAAAAATTCTAACAAAGTTTATTATAAATTACATTTCAATTTATTGTTATAAAATGCAATAGAATTTTTTTTAATTAAAGGTAAATTCAATAAATTTTGCAATGATATTTATTCCCATGAAGTGTAATATAAATGAAGGCTGAATTTTGTTATTAAGTTGTACCGTAAACTGTATTTTAATTATCTATTTGACGAACTTTAGATTTTTCATAGTGACGTCATCATTAAACTAGCTTTCTTCTGATTTTGGCAAAGCTCATTGAATACTGTTTAGATTTTCATAAAATGATGTTTTCTTTCATAACATGATTATATGGAAGGGTGTAGCTTTAATTTTGAATATTATTTTCTGGATTTTCTCGACACTCTTTCAAATCTTTAAATAAGAGGACTAAAACAAATGGCATTTAAAACAGTTTCAAAAGAAAAATTGAAACAAATCTCTAAATTTAAAAGCTTAAACAAATAGTGTTTCAAGCACTCTTAGTTTTAATCCTCAAATTAAAGATTTATTTCAGTTTTTCTTTCCATTCAAACAATTTATTAGCCAAACAACAATTGTGAAGAAAAAACAAAACTTTCATATTTAGCTCAATAGATTGACAATCATCTTCAGTTGGATTCAGTCTCTTGAAAAAATGATCGAGAAGAATTGTTTCTTTGCTTTTATTTGATAAAATCTCAACAGATATTGAAAATGTTGATATTTTCCAGAATCAATTGCTTCAGCATTTAATCTCTCTTAAATCATTAATTAATCACACACCATATTGAAAGAGAATTATCATTTGAATTATATTTTGCCAAGAACCACAAGTTTAGACACCGCGTAGGGTGCATCTTAAAGGCCAAACACGTTTAAGGATATTTAATATCTACCCAGTATAATACTTAAGTTTGAAAGGTTTTTTTCGTAGACAGCTAGCATCATTGACATATTGTTTTAAACTCAGAAAATTAAGAACACCAGTCACAACAAAATACAACCTCAACACTCATTTTCCACTGCTCAACAATAGCTGGTACAGAATTAGAAACTTTTCACTCCGAAGAGCGAGGTCTGTGTGAACACTAGACCTATATACTCACAGAAACCAGGACTACAAATTTTCTATACTGATGTTATTTTTGAATCTATCAGTCAATTCTGCTACTGTTTCGCCAGACCCTTTAAAAACCCACTGTATTCGTCACCCTCGATGAATGTTTTTATTTTTGAACAACTAGAACTAGTATTTGATAGTCGAAGTTCCTATTCGAAGTAAGGAGAGTTAAAAAGATCGTCAAGCAACAGAAATTTTGACAGAAATAATTTAATCTAATATAAAATCGGCGGCATAACATCTCATGTGTGGGCCATAGCCTACCGTGCCCACCTTTGTTTTTGTGACCGAGGGGGTCTGGGGTGCGAAGCCTATGTCCTGATTAGAATATCAGCCGAATTCGAAATCCCCAGTGCTTAGCTCCCAAGCATGCTTGGTACTCTGTTTATTCACCCACTACAGGGATGAAAGGCTGAGTCTATCTTACCCAGCCCGAGGATGGAACCGCGGACCTGTGCCATTAGAGTGTGAAATGCTGCCTCTAAGCCACCGGGCTATGAAATTATTCAATCATCTAAGCATTTAAATTTGTTTAAACTTTGATATGAATATTCTTAATGCAATATGTAATTTATTAATACATTTGATTTCATTATTAGACCCTTCAAATCAATTATAAGCTCATTCATTACACTAAAATTAAAAATCTATCTTCTTATCCATACATTTCAAAAGTAATTACTTTAATAAAGTCTCATTAGTCGTGTTTTAATATGTTTAATTCCGCTTTACTAGATATTTGTAGTTTCTTGAAATGAAATGAAAACAACTTCTTTGAAACTCTATTTATTCCCAAGAAAAATTTGATTTAAGTCAACAATATATTTCCTATTACATACAATTTTTACCCGATCAAACTAAATAAAATCAATGCAAAAAATCGAGAGATGCAATATTTCACAAATCTCTTACAAGAGTTTCAAAACACATTCTATTATATATTCTCTTTTGTATGCTTTATCTTTAAAGTTGAATATTGGCACACTCATTACTTCAATGTGAACTTTTATTCTAAATAGATATATAGATGCATGTTTCTGTGAAAATAATTCTGAGACCACTAAAAACACTCATATTATTTTTTAAAATTTTTAATGATGTCATTACTTTAATTGATTATACCATTCACACCTTTTTCTTTTTTATACTTTTGTAAAAATATTGAAAAAAACTTAGAAATTTCTTTAACCGTAACACGATATTAAAATCCATTTTTACATCCATTAGGGAATTTGCGATATCAAAAATAGTTTGTTTCCAAAAAAGATGTATTATATATATATATATATATATATATATATATATATATATATATATATATATATATATATATATATATATATATATATATATATATATATATATATCGAAAGTCCTATGATTAGTTGTTGAGCAGTTGCTATGGGTGCAAAGGTCTGGAGAAAATTTCCTCCCTCTTCAGATCAATTTCAAAATGAAAAGAATAGATCTTTAGGTGGTGCCATCTTTTGGAGGATTTGAAAAGCAAAATCGTACTTTCACATTCGTGGTGCTCTGTTTAAACGAAAGATGCAGATGATGCTACTATGCTACTAACTTAAATTAGCAAAGCCAAGGTTTAACGAGCTTGGCTTGTCAAAGTGTCATAAGTATCAACATATATATATATATATATATATATATATATATATATATATATATATATATATATGTATATATATATATATACATATATATATATATATATATACATATATATAATATATTATATATATATATATATATATATATATATATATATATATATATATATATATATATATATATATATATATATATATATATATATATATATATATATATATATATATATATATATATATATATATATATATATATACCTATATATATATATATATATAATCATTCTCTAACAAGATTTCAATATGTTTTGGATATATAAAGATTCAACCCTGAAAAATTAATAATAATTTTATACGCAAACCTGATTGAAGTAATTTTTCTTCATTTGTGCCAACATTACCGAAAATAGGTTTCAGTTAATGATGCTGGTAAACTGTTTTGGAAATTCCAATTTTTCTTAGAAAAGCCTTTATATTTCTCGGTATAATTCACCAAAATCATTGCATGACCTCTAGAAATTTCATGAATAAGGATTCCAATTTTAATATATGCACTAAGTATTCAAATTTATCCCAATCTTCCAGCAATTTATCTGACTGAACTTTTTGAGGTACGACTTAAATAAAAGAAAATTTGTGAGAGAGAGCTCCATTTTCTTAGTATACTTAGTTTTAAATTCCACGTCCCCTTTCTCCTCTGCAAGGAAATGGGTGAATGACACTTTACATTAAAAGGGAATTTTATTCTAGACCTCACTGCTCTTTGTCCAGAACCAGTTCTGTGTTCTTTTTCTTTAATAACTTTCTCTGTTTCAACAACTTCACTATTAGTTCTAGTATTCATGGCATTACGTTAAAAGAAGAGAATGTAATATCAAATTATAGCATTCAGCTTTCGTAACTACAGCTCAGTTTCTTTAATTAGCTTGTTTGTTTTTTTTAACAGAAAAGAACTAATTATCATTTTCTTCTATTTAACTATTTTATTTTCAAATGTTTAGTTCCGTGATATATTTTTCAATGAAGTGTGTCTAAACTATATTTAAAAATAATTTAATACTTCAAAATCACGCCAAATATCAGCAGGTATACGAAGCTGAAGATTTAAAATAAAAGCAGTTCTTAAACATGCCTCATCACTATCGTAAAAAAATTCAAACAAATTATTAACAAAAACAAAAAAAATATTCCCAATTTTGTTCTTCCTTCCATCCCCTATTCTGTATTAAAATGTTAATGTTATACATGAACATACTTTTAAAAAGATGTTATACTTGAATTAATTATACTTAAACGTACTTAAGGAAGAAATAAGAATATAAAATAAAGTTCTTTTATATTCTTTCTTTTATCTGAATCCAACTTTCAAAAAAAATTTCTTTCATAATTTACATGAATACTTTAATTAGAGGAAATGAAATTTATATAGTAAAAAAGTCAGATATATTAGTAACAAATTTAATTAGAAAAGCTATTAACAAAATAATTAAAAACTAAAATGTCTTGAGACTCTTAATTGATATTATATGTGTAAAGCACCGCAAATTTTAATCCATATTATTTTTTAATGTGCAGTTTCAAATTAAATTAATTATGTAGAAATTAGATTAATTACGTTTTCTATGAGAATAAAAAATATATATGTTTAATATATAGTAATTAGACTAATTTCCCAACTGTTGCTTTTACGACACTTAATGTTGCACTTGTGTTTATTTATTTGTCATAAAAGTTTATGTAAAGCTGTGATATTAATCTTTTTCATACACGTAAAATGCTTTATAATTTTTAAAAAAATATTTGGAGACAATACGATTTTACTAAAATGATGATGTTACCATTATCTTTTTTTTAAGTAAAATATAAAATACCTAAGATTACTCGAAGCAATTTAATTAATTAATATTTGATGAAGTATTTTGCCATTAAAAAAAATAATCTGTGTTAAAAATTTGTTCCACACTTTTTTTTATCGATTACAATTTCACAATAAGAAAATTAAAATAATTTTTTAAACTTCAATATGAATATTTATACATGAACTTTTACTTGTATCACTAATTTTGATGCAATTTGCTTTGATAATTATATTTTTGTTTTTTTTAATTTTTGTTGATTTTAAATATGCAGTATGAGTACAAAATTCATGTTAATTAATGTAACTTATTCCTTTCAAAAGTATATTGAATTAGTTAATCGTGAATCATTTATGCTAATACTGGAAATTACTGGTCTGAAAATGATAGATTTTGGAAAATATGATTTAGCATTAGAATAAGTCTCAATCTCCCATATATTTAAATCTTATATATATATATATATATATTATTATTATTATTATTATAAATATATAGAGTTTTCATTGTTACTCCACCCAACTGAGTTCCTAAGGCTGGAACTCCAAATCCTTTGTTTGGAATGTTTTGGAACTTTTTATTTGGCCTTGAATGGTTAGTCATGTTTAGTCTCTTATTTCCTATTTCTGCGTTGTTATTAACTGGCACAAATAAACTTGTTTTGTAACGCAATTCTATAAATTTATTACTTATAATTTGAAATCAAAATAGTAGAAATTTTAGAGTGTACATCAAATGACTTTAGAAAAATACAAAAAAAAAACATTGAAGGATACATTGAAGTATTTATCCCGAATTAAATAGTTGTTCTTACAAATAAAAATAATTTCCCATTCGTTATATATTATATGCTGCTTTCGCTTTATCGTTGCATCCGTAATTACTGAAATCTATTAAATTTTATTAAAAAAATACAAATAGAATGAAATAAGTATGCTTAAATTCTCTTCAATATTGATATTTCAAAGAAAATACTTGATTCATTTAAACTATGAGAAATGTAATATATTTCAATACGCTTTTTTAACCAAACTATCTCTAAAATTAAACACTATTTTTCTTCCAGTACCTGAATGTAATCCTCCAGATTTTCCCTTATGGGGTGGTTATGGACCAAGACAAGATTTTTATGTCGTGGGTGATACCATCCATTATTATTGTGATGTAGATACATATATTGGTGGTAACTTCTACAGAAGATGCGAAGATAATGGTGACTGGAGTGGAGACACGCCGGTTTGTGGTGAGTTAGTATTTTTGCATAAAAAGCACTGTTTCTTAAAGATACTGCTCTTTTTTCAAGAATACTTACTATTATTTACTTCATATTATTTGCATTATTCTTAGTAAAAATTTAGGATTTACTTTGATAGTTAGTAGTTCCTCATAGCAATAACTATTTTACACTGGATATTATTAAATTATTTTAATTTTTAGATGCCTTCTTCTTTTAAAAGAATTCGTCTTTAAAAATTTAATTCAATATCTCAAATGAAAAATAGATTACTGGTACCTTTGCTACTATTTATCGAATACAAATGGATCTATTAAATGCAAATAAATATTAAAAAGCTATTATAAAAATTAAATGACAAAAATTTCTTTTTTATTGGAAAATATTCATAAATTCAATCATACTTATAAATTTGTCCTGTTCATAGAATTCGTTATTCGACAATTTGTAATTCTTAAGCAGCACATTCCTTTTACCAGCTAGTTTTTTTAATTACTGTAGTCGGTGACAGACAGTGCTGTTAGATATAATCATACATATCTCTATACAACTAAATCAAAGGACTCCTCTGAAAAATCACAATTTGATCATAACGAATTGGAATTTATTGGCTATGTTTAATATGAAATATTATCGTCAACAGTGGAAAAAATAAAGTAACTACATTCATTTCTCAACATATGTGGTACAGTTTGTTCCTACATAACAGAACGCAACACAATGGATCTATAAAAGAGAGAGAGAGAGAGAGGTCAATCACTTAAAAAATATATAAAGATTATAAAAAATATAATATTGATTTGTATATATTTCCTGTTGTGATAGAGTGCATTTTACAATATTTTCCTCATTTGGAATAAGGAATCTTTTACCACATCGATGTTTTTATACTTAAAATTATTTGATTAAGTGAATCAATCTACAGGATTTGAACACCATTTAGCGAATACGTAATGAACCCAAAAGGCCTCAACATTCAGAAAACTCTTTTTTCTTTCTAAATAATGTCATTTCTCAATAATGGGGATGAAAATCCTTGTCTCATCAATACTGTGAACAAAAACTTACAAAATAAACACGATCGTGAATCATAGTCACGCATAAATTTTCCCATGTGACTTGAAACAAAGGTTATGTCCTTTTACACTCTTTCTCTTTTTCTCAAATAATACGGACGTTATTTTTTATGAGATAACTTTTCCATTGATATAACAATTTTCCATTAAAATGTCTTAAATTTGACGTAATTTTAACAGAAAAAAATATTTTTGACGCACCAAAGATAAAGTACTTCTCAATTTTTATGAAATATTATCTTTTTAAGATAAAATGTATAGTGAGTGTTTTATGCTTATGATTCTATATTTAAGATTTGCAGTAAAAAAGTATATATTTCATAAATAAAATGCATAACGGTATGCCAATGTATATATGTATGCTACTGCAAAAACCCAAAGTTTAGTAAGTCATAGGTTACAAATTATGCTACATTACAAAAATGAAGAATTCATTGTGATAGCATTTTACATTCACAGATTATATATAGTGTGACTATAATAGGTTACAAAACACATTTTAATTTTTATTTATCGCATGAATTGTGTACAAGTTTTTTAAATGAAGCGTTATTAAAGATTTTGTTGATGAAATTGATTTAAAGTAATTTTTATGAAAGTTACAAGAAATAAGAATAAAAATGTAATATTTTTGCCATTTCGCAAAGATAACAATTAAAAAATCTGAACTAGTCAATTTTTTCTATTCAATTGATAAAGAGATTTTAAGAATCCATAAAAATAATTTCGAAAATAGTTAAAAAAAATTAATTCGATAGTTTTACTTAAATTGAAAAATTATTAAAATTAATTATAAGATTGATCCAACGACATAATCTTAAGTTGTATTTTGATCAATTTAAAAATTTATAATGTCAATTTAAAAAGTTAAAGGGAATTTTTTACGTTTTTGTAAAATAATGCTTACAAAGTAATTGAGAATGCATATTCCAATCAAGAGTCATTTCTTCCGCTCTGTTGGTACCCAAAAAGCTCGATAAAAATCCAAAATAGAATTAAAGTAAACTTTGTTATAGAAGAACCAAAATAGTATTAAAGATACTTTAATAAGAGCTAGGTTTTACCTGATAAAGTTAGTTTGGAATTTGAACTTGGAATTTAGGTTTACTAGACTTTGGTGTTTAAAGAGAGTTACTCACACAGATATATATATATATATATATAAATATATTATCGAAATCGATGAAAAATGTATCTCATATTAAAAAAGTGGTTTTAGATTTTAGCAACAGATGCTGCTGTAATAATAAAATAATAATAATCTAAAATGGCTGTGTTACAAATAAAAAATAGATCGTAAATGCGTCTTCTGTTAGTCACAATAAGTTTAAATCAAGAAATGTGTTCCTCTGCTGAACTAGACTGACGTTCAAAATTTCTTGAGCAATGCTTGGTTTCAATTCAGCTAAGATTGCCATCAATGTAATGAATAGATCTTTAAGATTTATTCATTACATCTCCAACCAAAAGTCTCTTGAATTAAGATCAGGTGATTGGAATGGCCAGGCTGTTGAGAAATAGCATCTGATAATTCTTATAGTTTTGAAATGCCCATTCAGTATCTGCTTCACTTGATTTTATATGTGTGAAGGAAGATAATTTACACAAAAATGGCCTAATTTAAATGTACAGACATTTAGAGAGATAGAATGACATGGTTGCCCAAAAATACTGGATATTGGTAAAAGATTGAAAACACAAGTCTCCTTAAAAAATATGGCCCTTTGAATGATGATGCCATAGAGCCGCAGCACACGGTTGCATTCACAGAATGAACTTGTATTCATTGATTTGAGAATTGATTTTCTGTTGCCCATATTTGGCAGTTTTATGCATTTACTGTCCCTTTGCAGTTTAAAATGGACGTTTGTTCACACAATGTTCCACAACCACAACCATTCATTAGAAAACGGAAACAGATGCATCGAAGGAGCTCGCTCTGTGTTGTTTACTTCACGATTATTAAGTCGCCAATATGTCAAGAGTTTTTTGGGTAGTGCTGTGAGTGAACATACTTCAAGTTATTGGCATATATTGAGATTGGTAAATTTGTCCCCCTGTTATGAAGTTAGTATCTTGTGGTCTAGTCACCAAGTGGTTCACCATGAGCTGCTAGTACATGCTAAATGATCACTATGAACCAGTACTCCCACCAAATGGAACGTGTGCAACAAGCATTGAAATTGAAGTACTGAGCACTGGTTAATTGGGAGGTTGCACTCTTCTTAGGCGACAACTCGTGGTCTCATGTCGCGGGGATGGATAGGAATATAGTACAGAGACATGGTTAAGAGAATTTGTGCTCTCCTCTTTACTAATTTGACTTTGCACCATCAGATGACCAAATTTTAAATTCCCTGGACAATCATCTTTGGCGAAGATCCTTCACTAATGAAGCAGACTTTTGCCAAACACTCCTCACAAATTTATTTGTTTCTAAAACCCCGTTTTTTTCCCTGTGGTTTGTCGCATAATAATATGAATTACGGGGAAAATTCACATTAGTTTGCTCGCAAATTTGCCCTGCAAAATGACCAGAAAGTAAAAAGTGGTGAACATTGGCGCATTTGTTATCCATGCACAATTTGCACTTGTGAAAGTCAACCACTGTTCTGTTAACAAGCAGAGGACAATTTACAATGCACCGTTTTGTTTCTGAATCCCTAATGATTGATGGTTTTAATTGACATAGTTCCATTTCTGGTGATTTTCCTTTATATCATTGATAATTTCTAAATTTTGCCATTAAATAAGCTCCAAGTCGTCATCTTACCTCACTGAAAAAAATATCACATTTATATTTTTCTATGTGATGTTATTTTTCATTTGATTATCGGATTTCAAAAAAAAATTAGGCAAGCAAAAAATCTATTTAATAAAATAATATGTAAATGCAAAAAAAAAAAAAAAAAATTCTATTAAAAAAATACTGAATAAGGTTATTAATAATATCTATTAAAATCTTCTTATAATATATATATATATATATATATATATATATATATATATATAACTGGTTAATGTTAAAGAACTTATGAAATTAAGTTTTTGTAATCATTGATGCATATCTTTAGTAAATAAAAAAATATCATTTTTATCTTTCAAAAAAGAGTGATAGAATTTTTATCTTTACAGAAAAATTTTTTACTTTTAAGCCCATTTAATAAAACAATTAATATTTTTTTTTAAAAAACATATTTTTTCTATTGAATAATACTCGAAATTTTACATGAAATTAAAAAAAAAATTGTATAAATATTTTTTAAGTATTTTTCAGGTAAGTGTTAAGAAACTTATGAAATCAGGTGCTTTTATTCTTTGATGATAGCATTCAGGGATGAGAAAATACCATTTTTCATCATTCTAAAAGAAAGGATAGATTTTCTATATTTATTTTTCTCTTTTTCAGTACATTCTTCTTTTTATGCATCTCTGCTTTTTCACAGAATACCAATGTAATACTTTCTTTGAATCTCAATTTTTTAGATTCTCCCGCTGAGTTCTCCACTGTGAACCAGACCTCAACTGCCTCCCCAGCGGATGAAAACGATGCAGAAAAAGTAACAGACGGCCTCCGGAGCACGTGTTCTTCGACTGCGGGCGGTGAAGGGGAATACTGGATGGGAATGTTTAAAACTCCCGGCGAACTGATACGCGTGATGATGTTCGTGCCGAGAGGTAGGTCTCATTATCTCTTAAAATGAAAAGAAAATGATTTTTCATATTCTAATGTGTTTAAACTTGCATTCCGAAGAAAATTCACAAAATTGTATAATATAAATCACATACAAAAAATTTATGCATTCATATAATTATTTTATGCATTTAATGTAAACCAAATATATTTTTATCTCGTTCATTAAAATGTTTAATAAACGAGTGGTTCTGAACAATTTGTCATTTCTCAATGAAAATTGTTTAGACGCTTTCATCTATTAAAAGAAATCTTGTTTTTAATATATCGGATACCAGAAATAAACTTAAGTTTTAAATTTATTAAAAAAATTTACTAAATAATTATTTTAATAAATTTTATTAAATAATTATTAAAATAAATATTTAATAATTTTAAATAATTATTTTAATAATTTTTATTAAATAGTTTTTTAATTATTAATTATTCATTTTAATATTTATTTAATTAATTAATTACAATTATTAATTAAACTAATTGATAACTAAAATAGAAAGGTAAAATTATAGAAATGTGTATTTATTATATATAAATTCAATAATTTGAACTTCGTGAAGTCTTGTGCAATATAAACTTTTTATAATGGATTTACTTTTGAATTGAATATATTTTATTACAAACGTATAATTTAAAGACTTCTCAAACCGGGAAATCCAAGGAAATACCTTATCTGAATATGGAAAAATCATTGTTTGCAACAGCTGAAGAGCTTTTAAAAAATACGTTAAATTGCTAGTTTCCATTGCAATACCTCTACCCATAACAATCAACTTTAAGTAGTGTTTAAAAGAATTTCTAATCAAAAAAATTAAGAAAACACAAGTTTTAACTAAATTACTCAAATACTTATACCACTACACAACTATCATTCAATAAAATATCTATTACTTAATATTAAGATTTAAATTAGAAAATATTCGAAGAGTAAACTCAAAGTTTTGACATGAAACTTACAAAAAAGATTAAATGCAGAAATCATAAATTCGCTTAAAATTTCTGTATCACTCATTTACTTATGAATTCAACTGTTGGTTTGTTTTTTTTTATTTAAGGAAAGGATATTTGAAAATATCAGGACCACGAAGCTGACTATAATTTATAGTTTATTATATTATCAAAAGACTTGTGTTCCAAAATAAGAATTTCTTCGAGAAATTGCTTTGAATGGTATTGACATGATAAGGAGATGCATCTTTAGGTTTTGGAGTCGATTGCAAGAAACATAAAATATTAGATGTAGAATAGCACCAGGTTGGACAAATGCTATCAAAGAAATTGATGATGAATGTGCTAATAACAGATCATAGTACGGAGTATTAAATATATTTTAGTGTATACTGAAAAGTTAACACGAAATAATCTAACATTTTTTTGGGAAAATCACAGTAAAAACGAGGTTTTTTAATTATAGGGGAGTGTGTGTGTGTGTGTGTGAACTTAGACACGAATCTTTCTTTATTTTGATATGGAAATTTGATGTGTCAAATATTTGCAATCGAAATACTAATTTCATGTTGTATCTTATGCTGCAACCAGAGATTTTTTTCTCTTCAAACACATGCCGGATAATATCAAATCTTTTACAGTTGATTTTTACAAAAAACATGTATGAGGAAACTGAGACAATATTAAGTCTTCAAAATGCTCATTTAACCTCAATGAAATATGCTTGCTTCATAATCATTCAAATTTTGCATTGCTATTAGAGCAAGACCTTCATTTATTCTCCAGTATCTGAAGGTTGCTTTGGTTTAAAAATAGAGCAGCAATTCTGAACCACTCATTGATAACCTCATCACACAATAAAAAAAGAAATCATTAAGATTTAGTTCTAAGCCAACGCTCTTTAGGATGAAAATATGGAATATCAGCCACCATTGAATAAAGGGAGATGGATGTTGCGCTCCTGTTTTCCGGCATTCACTTTTGTCAAGGTGGTTGCATGGACGCGTTTCATATTTCTTTCTTTGCATCACGTAAAACCATGGCACCATTTGTAAAAATGTTCACTAGGAAATTCATGCAGTTACAATGAAATGCCTTTGGCAGCCTGAGTGTCCACTTTATGATGTAAAAATCTATGAAAAATAAGTGCGTAGGAATTTTTAGACGTTATAAGTGACAACAAGCACTTATAAACAAATTAGATCATTTTTAAACAATACATTTTTTCATTTACATAAAGCTAAATTTTTGATCTGAAGCATCTTTTTAAGTTCTTTGTGTTGTTACAAGAAATTAATGTACCCATCCAATAATTCGTTTCTTTTTAATTAAACATTATACTTTGTTAGATGTGTGCGATTTACTTATATGCCCTTACAGTTCCATAGCATAACGATTTTCTTTTTCTTTTTGCTGAACTTATTTTTGAATAAGTAACAATTATTGTCTTAAAATACATTAAATTAAACAATTTATTTAAAATTATCAATAATTCTGAGCCATAAATATTTTTTTGAGAATATAATTAAAATTTAATATTTAGTTTTTTTAAAAAAATAATTTTGCAGTAGAAGATAAAATGTAATATATAATTTTAAGATTTTATTTCCTCTTAAGATACAAAATTCCTGACTACTGTGAAATTTACAATTCGGTCAACATGGTTTGTGTACGTAAAGCTAACCACTACACAGCTCACCATTTCAATGATTTCATATATATATATATATATATATATATATATATATATATATATATATATATATATATATATATATATATATATATATATATATATATATATATATATATATATATATATATATATATATATATATACACACACCGTTAAAACATTACATAAAGTTCTGTATTGGCTAAGTAATAATTATAAACCTTTATTTATTTATTACAAATTTTACTTATATTACCTTAACATAAAAGAATATAATACCACTTAATTTGAATGTAATGAGATAAAAACTTGTTTTATTATTTTTTACAAGGGAATTTTTGTTTATTTTTTATATTTTAATATATATTTTAAAAATATATTTTAATATATATTTTAAATATATATTTAATATATTTCAAATAAATTTTTTATTTCAGTGGATGTGGCTTATGATGTTATCTTACTGAGAAGGAATGGCCAAGAAATGAGCTGTGGAACCAGAGTGGACCGAAATGGTTTATGAACATATTTAAATTTTTATAAATAAATGTTACAAATTTTATATTTGAAAATGTTTACTTAATTATTTAGATAGGTTAGGATGGGCATTTCATAACTGTCCAGGACCCAATAACACGAATGCTATTGGAGTGAAAATAAAATCCTTGTCTTCTATCCCTCTTCAAATTTGTGAAATTGCAACCCATGTTCTTACGGGTATGTTTATATAAAATACTTATATATAAAAAATTATTTATATGTAGTTAGGTAAATAAAATAATACACAGATTTAATGCCGATTACAATTTCTATTTCTTAAGTTATACATATAATCTCTACAAACAACTTATACACACACACACACACACATAGACACACACACACACACATAGACACACACACACACACAGTGCCCGACATTCAAAACACAATATCAAAAAAGAGATGCCGGAAAGTGAGGAAACTCGGAAAATAGAGAGAGACAACAACGAACAAAAAGTGATCTGTATTTTGAAATGATATACAAAACTCAGAGCGAGAACTGGGTCGGGTCAATCAGATTTTAGGACCCTCGAGGATGGTGATACACGAGGCAAAGGATCTAGGCAGAGAGTCAATGACATAAGGAAGCCATCTCGAGGAAAGAGTTCATTCTCTGTCAACCATTTGCCAAAGTACGTCTTCTGAAGGAGGCAGTGGCCAGGCCTGCAAATGGTGTTCAAACATATCACAAATGTGCTTGGTTGACGAGAGCACAGTGGCCAGAGAAGCAGCATTACACCTTGCAAGGCATTTGGCTGATACAGGCAATGTGTGGTCGGGATTATCCGGCTGATAAAGAGCACGATTCAAAGTAGGGGAGTGTCACTGGCCGCAACATCCATGAAACGTTGAGTGGTCATAGTGCGTTGCTGGATGTGATCTGGAAATTGTATGCATTATCGTCAAAAGACATAATGCCATGTTGTCGCCCGGTGGGGTGTTTCACAATTGCTGCAGAATTACACTTGTTTCTATCTCGACGCCTCACTCGTACAGGGTGACTATCAGTGAAGAAACAGATGCGTGGTGATCCTGTGTCACTCCGTCATTTACATCATTCTAATCCAACCTTGACATCTATGATGACGGGTCAATAGGAATCTTTTTAACGGACGACAATCTTTTTAACATTTGGTGAACTTTCTTAACTTTTAAAACACAAATCAAGTGCAAGAAAGGACGTTTGTAAACAGTGAATATGATTATCTGGAATATCAATATACGATATCTTAAAATTTGCCGCATAGTCTTTACATTCTTATCTAACTAACATTTATTCCCAGCTTACACTAATAGTCATGGTGATAAGACAGACGATTACCTTATGACGCTCCAGTCCTGAGACGACATAAGCTACTTTATATTCCTATGAACAGAACACATGTCTATGCCGACTTTTCTGTTGGCATTTGAAAGTTTTCAACTGTTGCGGAGGTACAAGAGGTTTAATATTTCCTAAATGCCAGCAAGAAAAGGTCGCACATTTTGGGCTGTCATGGAGTGGACTGAGAGAAAATCCACAACTGTTAACCTTTTGTATCAGACTTCTTAATGTCAACGGTTTTAATGATCTGGTTTGACTCTGTCAGAGTAGAGGAGAGATTAAAACAAGAACCACATTCTTGTCGTTGAGCTGTAGATAATCCCTATTGATCACATAAAACAAATTAATGACGATATAAACTTTAGAGTTAGATTAAAAACCAGCAAAATGTCTTGAAAAATACCAATGTATTCGATACTAAGTTTTAAAGAAATTATTAGCTATGCCATATGCAGTATAGTTTTTCCAGGTATTGGTGTGCATAATGATCTGGTTTGACTCTGTCGGAGTAGAGGAGAGATTAAAACAACAACCACATTCTTGTTGTTGATCTGTAGATAATCCCGACTGATCACGTAAAAAAGTATAATGACAATATAAACTTAAGAGTTAGATTGAAAACAAGCAAAATTTCTTGAAAAATACTAATATGTTCGGTACTAGGTTTTAAAGAAACTATTAGCTATGCCATTTGCAGTATAGTTTTTCCAGGTACTGGTGTGCATAATGAGAAAAGTGTGAGAGAGAACATGATTTGCTCTCAAAAGGGTGATCTCGTTAGTTATAGAACTATATTTATAAGAAATATGTTAAAATAAATAGTTTTTGATGCTATTTAACATGGAGCAAAAAAAAAAAAAAAAATGACACCATCTCTAAGGAGACAAGCAATTCTTAAGCAGCTTTTCGCGCACTGTTGCGATGATAAAACTTTTCTTGTAACAGATATAAGCACACAATTAAGTTGAAATTGACTTATATTCATTCGAGTATAGAAGTTCGAAATATCGATTATCAACTGAGGTAACTTTTGATTACCAACAATAAATCTTTGACATGCTGATCTAGTTAGAAATCTGATCTAACGTCCACTTAGCATGATGGTTTACACGTATCTATTTTGTAATATCAAACACATATAAAACCTGATTCTAAATCATCAGTAACTCCAGAAATTTTCTAATAAATAATATTTAATTTCGGTTTTATACGTAATTATCTTGAAATTGCTTTAAATATTGTCATTCGTTGAAATCAGATTTCTGCTAAATTTAAGCTAGATTAATATTAAATGCGATGCTGCACCATTCTTTTTAATAATCCTAATCGATATTGCATTTTATCTAATTCAACATTACAAGATTTTAGATTATATTTTAATCAATTTAATTCTGATTTTCTCGCTGTTGTTATTTTTTAAAGAAATGTTCAAAATTTTAAAAGAAAAGGTCAACATATGTTGACCTTCCATTACTCAGTACTTTAATCTAAATACAATAAAGTTTTTAAATGAAGGTAAAAATTACATATTTACTCTATTGTTTCAGAATTTTCCTTGTCAATTATATCAAGTGTTGTTGTTTATCAGGAGGTTGGCAATGCATTAGTTTCTTATTTTTTACTTCATATACCCTTAACTTGCTTAAAAATGATAGTCTTCCTATATTTCTCTTAAAATATATTTTGTTATCTTTCATATAGATCCAACCTGTGTTGATCCCCATTTGCATGTGGACAATGGACGCGTACAGCTGTCACGCAAGGTTGCCTCATTGGTGTGCGACACGGGATATACTAGAAGTCCAAATGCACGCGTCGAATGTGTTCGTACTGGAGTGTGGAATAGAAAAAGCCTTTATTGCTTAGGTATGTGCCCAAAAGCTACTATGCAGAATTTTTCATTTATTACGAATAATATTCAAATTAATATTGCATATTGCATAAATTATGTGTAGTTATTTTTATGTATCCTTTATAAAAGCTGAATAAGTTTCATTTCCATAGTTTAATACCAAATTTTATTTGCATTGTACTTTACCTAATACTTTTACTTAAAATCAGATATTTAGGTATCAAATTAAAAGAACCAGAATATATAATTTACTTAAGAAAATAGAATTTAAATAATATTATTTTAAAAATATACGCAGCAAATAGTAAGATATATTTTAGTTTCCAGTGTATTTTAAATTCATAAAATAACAAAATCAATTGTTAAATTGGATAACCATTATTTTATGAATCAACTTCACCGCATCAATGTAACAAATAAATCAATACTTAGATTTATTCCTTCTTACTCATCTGATACCAAAAAGTAATTACGAGCCCAGATTTTGTATGGTTTACAGATTTTAAATCAAGGAATTGCAATTATAACCATAAATTTTCAATAGGTTTTGGACTAGGGCTACTTCCAGGCCAAAATAGTTAATCTATACCTTTATTTTAATCTATTCTTTATATATTTTTGCTGAATGGCATAAAAATCAATGAAGCTGGCATTAGAAAATCCTGCCATAGAAGATAAAGGCTGCTTAAATTGGGAAGATATCCTTGGTAGAAAGTATCAATTATGGCTACATATCGATGAATGTTTCGCATTAAGATTCATCTGCCGACATCACATACAAACATCATGACATTTGTTGGATGTTTTGTAGTTACGTTAAACCTTTCACACACACACACACACAGAATGTAGCTCATCCCCTATAATATGTCTCACATATTCTCTTCCATTACTATTCATATCTTGCTCTAATCACTAGAGATTGCTTGCTTCCAAAAGGTCTTTAACCACTTAATGTCAATTAAATTATTATTTTCCGTTGATTAAGATTAGAATGTTATTGCTCTTGGTATTATAGCTTTATTGAAATATATATTAATGATTCCAAAGCTCTTATAAAAAGTCTAGATTTAAAAAAAAAAAAAGATTACGTTTATATTGAATTTAAAGTATATAGAAGTACGAGAAAAATTATTTATTCATTTTACAACTGCATGAAAAATCTTTTTTTGCTTATAAATATTATCATAAAAATTTTATCTATCCATAAATAAAGAAATTTTCTTTTGCAGAAAGGGAATGGGAAGTTGGAATCGGCATGGACAATAATCCTGATAATGATCCCTAAATCTGAAGAAAGTGAAAACAATTTTGTAAAAATTATTTTTTTCAAATGTATTTATAATTTATGCCTTTAAAAATAAAATGAAAAAGTCAAAAGATACATTCATATTAGAAAATATAAGAAAAATATTAAGATTATTCTATAAGATAATTTATTTTCTACTGAAAAGAAAAACTTTCATTAGAAGTATTCAAAAAAGTATTATACATCCAGAAGAAAATTTTTAAAAGTTCATATTTTTAATAATACCAATGACTTTATGCTGAGAAAGAAAATTTTTACATATTATTAATTTGTAACTTATAACTCAATTACATTTTCAATAAAAGCGGCAAAAACATTTTAGTAATCGTATTTACTTTATTACTTACATTATCATTAAATGCTCTTCTAATGGAATTCTGCGAGTTATTACTAGAATCTGATTGCGATTTGGTTTCAAAAAATCCTTGTTTTCGTTCTCTCTATTAAAATATTGCTATGTAATCAGCTGTTGGACATCTTATCTGCAAACATTTTGTATCATTAAAATAATTTACTGATAAGTAAATAATCAGCGGCACACGTTCAATTAAATATACATTTATGAATACAACAAAAACATTTATCATAACACAAAGTGGCTCTAAATTTTTGAAACAGATAGCAATTTGAACATCTAAGTTCACAAAGGGGGTTTGACTACCAATAAATGAAATTAAAAATGAATTTGGAAACAATGGCTAAGGTGTAGGTTATCAGTTGAACAAACTACATACTTCAATATATGCATGATTTTACATCTATAATACTGATAATTAAGTCAGAACAATAATTTTGGTAAGATAAAACCACATCAGTAGTGTGCATTTGACAGAGCTGGCGCAGTGATGTTTAGACCATAATGTGTGCCCATAAAAATTCCCACCCCCTTTTAAAAACAATGGCTCGCAGCGCCACCATTAAATTTCCACCCCCTTTTAAAAACAATGGGTGTCAACCTCCCCATTAAATTTCCACCCCCTTTTAAAAACAATGGCTCGCAGCGCCACCATTAAATTTCTACCCCCTTTTAAAAACAATGGTGTAAAAAGCCCCATAAAATTTCAACCCACTTTTAAGAACAATGGCCCAAAAACCCCCATAAAATTTCCACCCTCTTTTAAAAGCAATGATGTAAAAACCACTCACAGAAATCAACCCCACCCACTTTTAAAAACAATGGTGCATCTACCCACTTTGAAAATACAATGGCTCCACTTTAAATATAGCTCCCATAAAATTTTTCACAAAAGCGCAATAAGTTATTCACGAAAAAGTCGCTGAGACGGCAGGGTATACCCTTCAGTGAACACCCCCTTTTTCTTCTTAGATACCACGCCCCTTTTTAAAATATTTCTTAACTTCATATAATTAATTTTCCCTACTTTTAAAAAAGTAATGGCAAACACTTGTCCATATTTTGTCCATTTTAAAAAAAAAATAAGCTTCCACCCCCCATAGACCCGTTTTTAGAAGTCATCTGGAACGCCCCCTTCGGTGAGCACTCCCTTTTTTCTCAGCCGAAAGGTAGAGAGATATTTCAAGTATTTAAAGACAACAAATATGTAAACAAAGAAATGGATAAAAAGAAAACCCATTTGATTAAAGTGTGTACTCGCATCTCATTAATTTATAGCTTTCGAGCAGAACTTCAGAAGCTTCAATCAATGATACCCCCAAATGAAAAGGTCATTGAACACTTAGGAAATTTAGAAGAAAAGTTTCAAAAAATAATTGAGAGTCTTGATGAGAGCTGAAGAAAAATATTGTTTTATGAATACAAAATGGAAGTCTTTATCTTTTAATAGTTCGAAAACTATTAAAAAATATAATTCTATTTTTCCCCCGAGCACTATTGATTGAACGCAACCTCTTTGGTTGCGTTCAATATTGATTGAACGCAACCTCTTTGGTTGCGTTCAATCAAAAGTGCGTTCAATCAATAGTGCTCGGGGGAAAAATACTTAACACAAATAGCATTACACTATTCACGAAAGCTGCTACCAAGCCGAGGCTGGGGATCGAAACCGCGATCTTACGGTTGCTAAGCTTAGACTTTGCCACGGAGCTACTGGGTATCCGACAGAGAGAGAACATCTAAGTAATATATACATGTCACGGAAGACGAAAAGACGCTGAAATATAGCTTTAAACAAGTCATTTCTCCCTCAGAGTTTGAAAAATCTTTAAAATATCGAAGACTGCAATTTATCTGATTGAAAAGTATCGTCAAAACACTTCAGAAATTAAACGTAAACAGGCGAAAAATTTTCTATACTAGATTCCGAGTCCAGTTCGTGCTGCCATCCAGTGGTAGTTAAAATTAAACGTCATTCAGACAGGGAAAAAAGAAAAACCCGTTTCTCTCAGGACTCAAGGTCGCAGCCTTTCCGCTTCCTCTTTTTATTCATTTAAAGAAATGAGAATAATAATAAACAGAAATGGAAAATACTTACGACTTATTCGGCGACATGATAGCGCTCTACGGGAGTGTGAACTGTAGAATGACTAGTTTAGCGAGGGTGTGTCAGAAGTTATTCTCATGTATAGAAGAAGAAGAAACTGAGAAATATCAAGAAATTCATTCCCTGATTTTAAAATATGTTATTCAAATGCATCAAATATTGCATGAAGAGAAGAACAAAAATGTTCGGAAAAGGGGGTGTGATATTTTATCTAAACTGGGCAAAATTCTTTAGATTTTAATGATTTTTAAAACCATTAAAATAAAATATCGAATTGAAACATTTGGGCTGGTTGAGACTTCCCGACATCCTTACTCCCCAAATACACAAAGAAAAGAGGTTTCAAATCATTGAGTTTTAAATAATCTGACGCCATTTTATCACATCTTTGTGGTAGCGATACGAGACAATCAGGCAATTCTACAACTATTCTATTTCCATATCTTGTGGTTACCTGTTTAATTTCAGTGACAGGATATTTTTCGTGGATGTTGAGATCCCTCATTTTCCTGAATGTCTTTGCTCCATCTTCTAATGAACTGAGTGCGTTTAATTTATTTAACAATTCCATTTTGCGTTTATTATATGAGAAAAATTTTTTATTTCTTTAAATGCGAAAAATTATGTACTTACCCACACTCATTATGCCATGTCATTTATGCCATGTCACTGAATGTCTGAAATTTAATGGTAAAATTACGACAAAAAAAAATTTGTGTTAAACTCTCTCTCTCTCTGTTTATAAGATATTTTATTAATTTAAATGCCTCCAAAATGAAATGAGATTTTATTGTAAACAAACATATAAAAATTGCAGAGTATTTCATTTTTTCTGCAAAATATTTTCCTTTAAAAAAATTAAAATTGAATAAAGTGGAAAAAATATCTAATTTATAAGGAAAACTTGTGAAATTTTGATATAAGAATTAATAATTAAATTTATATATTAAAAGACGAAAATTCGTGCACTTTTCAATTTTTAAATATTTATTCCATTTTATTTTTATAAAAAGAATCAAATTTATCATAATTTTCGAAACAGTTGCAACAGTTATCGAATATAAAAATGATAGGAAGGAACAAAGACAGAGACGAGGTTAATTTAGAACCTGCTTCTGTGAAAGAGGTTTCTTAAAAGTTTGCAAAAGGTGCTTCCCTGCCACGTGCACCAGCTGCAGTTTCTGCTCTAGCACCTGCAGAAGCTCCTGCCCCAGCACCCGTTCCAGCTCTTGCACCAGCTCTGGCTCCAGATGAAGCACCTGCTCCAGCTCCTGCACCTGTTCCAAATGAGTCACCCGCTCTAGCTCCTGCACCTACTCTAGATGAAGCACCTGCTCCAGCGCTTGCATCGGCTCCAGATGAAGCTCCCGCTCCAGCTCCTGCACCTCCTCCAGATGAAGAACCTGCTCCGGCTCCAGCACCGGCTCCTGATGCAGCTCCGGCTCCAGCACCGGATCCTGATGCAGCTCCGGCTCCAGCACCGGCTCCTGATGCAGCTCCGGCTCCAGCACCGGCTCCTGATGCAGCTCCGGCTCCAGCACCGGCTCCTGATGCATTTCCGGCTCCAGCACCGGCTCCTGCTGCAGCTCCGGCTCCAGCACCGGCTCCTGATGCAGCTCCTGATCCAGCACCAGCACCGGCAACTGATGCAGCTCCGGCTCCAGCACCGGCTCCTGATGCAGCTCCGGCTCCAACACCGGCTCCTGATGCAGCTCCGGCTCCAGCACCGGCTCCTGATGCAGCTCCGGCTCCAGCACCGGCTCCTGATGCAGCTCCGGCTCCAGCACCGGCTCCTGATGCAGCTCCGGCTCCAGCACCGGCTCCTGATGCAGCTCCGGCTCCAGCACCTGCCCCAGATGAAGCTCCTGCTCCGGCTCCAGCACCAGCTCCAGATGCAGCTCCTGCTCCGGATCCAGCACCGGCTACTGATGCAGATCCTGCTCCGGCTCCAGATGTAGCTCTTGCTCCACCATTTCTATAAGTTCTTGCATTTGCAGCTGATTCCGCTGAACTTCTAGAAAATACAGAATTTCCCCTATGACTGAATATTTCGGTTCCAAGCCCAGACAATGAGGGAATACTCCAGATATTATCTTCACCATTCAGAAATCTAGTAAGAGTATTTGCTTCAGAGCCTATATAGTTACCATATTCCCTTCTGCCTGCTTGGCTGTTTGAGACTGATGAAGAAAGTGAATTGTCTCCGCCTCCTTGAGTGAATATTGAATTGGTTATTCCATTCACACCACTATTTGCGAAATTGTTTGTCGTAGCAAAAATGTTGTCATTTTGTCCTCCACTACTTGTAGCAAAACTGTTTCCTGCAGCTATTGCATTGCTTCCTATTCCATAAGTGTTAGCATCAATAGCATCTGGTCCAGAGGTTGAAATTCTGCCACTTCTAATAATGGGAGAAAATCCATTTGAATCAATGATTTCATAATTTATTCCATCTCCACCGTCTGATTCATATGATATTTGAGTAGATCTTGATCCAGGAGAACCTGAAGCCTCTGACAATCCTGCAACATTTGAAGAGCCCCTGAAAGATTCTGCTTCACTGTTCGAAACAGCTTCTGTATTTGTAAAACCGATACCTCTTCCTCCTAAACTTGCCGCGCTTCCTCTTGAAAATCCTCTACTGCCTGAACCGTAATTAGACGAATATGCATCCGTTTCACTTTCAGAAAGAGAATTTGCAAACCCTCCTGCTCCTTGATTAATTGCACCTCCAATTGAGGATCCTCGGCTTCCTGCACTATTTCGTCCAGCAAAAGATTTAGATTCACTTCCTGAGAAAGATTCTGCCACATTAGGTGATCCAAAATGTTTTGCAATTCCTCTTGAAGTTGCTCTTCCTGAAGAGCTGCTACCAGGATTTAATTGGACGTTACTGCTGGAATCGGACTGGGACAAGGCTTCGGAAAATCCTTGTTGCGGTCCTCGGCTTGCAAATGTTCCTCCGTATTCCTGAGAAACTCCAGCGGCACTTCCGGTTGCAATTCCGTTTTGTACTCTTCTACCAGTAGCTGCGGCTGCATCTGCGGAAGCAGAACTATCTGCACTGCTACCTCCTAGGCTTCCTCTTGAACGAGCAGCTGTCGCTGCTTCTGCTCTTGCTGCACTGTTTTGGCCAACACTTGTTCTAGCGTTGCTAGCAGCTCTTGAGCTTGCATTACTTTCGCCACGATTATATGCTTCACTTGAAGCAGCTGCTGAAGCATTAGATTCACTTCCTCCAACCGCTCCTGCCGTTGCTGCTGAACGCGCTGCGCTAACTGTTGAAGATGCACTTGGTGTTCTTAGTCCTTGAAAATCCAATCGGCCATTTCTGGTTGCATATATTCCTGGTATATATTCTGTACTATATGGTATTTTTACTGAAAAAATTTAATTTTTTTGAAATTTTCAATATTTTCGTCGTTTATATAGTCAATTTTAATTTGTTAAAAAGTGATTAGGAAATTAAATACTTTATTTCCAGGATTATAGGTAATATTATTTATGGTTATTAATATAATCTTGATCATAAATCTTTAATGCGTCTTTTGTAAATCTATTTTTAATACGAGAAAAAAATACTTACTCTCACCATTTTATCAGGTATGAATTATTTTAGTTTTCGAAATTTTTCTATTACATATATGTTTCTAATATATGCATAAAATCATTTTTATTAAATGACTATGATATTGCTATAGAATGTTTCTTTGAAGAGCATGCAATTTATGGAACACAATTAAATACAAATGTGGAATATGTTCACGTGTATTCAAGTAGATTTTACATATTCTAAACATTTTTTTGGAACAGATATTCAACTTATATTTGGAACAGATATTAATATAATTAAAATATGGCATCAATGAAAACTAATTACTGATCAAAAAACTGTGTTTGTTAGACAATTATGTAATTAAAAAATAAAAAGCATAAAGTAAAAAATGTAAATTAATACGTTATTAAATTTAAATACACTGATATCCTTTTTGTTAAATTAAATATAATTATAAAAGTTAATCATTATAAAAGTTTCTTAATCTATTTCCAAAGGTTATGATTCACATTTTTGGCATAATAATGAAAAAACAAATATTTATGATTGGAATCAGTATATTATTGCTTTCAATATATTCCCCAAAAAAAGTTCATTAAAGCTCTACAGACATTTAAACCAGTTTTGGATGTAATTTTTTCACTTTGACTGAGTATTACAATACACATTTTGAATAAATCAGCCAATTATTCTGGTGGCGATAATTGTTGAACATGTAATTCTTTTTTAATTAACATTAATAATAAAAAACTGAATTTTAACATGATCCGTCGTTAGACGCTCCATGAGTTCTATGTTTTAGACAACCATCAATTCCTTTGTTTGAAACAACGTGTAAAAGCTCACATTCTCATAATGAACAATTGTTCACCCCTTAGTCACCAATTTTCATGAGCAACAAACAAGATACCTTGTTTGGCGACATTTTCAGTTATTCTAATTCACTATTTAGAATGTTAGTCATTCTGAGAATTATTTAGATTATTTCTGGAAAATATGATGTCATAAATCATTTAGATTTGACAATCTTCATTGCTACGATACCAATGTCACCACGTGACCGGTTTTGCTGACTAAAGGACATTCATTATGCTCGATGTATTTTGTTCCGCAAACAGTTTTTGTTAGAATGTTCTAATATTGAAAGACCCATTCAGATGGTTGCTGTTTTACTTCGGGCTCATACATCTGTATCCGTGATTCATCACCTCTGTAGATGTGACATATGCTGTTTTATATAAGTTATATTTTTGGGCAAATTCTTACATTAATAAATATGAGCCTTATTTTAAACGTTTCTCATATCATACAGAAACCACTTTAAGCTTATACTTTTGAAGGCAAAACATTGACATGTATTTTTCTTCTTTTTTTTGTTGTTGATATTTTTGATACTGTGACACTATTTGTATAGGATCATACTATTTTCCATACCATGATATTTTAATATCGTAATATTGATGTAAAAAAAAAGTACATTTATCTCAAATCTCACTATAGAAACCATAACATTCTTGCTTTAAAACGTAACTAATTTCATCGATTTTCTGGCTCAATA
Source organism: Latrodectus elegans (assembly GCA_030067965.1). Taxonomy (NCBI): domain Eukaryota; kingdom Metazoa; phylum Arthropoda; class Arachnida; order Araneae; family Theridiidae; genus Latrodectus; species Latrodectus elegans. Next base: position 75,961,839 of record CM057810.1, read on the forward strand.
ACCAATTTTGAATGAACTAAAATCCTAGAGAAAGCGTCAATCACAAATGAATTAAAATTTTTTCAGCTGAAAGGCTATGTGTTGTATCTGTATGAAAAGTTAAATACAACGAAAGGCTCATAAACTCGGAATATTTATACGATAACCTCGTAAAAAAAAGGGGGTGTTGAAAACTGACTATCTTTGGAAGTATTTAAAGACTTTCTGCCGGAAAAAATTAATTGTGTGCGAAAGGCAATGAAATATAAAACTGTGAAGTTTATATAGAAACAATCTAGCTAATCATGGTCATTGGTAAACAGTTAAATATATATATATATATATATATATATACATACATATATATATATATATATATATATATATATATATATATATATACATACATACATACATACATATATATATATATATATACATATATATATATATATATATATTCTTTCTACTAGGACGCCTATCGAAGTGGGAGCTTGGGAGTTTTCTATGTTACCTCTCGATACATAAATAAAGCTTCGTATCTGTGAAAAAATCCTCTCAGTTCTCAATTGTATTTTAGATTTATGGCTTGTTTTAGATTAATGGCCTTATTTCCCCAATTGTGTTTTAGATTAATGGCCTGCAATTGAAATTTTTAATTATTAGTTTTCACTTAACTATATATTTTGTATTTATTTTTTGGTGAATAAATCTTACAAGAAAAAATTTAGTCCGTAGAATTTTTTTCAACAATAAGTATTTAACGTTTGCAATCGAGTACATTGATCGCAAACATATTATTCGCAAAACACTACTTCTAAAGGGAATATCTTTGCTAATTCTTATTTATAACCTGGGAAAAGCTGTATGTGAATATAAATGGAGAGGCAAATATCTCGCATTTTAGTTTTATATACGCAATCCATATGATTTGTGGCTTTTTGAACAAGCTCTTGTAAATAGTTTTAAAAGTGCTCCTTTGTATTTTTTTATACTCTTTGATTGGAAATAATTCAGGAATCAAATAAAATTTTAAATATTTTCCAATATTATTTATTTAATTATATTTAGTCCTCATATGATGCTTTAATGAAAATATTGTCATTATTTTTTTTTTTTCGCCCTTTGAAAAATCGAAAATTATTATAAAAATGGTACAATTTTAAAAAATAATTTTAACAATTTAAGAAATTGCTTACCTTCTGTGCATCGTCCCAAAAGACATTGCTGTTAAAAATAAAATTCGTTATTATTATTACATTTAATTGCAACAGCCAAATGCTTATCGTAAATCAAGAAAAATGCAATATTCAAAACAGTAAGAAACAGTAAATTGTAAAAACCAATCAGATCAACGCACTGTTTGATTATATGATTAAGTAAAATAATTCCGTAATATATTTTATTGTAGTTGCGTTTATGATTGATATATTTTCCATTCACTTATTATGTCGGTTAATATTTTAAAAAGAACTTAGAAACACAGTTTTAACATAAGATTATTTTTGGGATATTTTCCATTCGCAGTTATATATGTTTGTGTAATTAAAATTCAAGAATGTCATTCATTAAATTATATATATTGACTTTAAATATGAATTTTAATTTGGTTTTAATTAATTTTAAAAAATTGAATAAATGTGTAATTGAGAAAAATGTTTAATTAAATTAAGTTTAATTGAAAAATTAAGATTTTCTTTTAATAAAGTCATCAATCAAAACATGTATTAACATATGTCTTTGTATAGTAATTTTTATATTATTACTAGCATAGAAAAATTTTGTAATGAAATATTCACAGGTTGTTTACCCTTTTTTAAAATTTTTAAATAAAACTCATTTTTAAGAAATAATGATTAGAGCACTACATAACGTATCGAGAATTCATTTCAATCTCTGTCTTTAATTCATCTGTATATATACATATTCAAATGTAACTACTCGAAAGTAATTCAAATTAATGCAGATTTATATCAGAATTTACAGTCTTCTTCCATAGATATAATATTAATTATAAGTGATCAAAGAATATAATATATTCTTAAACACTCAAATAATAATCGTATTCAAAGTAATTAAAATTTTAAACAATACTCACTATTTCAATTTTTATCTCGTAAAGTATTTTTATATTATTTTAATTTCAGTTAACTAATAATATAAATTAAAAAAATTTATTTTACTTAAGTTAATATATTCTGAAATAAATAACAGAATGACCAAGATTTTTAAAGTCTTATGCAAATGCTTGCATTCTACTATAGTTTAAATGCAATGGTTATCTTATATTTAATGTTGAAAATTTTTTATAAGAATAATATAAGATTATTTTTGAAATAAGAAACATTGAACTTATTTAAATTATCAACGACAAAAAAGTATATTAAACAAATTCCATTTCAATAGGTATATTTACACCAATAACGCTGTTTGAAGTGGTGCACGTGGTACCATCCACAAAGTTTTCTTCATATAATTCACAAGGTACGTCTGCGTTGTAGCATATAAATGCACATGGGTTATATGCATCCTGAAAATGAATTATTTTTATCTTAAATAATGTTACTATATAACAAATCAATAAAAAAATATTCAGCTTTCGTAAATCACATATTTTACTTTACAAAGCTTGAAATTAATGCATAAAAATTGGTTACAAAAACAAAATCATTATATATTATTATTTTACTGATTCCAGATTACATTCGAAATATTGAAAGCAATTACGGAATGTATGCCCTTAGGCTTAACTAGATTAAATGGATGACTGACTACACCAGAATGTACGTGATTATTAGAAAATTAACAGTTTTTAAAAAAACATGAAATTTTATGTTGAAATTGTTTCCTATTTAATAACATTTTTTCTTAAACATAAAAAATTATTTAAATTTAGATACTTTGTTTAACTATGTTATCGTTTCAACCAAGAATACGTATTGAACGAATGTGTGTGATCTTAATATTATTAATGTGTGTATTACTTAAAAATCACCTACCATTTCTCCCTCCCTTTGCAACATCATTAAATGTTTTAAATATTTTGAAAATTATTCTGTTAAGTGACAGAAATCAATCACTTGACTTCATAATTTCATTTAAAATCTTTATGTCAAAGTATAACACGTAATTAATAAAAATAAAGAATCTGGTAACAGTAGATTTTTTTATTTCAAATGCTTTTAAATACAAGTGATTACTAAATGGGAACATGTATGCTCAGTTTTTATTTAATGAAGTGTTCTTGACTGTTTTATTATTATGTTCACCGCTGTGCTCATTGAAAAATGTAACTTCAAAGCAGGAAATTTTAATAAATCTATATGAGAATAAGCACTTACCAATAAACCTATATAACCGTACCCATAACGTCTCTGGCATTGTTTGGGAACTTCAGTCAAGCATTCCCCTTGGTAGCATAACTATGAAGGAAAAAGAAAATATCTTCAATTATACATTTATATTACATTTTATCTTTTAAGAACATAAATTGAAGTTCAAATTTTATAAAATTTAATTATATCAACTATAGCAACAAGATTACCATTCAGAAAACGTGATTCTTTACAAAAACTTAACTTAATATGCTAACTTTGAAAAAATTTTAACTGCTGAAGAAGCTCCATTTCCTGATATAAATTAATGAAGCAAAAAATTAATAAAAACAAGTCATTTAATTTTTGGAATTAACATATTTCATAAAATATGATATAGAAAATTGTATAATATGTAAATTACTCATTATATGTACCGATTATAAAAAATTATTCAAAAGAGAGTACTTAAATAATATTTTACACAATAACGTCTCATTTCCTAAATTTTGAAATTATTTAAAGTGAAAATAAAGATAAAAATCTAATGACTAGAATTACCAAAACAACAGAACCATTTGTGAAATGAAAATCTTTTTAATTTAAATTACATAAATAGAGAAAAATCTTTCGATAACTTTGTGTAAAAATGCATTCAATGTAGGAAATTGCTAGAAATAAATATCAATCTAAAATGTTACTCGACTTATACATTTCTTTCGAAATGAAAGAATTCTTCATATATATATGTATACATACTGCGATTAATTCATTTTTTAAACAATTAAAAAAGGATTATTTAATTAGAAATATTTTTATCTAACTCACATTATCTGTAATTAAATAAATATAATCACTTAATATCTAAAATCAATTAAAATCATCAACATTTATTTACTTATCAAGTAAACTTCTATTCGTAATATAATCATTATTATAAAAATATTATATTTTATATATATTTAGAATACTGTAGTTAATTATGTGTGGGTATATTTACATTGTAAATTACGCACGTATAAAAACACTAATTTTCGTAAGGTTGGCCATTATACCATACCATTATCTTAAAACTGAAAAAACCAAATTTAAACTCAATTCAAAATATCTATATGGAATTATTCTTTTTACCAATATTCGGATTTATTACATAGAAACGAAGAATATAAATCAAGATTTATAAGATTAGAAATACTAAAAGCTATTGGAAAAAAAAAAACATATATTGAAATATTTTTGAGCTGGATCACTAATCTTCATACAAATACCTAAAATCTATTTGAACATTAAATTATGAGCTTTATAAAATCATCTAATTTTTAATTTTAAATCACAGATTATTTATGAAATTTAATCCAGCTTAAGCACTTCCTTTCTCTCATTTTCCCTTTTTTATTCACGGAAAGATATTAAATTGTGGTTAGTTAATGAACATAGGCTTTTATGAGTGGGAGGATTTTTAGTGGGTCGGAAATTAATATCTTTAATCAAAAACGTGAATTTTAAGCCATTAGCATCCAGTTTGTAATCTTTATTAAAAGTAGAAAATTAAAGTCAAATATCATAGATAAAAAAAGGATATTATTCGGATTAATTACATGTGCATAACGGTATTATGGAACTGGGGGAATAAGTTTAAATTTATTTCTATTTCAGCTGATCTAAATAAAAGGCTGAAATAATAATATAAATAATGTTATAAAGCAAAAACAGGGAAAATATAAATTACTTCTCCAGAAATTGCGAATCTTTTAAAATCACATATAAGCATCATATCAAAATATGGAAATAATGCAAATTTAAACTTTCCTCCTTTTTAAATAATTTCAGTATATCTAACTGAAATACAAATGTGGGGAATTCTTAAATGATCACGACGGTATATACTTTACTTAAGATAAGTCTCATATCGCATCATACAATGCAAGGATGGTTATACAGCGAAATTAATTTTACTTAAATATAATCATCATGAAATACAAATGAAGGAAATTCATTTACTTTATGAGATCCGCATCTGGAAAAGGTCTCTTCCACATGATAAGTGTAAACGCCGTCACAGTTACATTCGAAAGAGCAAGGGTTGATCTGAGGATAAAGAAATTTTGTTTGAGTCCAATCCAAAATGAAATTTAAAGTAAGAAATATAAATGTTTATGCATTCATACATTCAAATTACTACAGAAATTCCAAATAGAAAAATCAAGCCCCAAATAGTACGATTTCGGAAATAGATTATGAGAATTATTTGAAAAAATTTTTTTATCGCAGTAAAACATTTTTATAAACATTTTTTCGAAGTGTATATATATATATATATATATATTGTGTATAGTTGTGTATATTTTTACCTGCCATTGAAAAATTAGAAATTTTTATTAATTATCAAAGTAATTTCTTTTAATTATGAGCACCGGGCTGGATATTTGATAAAAATGTTCATTCTAAAGATAATAAAAATTGCACAAATGAAATTATTTTTAGAAAATTATTGCCCTATATTTATATAATTCAATAATTATAATATTGATATCATAATAATGCAACAATCTTAAATAGCTAAGTAAATATTAATTAAACCTGGTAACATTAGGGCAATGGATTTATTTTCTACTATTATTTTCTTTATTTTTTATCTTTTTTATTTTCTTTTTATCTACTTTCTTTATGAATTTATTTGACACACATATATATATATATATATATATATATATATATATATATATATATATATATATATATATATATATATATATATATATATATAAAGCACTTTTTATAGTATATAAAGCAAGATTTACGTGTCCTTATTTGTCTTAAAAATTTAATAAGATTTAATAAGAATTAAAGAAAAAATATAAAGTGACATGTATTAATGATTTAATTTTATGTGATTATGATTTTAAGTATTTTTAAAAGTTATCGAACTACTAATAAAAATAATAATCAGGACATCATACACAAAATTATTGCAGTTTATGCTATGGATATTTCTTTTTCTGAGCTGATATATTTTATGATCAGCCCTCTAGACAATATTTCATATGTTTGAACGTTCAAGTTCTTTCTCGGTTATAAACATTCATAATTCCAAAGAATATACTATAAATATATTTTCTGTAAAATAATTCCTTTAATGAAAAAACGCTTACAATGAAGCGTCCCTAAATTTCTTATGGTCGAAATATAAGGTTTGGTTTCAACCACAGATTTGGATATAAAGTAATCTATTCAATAAGTTAAAGATATCATGCGTCTTATTTGCCTTCATATTCGTGAAGCATTGGTCACATAACTGTAATATATTATTTGTATAAGCAATAAATGTATAATTTTATTACACTTGTTATAAATTATTTTAGATAACAATAATATTTACCTGAGTATACACCAATGATTGACATTCTCCCGAAATCCTACTTAAACATTTGTTGAAACAAACATCTTCACCTAAGAAAAAAAGCATGGATAATTCTAATTTTTGAATTATCGTTAATTTGTCGTAGTAACAAAAATTTATTTTCATTATAATTTTTTATCTATATTCAAAGAGAATATTCCCCACAAATTATTAGTAATCATCCGTGACTTCAATAGTATTTGCCACATTTTATTTACTGTAATTCGGGTAATATATTAAAACATGAAATTATATTTCAAAAATCTGGACGTAAATGAAAGGGTTTTCAGTATAGAAGCCATAAAATCGCTTTAACTAGTATTCGTCAATAAAAGACTCGGAGATAATTAAGCCCTTACTTTAAGTTTGGAAATTCTTTCATAAATGATGGATTGAAAAACTCTTGAATTTTATTATTATTTATACGAATAAAAGTTAGTTAAGTGCTTTATGAATGTAAAACAGGTTGTTCAAAGCTATTCATTTTAATTTAGAAAAATAAAATATTAAATTATTCTATAAATTTATTTTATTTTGCTTATAATAGCTGTCCATTAAATTTCTTATTCATTTATAATAAATGTAGGTTAATCTTTTGGATAGTTTCTTTTAATTGTAAAATTAAAATAATAACATTTGCATTAAGTTTATTAGTTTGCAGATAAAAATAAAAACAACGAGAATTTTTTTTGTAATTAAATCCATTTTCGTTTATAACATTTTATTACGTTTAATGGTATCTAGCAGATTAATGTAATTTTCAAAACATTTTTGTATTTTAAGTTAATTGATATTTTTGAAATGCTAAAAGGTCTTCACATTATTGAAGAAAACTAAAAATGAAATTTATTATTACTTATAAAAACTTAAATATTTTGAAATGTCTTCATTTATTATAAATTCACTTTTAATAACGTTACCTGTTTTAATGAATGGAAATCTTGTTTTTCACCATTCTCTTTGCGGATATCTTAATCACTATTAGTGGCTAGTGATCCTTTTTCACCCACTAATATCGTTAGAGAAAGAATATCAAGCTTGTTGTGTTCGACGGGACTTTAGCATGATTGCTTAGAAAGGTGATTTGATTGTCAAACATTTTTCCAGTTTCATGAACTGTACTAATATAATTAAAATTTTATATATAATGTTGGCTTCAAAAATTACAGGCCTAATTCGGGATCCAAAGCGATTCTTGTGAAACTTACTCGACGTAAAAGGTTACAGTTACATCTCTACGCAATAATGATTAAATTTCACAACGATATGTGCACTGTTCCAAACGTGATAACAATTCAAATCAACTCTTAATTGACTTTTTCTTTAGTTTCTTTTCGTAATGGTAAAGAAGACACTGATACCTTCAAATGTTTTAATAGATAAAATCGCTTGTTGACCAGATCGATTTCCTCAGTCAATAGTACTAAAATCAATTTCTCTTGGAACCAGTTACTGATTTTAATGGTACAGACATCATTAAATAAGTAATAATTGTGTCTATAACACTAAAAATAACTTACGTGCAAACGAGTCATTATGCAGTCAAACGCAAACTGTATATGTCCCAATTAGAAATATAATTTCTAGCATATGTCTCTATATATATACAAACTTTTCCTGCACAGAAATGTAATAATATTTTGATGGTCTAAATGGTTGTTACCCTTAGCCAATCCTGAGCAATTTTATCACAGAAAAGTCTTTTTAAAATGTTCGCTAGGCTTATCAATTGCATTTGATACTCTCCAAATATTCGCTGCGTTATTAAAATGTGAGCTTTTATTTAACAATGGAAACCGCATTATATATTTACATTACATTTCGAAAGGGAAATAAACTGAATAATCAAATGTTAAAAAAAATTAAAGGTTGCATTTTTTATTTCGTAATAGGATGCCATTTATAAAAAATATGTTAAAATTTTGATACTATCAAAGTGATACAAATCCCTTTAATAAATTTGATAGTTATTAATATACACAATTTATAATTTTAATGTAAGCATTCAATACATAAATTGTATCTAAATATAGAAGATCTTATTAATGAAATAGTTATTGAAAATATGTGGAATAAATGAACGTATTAAAATAACCCTGTGAATTATAATGAAATTAGTAAGTGAAATAATTTTTCAGGTAATATGTTAATTATTTGGAATCTTACCCAAAGCAATGCCAATCTGTACTCCCAAAAGGGAAAGTAAGCCTACCAAAGTTAACATCCTCTTGCAGTTGCTGAGATGAATGCGAATATTCTCAATTTTCCGAAGCATTTATATGTAGGTGATATTTGTATGTAATAATAAAAAATTAACACCTGCAAACATAAACATTTTATGACTTATAGAATTTCTTAGCCAGGGAGTGCAAACGGTAGCCATACAAACTAATAAATTCATAGAATTGACTAAAATGTTCAGTATAGTTAGTAATTTATTTTTCAGTGCAACATTTCTATTGACTCATGTTTAATTATCTAAATACATAAATAATAACTACAATTGCTATTTGTATTAAATTAATATATTGCGTCCAATATAAAATTTAAAAATAATGTTTATTGTCTTATTTTCATAATAACAGCTCTGTGGGTGTGTCAAATTTTAAATCTTAAAATTATTTTAATATAACTCTATTCCTCAATTGATAATGGCAACAGCAAAACGAATAATAAAACTACTGTATCTTCCATTTGCATATTATTTTCTAAATTGTTTTCATTTAGCTGTCTTAGTAAGACCTAATGCACCTCCTCTTTCTCTTCCTTGTTTTTATCATTCATTAAGTTTAATAAAAATGAAATATGATTATTTTTATTGATATCCTTTAAAGCTGGCACAATTATTTTATTTATTTTTCATTAGATAACAAACACAAAAGAGAATTAGTAATTGTTAGTCTGCAAGTAAAAATATAACTAATCAAGAATACCTGTAAATTTTGCGTTATTTTAATGAAGTATCACCGCAGATTCACAATTTTCCTGCATCACAATTACTTTAAATTGAATTTGATACAAATTAGAAATTCTTTTCTTGATTTGAGATCAGTTTAATTTACTGTATCTTATTATAAAATATTATTTAACGAACATTAAAACATTAAATTTGTTAAATTTTATTGTTTTTATGTACATAATTTTAAATAAATACAAATTGTGAAAATTATTTCTTTTCTGCCAATTCAATGATAAGATTGGATTTAAATTAAAATAGTTATAAAGGAGACATTGTACATCTAATATAAACTCAGCTGATATAGAACTATAACTAAATTATTTGAGGAGTACAAAATTCCTTTTTGACTTTTCAAATCCGAATATATGTAGATCATAGTCTTCTTCAAGAACTTTTCTTGTTCTTTCAATTAGAAAAATTTTTATTCTTACAAATTAGAAATTGAAATAGGTTAATGAATTTCAATTTCTAATTTGTATATTTTACTACTTCGAAATACACTTACTTTCATGAATCTAATAAAATTTAAAAATTAATAACAACGCTAAGTATCAGCATTATTAGATATAATTCGCATATAGGAGTTTTTTAAACTAATGTTGAAGATTATAAAAATACTAAATTTTTTTAATGAGCCATTTAAAAATTTCTTTCTTAATATGTTATGCATTTCATATGGCTTTATTTGGAAAGCTATCCATGGGAATACGAAATTTCACTAAATCGGAAGGGTGAAGAAAATGAAAGACAAAAAACAATGGAACAAAAAAACAATGTGTAATTACGACGAAAAAAAAATTCAAAAGATATTTTTTCATATTTTGTTTAAAAAGAAAAAAATTACTTAAAAATTAATTTATTTAAAAAATTTCAAAATAATTTATGTTTATTTGTCAGAGAATTTGAAAGTAATTTTGCATAAAAATTTTAAAGATGAACAATACATTGCATAACTCGCAATGTAAATTTACTAAACCTATTAATTTCTTGATAAATGAAGTAATGTTTTCAGACAATATAAATCACTATTACTGAACAAAAGATGTTTATTATATGTAAACTAGAGAGTACCTTTAAGTCGTTAGTATAGTTTTATATATGTACGAACATATTCTATTTTCATCAATTTTTTAAACTATTTGGAATAGACATTTTATATTGAAATATATGTATGTATTTTGTTGTATACACTGATACGTAAATACTTAATTTTATTTAATAATATCAATCGAGAGCATATTTAATTAAATTTATCCAGTTAAATTTAATTTATTTAGTTAAATTTTACTAAAATGCAAATTTATAAAGGATTGTTCTGAATTTTGATACGAACAAGCAGAAAAAAGACACTTTGATTACAAAATGTATGATATTTTATATCATCCAACTTTTACTCTCCTATTGCAAATATTTTGGTATAGAAAACTTTAAAACTGAGTAAAGAATAAATCATCGTTTCATCATTTCCCATACATTTAAAATGGGGTTGAGCCAAGAAGAATACGTACGTCAACAACTATGATTTGGAAATGATATTCTTCTTCACGTTATTGTATACGGATGTCTTACAGAATATCACAGAAGTCATCATTCTTTTCAGGAGAAAGAATGCACAATAAGGTCGTTGTCAGTTTTATTTCCGGATAATATGTGTGCCATAATATAAAGGTTAATCGATGAAAATGAATAAGCACTTCAAATGACATAAAAACATTTAAGAGGTGTTCCACATCTCTAAATGAAATATTGCATGAACAATTGCATATTAAATAATAGTTTATTATTGATTTCTTTCTAATAAAAGTGTATTTCATATTTATTAATTATTTATCATAATCACTATTATCAAGTTATTGTTTTCAAAATGCAAATTTGGAGTATTGCAACTAATTTTGATTAATTCAACTTTCTTTTGAAAATTTGGAAATATTTTATATTCAAATCTAGAATGACATTGCAAAATTTTTCTAGAATCGACTGATGACTCTTTTACTGGTACATTTATTGCATAAAAAATTGATAACTATAATTTTTTAAATTGTTTTTACTGGGATTCCCATACCAAAATTTGTATTCCATTTAAAAATTTAATAACATAATGTTTCCCGATGTAAAAATGGCCACATAATTTCTCAAACTACATAGCTTTCTTAAAATTCCCATATCACTAGCAAAAAAGGGTTATTTATTTTCCCATTAATTACTCCCAATTTGTCAGGAAGCATGAAACTGATTGCCTCACAATTTCACAGCTTCCAATTTGATTTATAACACTACTCAAAACTGGAATCATAAAGCGATCAAGCATTCATCTAATTAAACACGCAAAATATATTTATTGCTAATCAAATCTTTTAAGAATGTTAGATATGCAATCCCGTATGCGAAATGACTTGCATTGCGGAGTAGTTTTAGCATCATTTTATTACTTTTGAATAATTTTACTACATTTGACAAGCAGTAAATTTGTTTGAACATTTCATTTCATTTTAGAAATACTCATTTCCTGGAAATATATTAATGTACATCATTAAACTTTAGTAATTCCGTAAATAAGTAAAAAATTAATATTTTTTTGAATTAAGTTTATAATTGATATAATTTAAATATTATTATCTATTTTCTTCAAGATCTCTTGATTTACTATGGAATACATTTTATTTTTTCTTAAAAATATCAAAGAAATTGAGAATTTTCTTAAACATTAACAGAATTTTTCTGTTGCCCCTAAGCATTTTGATACCATGAGTTACCAGATATTTTCACACTCAACTATATTATTTCATTTATAGAATATAACAAATATGCACTCGGAATAAAAATCCTTTTATTATTCACAGCTTTCCTGTTTTAATAAACTGGGATTTCTTGAAGGGAAACAGACCGTTTTTTAATCGAATTAATTTTTGCAGTGATATAATTGATAAAGAAATAGAATGTATGATTCTTTCTGTCGATAATTCCTTCTGAAATTATCACTAATGTACCATTAGCTTGTGTTTGAGGAATGAAGATATTAAAATTCATTTCCAATCAATCAGGATTTGACTGTATCGTGAGTACACAAAATACCTGCCTTAATACGAATCATTGTAATTTTATAAGGAATTGGTTGGCCTGTTTCTCGAAGACGGCATTTATACCGGAATCTAATGAACTATTGATAACCGTATTAGAATACGCATTTTATCTTACTGCATTTTCTGGCCATGGACTCAGGGTTAAGCCATAAAATAGCTAAAATGCTAATTAGAGCTACGAAATGGTTACGAAGTTTTTTTTATTTATATAGATACTAAAGAAATATAGGATTAAAATGCAAAATTAAACTATCTGAAAAAATTTAAATCATCTTCTTTGGCAATTAATTTATATCTTTTTCCAAAATAATGTGACCACCCTAAATATCACAAATTTTAGTAAAACACTGAAAGGATGAATAAATTTAATAGATTGATGAAGTTAAAATAAGTAGAAATTTCTCAAACAAATGAATAAATGACAAAAATGAATTTATATCACGCTACAAGAATTTTTTTAAATGTCTATATTACGTAAATTATTTTAAAATTCAAAACTTTGAGTTTTCAAAATAATTCTAATTTTTCTTTCAAAGTTACTTATAACTGCTTCAAATTAAAAAAGAAATGAAAATGATGATATGAATAAGAAAACTCGAAATCATATTTTCCTTTCTTTTAAAGTAATTACTCTTGCTCATAAAAGAGAACTATTTGAGCTACAAATTTGAAAATTTGATTTAATAAAAGCTGTGGAAAATCGGAACAGGAAAAAAATAAATATACAAGAGTTCTAAAATTGTTTTTTTTACAATGCTAAAAGTGTTCAATTGTTCGCCACTAAATGTAAATAAGACATTAGGTATGAAATAAAAGTATAAAGGGTAAATGTGACTGAATTCCCAAATTTTGCAACAAATCATTATTAATTAAAAAATTGAATGTATGATATAATTTAGAAAAATACTAAGGACTATTATCTTTTTAAAGTCACAAAAAATTTTTCTAATCAGCATGTCTTATAATTTTTTATAAATAACTGATTTTAAAATTTGGCAATTAATAGGAATAATGTATTTTTTTAAATTTAATTTATTTGTACACTTTTAAGTTTTAAAAATTACTTCATTTATACTAAAATTGTATAATAATTTTACAACGCTCTGTATATGAAATTACAAGTTGATATATTAATTTTAAGAAATTAAAGTATTTTGCATCGAACTCAAAATAGTATAAATTTTATATAAACTATATAAAAACATGATTAGATTATATTGTAGAGTTAAATATTTTTTAAAATTTTGATTTATTTAAATATTTATTTCTTTTATTTGTTTCTTCATAACTATGCACTTAATTAAAAGAAATTTCATGAAAACCTGCAATTTTTGTAAAATAAGAATTTTCCATCGATTTCACAAAATATGCAATTCTTTTATGATTAAATTGGCAAAAGTGCAGTTTTACAGAAAAAATTTTGACAATCTCTTTTCTATAATATGTATCAAGTAGAATTCACCCCGAAAAGAGTATTTAAAGACCTCTTTTAATGGGGAGATATCTTTTATAAAATGCAGGTGAAATGTTTTTCGTATGAATTGTTAAGTACAAATATTATTATTTCTCTTACAAGATATTAAGCACATTTGTAACAAGATTTATTTCTTAATATACACTTGTAACTCATTAGCTATTTATTTATGACCATTTTTTCTTGAAGAAGAATGAAAAATTGGAATTAATCTATCTATGTACGTGTTAATGTGCACTGTATGTATGAAATTCAATGTTAAAATTTCAACATTGAAAAAACTCTATCTTTATATAAGATTTTTTTATAATTTACCCATGACCAAAACCAGGTTAAATTGATAAGTCAAAAAAACAAATAAATATAGCAGAAAATTTTATATATATTTTACAAAATATTTTCATTTAAAAAAGATTCATTTAAAAATTTTTAATTAATAATATAAAATTATAATTTATAAAGAAAGCTTAAACTGCTTCAGTTTTGAATAAATGATAAAAAATATATTTTGTGTGACAAATTTCATGTATTTTACATAATTTTTAAATACTTATTCCATTTTATTTTAACAAAGAGAATCAAATTTACCGAAACATTGGAATCAGGTGTGATATTTAACGTATATAAATGAAAGGAAATAGAAGGCAGAGGCTGGCTTAATTTAAAAGCTGTTTCTGCAAATGAGGCTGCTTATAAGCTTGCAAAAATTGCCTCCCTGCCACGTTCACCAGCTGCAGCTTCCGCTTCAGCATCGGCTTCAGTTACAGCTCTTGTGCAGTTTCCAGATGAAGTTCCTGCTCCGGATCCTGCACCTGCTACAGATAAAGTTACTGCTCCGGATGAAGTTCCACTTCCTGTTCCTGCACTTGCTCCAGATGAAAATCCAACACCTACCCCCGATGAAATTTCTTTTCCAACTCGTGCACCTGCTCCAGCTCCTGTACCTGCTCTAGATGAAGCTCCTACACTGGCTCTAGCTCCTGCTCCAGAATAATCTCCGGCTCCAGAAGTAAAGTATACTCAAATACCAGCTCCAAATGCAGCACCTGCTTCAGCTAGGATAGGGAAGCGTTATCTCATATACCGATTACCATATATTAAACCTCTTGAGAGGAAATTTTTATCTTTATTAAGATAGGTTAATGTAAGCAAATTTTAAAATTGAACAAGAGTTATATAAAATATTATTTATGAAATTTATTTTAGTTTAGGAATATAAATGAAAGTATCATATACTAAACTTATATTATAACCAAGATCTTATTAATAAATTACTGGAAATTTATTTTATTCTCTGCTTAATCAAATACAAAACATTCGTAGAATTGTAATAAATATTTGAACTTATAAACTAGCCATTGAATTTAGATATTTTTAATATAAAAAATATTCAATTTTTTTGAGTGATATGCTCAACTAAAAAACGGAAAGTATTTGTGATTTTTACTTCATATCTTCTGTGTAACCACTATTTAAAATTAAAATGTTTTCTTTGTTTTAGAATAATACGCTTTTTATCATTATTTTCCAAACAGGCTTGACATGTCTCTTTATAGGTTAGATCACTGCTTACAATATATAAATATGTATAGTTTAGGATTTCTTTATAATTTTTTAAAAAAAAGAATATTAAATTTTACGAAATATATAAATATTATCAAATTCCAATGCAAATTGTTAAGTATCTGAGGTGAGGAAAATGAAGGATAGAAATTAATTTGTCATTCAACAATACTTAATGACGCAATTAAAATTGAAGCTGATGAGATTACTCAAATGCAAGAAAACAAGCTGCTGTAGTAACAGTCGGTATTTAAAATTTAATACCTTAAATTCAGAAATTATATTAACGGTTTGGATAAATTGTATATAATTTAATTTTCAAAATGTTGCGAAGCTTATATATTCAGTGATCACTAAGTTTTGCAGCATATCCCGTTGCTATTGGATAAATCTAATCCTTTATAGCGACGTTTTCCGCGTTTATAGTAATCTCTGTTGATTAGGAGACCAATTTATTCTAAAAATTTTAGCTATATACTCAATGGAATAGACATGAGATTAAAATATAACAAATTTGTTTATTCCGATAATATTAGATTCCGATAATACCGATAATATCAGATAATACTAATGTTAGATTTAAAATTCCAAAAGTTCGTATTTCATTAAATCCAAAAGGATCAATAATTAAGCAATATTAACACTTTGTAGTTGAATCCAGTGCTTCTGCTGGAACTTGAGAAAAGAATAGATCCTAGTAAAACAATTTCTTGTTGTGTTATCAAATCAATTTCTTAGACTATTTGAAAAATAATTACATAAATTTAATTCAATGCTATCCGAGAATTTTTTATTTCTTTACTCTTCATATAGTGTTTATTTTTAAGAAATATCATCACAATTATAATTACATATCTAATTTTTTGAAAATGTAATACTCTTTTATATAATTGCTGTTAAAAGTTGTGATATTTTTCTCTTAATTTTAGCTGAAGGACTCCATTTATTTTTCATTCAATTCCTGTTTCTTTTCCAAAGCTCATGCTTTTGTTCACTGTTGTTCTGTTTGATGTAGAGCAAAAATGTTCCTATGATACTTATATATGTATTCTCAAATTATGAAACAAGCTAGATCCATCCTGTAATAAATAATTAATAAGAAATTTTTGACAGATTATTATTAATAAAGCTATTAACTTTAATTATTTTAACAGTTCAATTTATTAAACTAATTTAACAGCAAAAATTTCTTTTAAGACAACGGTAGTTGTTTCATTTCCTTTCAGGCAACTCATCTGAAAAGTTTAACCTACTTAAAAATATTTCCATAAAGAACGTTATAAATATTTTTACATAAATATTTCATCTGTTGTAAGATTTCTATACGTCATTATATCTTTTTTGATTCTTTTAAGGAATACGCTATCATAATATAATTGCTTCGCTATCTGAATACAATGTTCAATTAATTGACTAATAGGTGAAAGTGTGTCTTTTGTCGATGGAAATCATGTTTCGGTATTACATTGTTAATTATGGTGACTTGATTATAGGAATATCTTTATCAGTAGATACAGAGCCAACGATTAATTATTATTACAAAATTTTCTAGGTGTTCTTCAAATTTATTTAAATTGATAACGATTTTTATTAACATGATAGTAATTCCCCCCCAAAGATAAATGTTTGTTTTTAGTAGAGTTGTTACTTTCTGTATGTAATTATAATAATCATTAATCTGAAAACAAGCAACTTTTATAGTGTATTTAATATGAGGGAGTTATTTTAGTATAATAATCTCAACCAGTTTTTTTGCAACAATATTTTTGTTAATTTTTAAGAATTTGGAAATAACGTTATTAAGTGGTTGAACCAAAACACATCATTTCATTTGAAAGTTCCTTCGCATTTTATTTAATGATAAATCAGAATCAAAAATCGTATGTCAGTACGTGCATTTTCCACGTGAAATACTACTAAATGCTTTTAACCACTAAATTACACATTAAATTTTCAATCCTATTTATAAAAAAATTTAGCAGTGGATTACAACTTTTGACAAAATTCTTATATCATAGATTTATCAAATTAAATTGAGAATTTAAAGTCAACATATGTTAGTAAACATTTATATAAGAAAACTTGTTTATCATTAAGGCAACGTTACTATATCCATAACGTCTCTGACATTGTTTGGGCACTTCAGTCAAGAATTCCCTTTGGTAACATAATTATAAATAGTAAATACCTTAGAGGTAAACATGTAAATCAGAAAATGCAGCACTTTTATTGTTTATTCTCTTCTCGCAAGCATAGTTTTAAGAAAGAGTTTTACAAATTCTACCTTATTAATAATAATTAAATATTTTTATCTTGTGTTTAACATAATGTAATATTCTTGTATCCTTACTCATAAAATAAAATTCAAAAGAATATGAATTTAATTTAATGAAAAAGATTATGCTGAATACATTTTTGCTTAAAATTTTTATTTTAATATTTTAACAGATAACTGAAGTATTTAAAAAAATTAATTTTAATTTAAAATCTGTTTAGCTGAAAGCTTGTAGCATTGGTAAACAAAGGAGAAGAATAACTTGAAAGTATTAGTTACAATAATTTTCAAATAAGCCTTTAGATTAATTTACAGTTAAGCAGAAACTTTGATAGTTCTAAAATATTAATTAGTTTATAATTTTAATTTAAATAAATATAATTTCAATTTATTTTTTCCACATATAATTATGCCACTTTTGAATTTAATAAATTTTAGAAATTTTGTTTCTGAAATCTCTTTAATATAAATGTAATTTTTATATAAAGAACATTATAAGTTTAGTTAAATTATATTACAGTTTATTTTTTGGTACTTTGTTGTGAATTCTGATATAAATAACGCATTTTTTATATGACTGACTAATAACCCATATCATTTATTCGAATTTTAATAATTAAATTTAAATACAAATCGAAGTATCTATAAGAAACAATCCATTTTTATTCATAGATAAAATTATTAAGTACAAACTAGTAATCACCAGTAAATATAAAAAGGAACATCTTAAAAGTTCTCCCCTCCACAGTTTCAGTATATCTCCAACGGAAGTACATTTTAATCTCCCTAAAGATAGCTAATAATCTACTTTGAATAGTCTTAAGAAAGATCTAACTGTCTAACGTTTTTATTTTAAACTAAGGGAAATTTATGAAGACTAGTCCAGATCTCTAGCATTCTTTTCTCGCAATTTTATTTCCACATTTGTGAAGGACTGCTAAATAGGGATTAGTTAATGAATATGGAGTTGTTTAGTGAGATACGTTTCGGTGTGCTGTGAATTAATGTATCATTAATCCCTGTCATCAATTTTAGGCCATAAACACCAGGCTGTACTCCTTAAGTAGAGAATAAAATTAAAATGAAAATATACTACAATGAAAGTTAATATTCATAATAAAACTACATATACTTCAATAAAATGAAGTTTTCTTAAAATTTAAGAATCCACGTAGAAAAAGAAATTAATAGAAAATTTTAATATCACTGAATACATAATTTAATTTTAATATCTGGATGTCTTAAATATTTCTACAGAAAAATTACAAAAAAATTAAGACAGAATTTTTCTTACAGAAAAATTATGAATTAACGGGACAGTTATATAATGCTTTTATGCATTAGATGAATTATATAGCAGTGTCCCTACTTTATGTGATTCGCATTTCGTGAAAGTTTCTTCAACATGATAGCTAACATGACCATCACAAGAACATCAGAAAAAACAAGGGCTTGTCTGGAATACATTTAAAATACGTAAAAAAATATTAAAATACATTTAAAAGACGATCAAGTTTAATATAAAATAAGATTTTTAACTCTTATCCGATTTATATTGCTTTTATAATTTATTAAGATTATAAAGTACTCATCTAAAATATTCTTCTAAATATAAAATTTGTTAAGAAAAATGGTATTGTAAATTATTTCAACACTATTCATTATTTAGTCAAATGAATGTAATTTGTTGAAATAATGCTATTGTAAATATGACAATAAGCATAAATAAATCCAGTGAAATACAACTATGCCGAAACAGTGAAATGAACTACACATTTCAGTGAAAATAATTGGTTATATATTTCACTGAAAAAGAAAATGTTGTGTATGAATGGGAATATTTCCAATAATTGATAACAAAGACAAAAAGGTATGAAGTGTTAATCAGTCTCATTTAGCACTAAAAAATAAACACGAAAAAACAATTTTAACAAAAAATTTTGAAATTATTGTTCACAGTTTTCTCCAAAATAAATATTCAGCAAATTTAGGAGCATCATGATAACGAATTTATTTTCAAAGATTACTCTAATGAGTAGTGTATACCTAAAGTCAATAAGAGAGAAAAGAAATCAGTGGTAATGTATAACTATGCAATAAATAGGAAGAAAAAATAGATTGTGCGTTTTACAGTGAGGTAAATGTATTAGTTATATATAATCCTAGTAAATAGAAATACTTACTTGTGTATAAACTAGTGAAAGATCTCCCGAGATCTTACTTAATCATTCATTGAAACAAACGTCATCTTGCCCTACAATGAAATTAAGAAGACTTTCCATTTTAAATAGTTTTTATACTCCATAGAAACTGAAAAATTTTATTTTAAACCGCTTTTTTTTTCTAAATGAAAAGCAGAGTATTTCCCCATAAAATCTCAGTTATTAACCGCAAAATCACTCGCAAATTCTACTTCTTTATAATTACAGTTTTAATATAATTTACTGTTATATCATATTGTACTTTTTCCATATCAGTTTTACTATACATAACAGTAGCATATATTATATTCATTTTCAAGTTCTAAACTTAAAAATTATCTTTGGTGTAGTGTGTTGTATATATAAATGAAAATGTTTCAGTGAAAGAGTGGTTAGGGCTTTTTATATAATTAATTAAATTTATAATCAGCTGTTGTTATTCGCAGAGTACAAATCAAAATATGAATTCATAACATATATTATACACATAAGTGTCTACTAGCACTAAATATGAGAATATAAATGATGAAGACTTCAATTTTTACGTCTGTAAATATTTCTCCTAGATTTTCTTAAGCAATATTTATATTTTAAGAAGAAATGCTATAACAATTTATTTAATCTTTATTCTCAGATAATAAAATATGTCTTCAGTAAAACTTTTTAAAATCTTCAATAAAACAAACACAACTATGATTACATTCTTAGAAATAACATATTTCAAAAAATAGTTAAATAAAACTATCCTGTTGATTTATATGTTTTAAAGGACATTTAAGAAAATTTCAAAACTTAAATAAACTCGTTTGCTTCCTTTCATTTTTCTCTTCCTTTTATAAATTTAGGTATTTTTTAAACTTTCTTGAAATTTTACTTTTTTTTCCTACTTTTTTATACATTTTTAAATAATATTTAAAAAGTTTTGTTCTAAAAACATACGTTTCTGATAAAAATTCTTTAAAAATTTTGATATTAAGGAAATTTCACGCAATACATTTTGCAATGCATTGAAATGAAAAACATATATTTGAATTAAATTAAATGTGCTAGTTCAAATATCGTAGATATACTGGGACTATAAATATTTATCAAAAAATGTTGTTATTCTTCATAAAAATACTATTTTTATCGTTGAAATTTTATATACATCAACTCATTCAATTTCAAAATAGTTTAAAAATCGAAATTAGAATTTTTGTAAGTTCGAATTTATTTCTCAAAATGTTTGTTATTTCAACCGAAAACAGGAACTTGGGTGATACCATCCATTTCTATTGTGATGTAGACACATATAGTGGTAGTAACTTCAACAGAAGATGCGAAGATAATGGAGACAAGAGTGGAGACACGCCTGTTTGTGGTGAGTAAGTATTTTTGCAAAAAAAAAAAAAAAAAAAAAAAAAAAAAAAATGTTTTTGGAAGATACTGCCCTTTTTTACAAAATACTTACTATTACATACTTTACATTATTTGTATGATTCTTAGTAAAAAATTTAGGATTGACTTTGCTAGTTAGTAGTTATTCATAGCAATAACTGTTTTATAATGGATATTATTAAATTATTTTAATTTTTAAATACACATTTTAATTTTATTTACACATTTTAATTTTTATTTATGGCATAAATTGTGTAGAAGTTTTTAAAATAAAGCGTTATTTAAGATTTTGTTAATGAAATTGGCTTGAAGTATTTTTTCTGAAAGTTACAAGAAATAAGAATAAAAATGCAATATTTTTGACATTTCACAAAGATAACATTTGAAAAATCTGAACTAATCAAAATTTTTTCGTCAATTGATAAAGAGATTTTAAGAATCCATAAAAATAATTTCGAAAATAGGTAAAAAAGTAATACGATAGCTCTCTCCTTAATTTAAAAATTATTAAAATTAACTATAAGTCAGACCCAACGACATAAACTTAGATTGTATTTTGATCAATTCGAAAGTTTATATTGTCATTTTAGCTTTCTTGAAATGTATATTGATGATACTAAAGGCTCTTATAAAGTCCAGATTTTTTAAAAATATTACACTTAAATTAAATTTAAAGTAAATAGAAACGTATGAGAAAAATTATATATTCGTTTTACAACTGCATGAAAAATCTTTGCTTATAATTATTATCATAAAAATTTTATTAATCCATAAATAAAAATATTTTCTTATGCAGAAAGGGAATGGGAAGTTGGAATCGGAATGGACAATAATCCTGAATATGATCCCTAAATCTGAAAGAAGGATATTGTTAAAAAATTTTGTAATAATCACTTTATTCAAAGGTATTTATAATTTAAGCTCTTTAAAAATAAAATTGAATTAAAAAGTCAAAAATTACATTCATATTATAGAATATGAAGAAAAATATTAAGATTATTGTATAAGATAATTTGCTTTCTACTGAAAAGTAAATCTTTCATTAGAAGCATTCGAAAATGTATTATACATCCAGAAGAAAATTGTTGAAAAGATCTTATTTTTAATAATACCAATGAATTTAAGCTGAGAAGGAACATTTTTACACTTTATTAATTGGTAACTTATAACTCAAATAGATTTTGAGTAAAAGCGGAAAAAACATTTTAGTAATCGTATTTACTCCATTGCTTACAGGATTATTAAATGCTCCTCTATTGGAATGTTGGGAGTTTCTACAAGAATCTGAATGCGATTTGGTTTCAGAAAATCCTTGTATTCGTCCTCTCTATTAAAATATTGCTATGTAATCAGCTGTTGGACATCATATCTGCAAAAATCTTTGTATCATTAAAATAATTTATTGATAAGTAAATAATCAGCGGCACACGTGCAATTAAATAAACATTTATGAATACAACAAAAATATTTATCATAACACAAAGTGGCTATAAATTTTTGAAACAGATAGCAATTTGAACATCTAAGTTCACAAAGGGGGTTTAACTACTAATAAATTAAATTAAAAATGAATTTGGAAACAATGGCTAAGGTGTAGGTTATCAGTTGAAATAACTACATACTTCAATATATATGCATGATTTTACATCTATAATATTGATAATTAAGTCAGAACAATAATTTTGGTAAGATAAAACCAGATCAAAAGAGAAAATTCAAGCAATGTTCTCCAAAGTTCCGGTAGACATGTGGGTGGGTGTTTATGGGCTGCAATTTGTCGGCCTAGTATGTCCCAGACAGGTTCTATTGGATTCATGTCCGGTAAGTGTGCTAGCCAGTCCATGCGGGTGATATTTTCTGATAAAAGGCATTCGTCTACAATATTTGCACAATGAGGACGGGTGTTGCCATCCATAAACAGAAATTCTGCAAACATGGTGCATCGAAACAAAAGTACATGTTGTTCCAGAAGGACTTCCCCACAGATGTAACCTGTTATGGTTACATTTTGAACATGTAAGTTAGTTCTGGAACCCAGAATATATCCTTTGCAAACGAGCTATCCTGTATTATCGTAAAGATGTCATTCAATATTGTTTTCTTGATGGTAACGTATACCTGACCCTCTCCATATGAAAGTCCGGTGAGAATCAGATTTAAAACTAAATCTGGACTCGTCTGAAAACATCACACAATACCACTTTTGTGGCTTCTACACTGCATGCTTTCGACTGCAGGACAGCCGCAGGCGACAGTGAGTTGCAGTAAGTGAAATACATCTGACAGGTACGTTCAAATAGACTAATGTGCCCTAAGCGTCTGTGCATAGTCTGCCTTGAAACTGTCGTACCGGTAGATGGCGAGGTAGGTCTGATGCTGTGCTCCGTCTGTTTCTCTTAGCGGAGACTGCCAAATACCAATCCTCATTCGGTGTTGTAACTTGGGAGCGACCTGTGCTATAACATCTACTCACATTGCTATCATCTTGTAACCCTTGCTAAAACCTGGAGATGACACTCTGGGCGATTCCAAGTTCCTCGGATACTTCCAGCTGGACACATCCACATTCCGAATGGCCAATAGTCTTACCAGGTAAAACATCATCCAAATGCTTCCTCTGTGTCATAACTATACCGTTATTTAACTGAAAGGCTTTTAAAGCGCTTGGGAGCAATTTTATTTGTTTGCAACCATTCTTTAAACATTCCTCTCTTACACTCTTGTCATTGTGACGTAATCCGCGCCATCTGGTCATTTCCTGTAATTTGGATATTATTATTCAAGAGGTGTGTGATAATTCTTCATGTGGAATTTTTATTTTGGAGTTCATTTTCTGTTTCATTCTGAATTATCCTTAATTTATGTACATGAGTGTATAATCAATTTGCAGTCTCCATTGTGTGCAGCAATAAGTTTAAATCGTAAAACAGTATAATCCAAAACTGATCGAAGTATCTCTGTGGTCCCATTCAATGTGTATTTAATATGTATATTCATTTTAGACACGTTTGCAATCGTATTGAACAAAACAATTTTCATTTATCTCCATAGGCAAGTTTCATTGAAAGAGATCAGGTGATCAGGAAGGCAAAGCTGAGGTTTAATGACAGATGAAAATACTAGCAATTTCGAGTCCTGCTTTATTAACAGCATCAGAGGTTCTGAATGGCCCATTACCAATTTTGAAACGGCTTATGCTGTATTCATAAAAGCTTGCACTTCTATCCAAAAGTGGAACTAAATAGGAAACTAATAACAAATTTATAAAATAGCATAGATTTAATACAAAACGGTACATCGGGATATGCAAACAAGGAATAAAACAATTAAAATGCACTTTTGTTTTCTCATTATTTCTCATTCTGTGATGCGCTAAAAGGATTTGAGAAAGAAAAAAAAACTCAACTAGTTATAATTATATACCTCTATTTTAATTCTTCCAATTCCTTACATTCATCAGCAATGTTTGTTTTGCTCCTCATCTGAATGTCATGTCTCCAAAGGTGCAGCCTACCGAGTCCAGAATACGTCCTTCAAACTCCGGCAATTTTTTAGATTGTTCATATACCTCTAACGTTTCAAATATAATGAAAGAAAAAAGTCGAGTAGAGTAAAATTAAAAGAATTTGGAAGCCAATATTTGACTCACAATAATTTGTTCCTTGAATTCCTTGATGACGTATTACTTTTTTGGAGATACCTTGCCAATAAACGAACAATAATTATGGCAAATACCATAAGCCCTTTTTAGAGTAAATAAATAAATTGGAGGTGCCTGCTTGAGACACTGGGGACTACGTCACGTAAAAGTGACACCCAACGTCCCTAGTCAATAGACGAGACATCATGTTGAAACACTGGATTCTTAAAAAAAGACACCCGATGTTAAAAATGTTGTTAAATTTTTCAAAAATTATTTAAATGCGGTGCTTACCATTAGTTTACATTTTCCAAACGATAACTTACTATGTTAAAAATGAGACGCAAGATATAAGTTGTGAAATTAGTAGTTAAAAATAAAAACATGAATAAAAATTTCTTCTAGATTTTTTTATCTTTTTTAAATTTTTAAGAAATTTATCGACTTTAAGCCGTTTTTGACATAGTAGATTTTTGTTTATTATTAGAAATCTTTTACTATTTTTCTGCCTATTTTTAAATAATTTATTTAAAAAAAATACCTTGCTATTATTTTATAGAAATCCTATCCATTTTTTGTAAAATAGTAATGTGGGTAAAAAATATTTTTCTCAAAAAGCTAAGAAATGGAAAAAATAGCTATTTAGTTCGATGTGTATCCTGTTAAGGGTTATGTTAAAGTGTTCTTTACAAAATATCTAATGAAAGAAATGTTTCTATTGATTATAAAACTTCAGAAATATAAATACCTTTTCAGTTATTTCAAAATATTTTATAGAAAGAAATCTTAAATAAAACCTTTAATGAAAAAAATATACATTCCCTGATACAAAGTAAAAAAAAAATAGTTTTTTACTTTTTATGGTAAAGAGATTTTTTCAAATTAAACATCATGCATACATAACTGTGTCAGGAATCACCGGACTGTACCTTTAGGTTAAGGGATGCCGTCTCTCTAACAGCTAGTGTGCCCCACACCTATACGAGGTCCCTGAGGGCGCCAGCCTCGTGGTATTTATAAAGGCAATCAAAATGGGTTTACAAAATGGTAGCAAGATGTTACAATACATTTTAAGGGGCCTTAAGCAGTGTTAAACATAAGCAATAGCATTAAATAATTTGAGTCAAAAACAAAATTTGACATGATGACACATATAACTATCATTGAAGAAACTATTTACAATCAATGAAAAGACAGTTAACAATTTGTTGAATAGTTATGACATTAAATACATTAAAGGCAATTTTATATATATATTATGAACACTTAATTATGACAAGGAAAATATATGGCATGATAAAAAAAATGATAACTATATACCAACGAGGAATTTATATAAGTTTAATAAACACCTTAGCTTTAAAAAGCATTTTAGGTTAAAATATTTTTAAATTCTTCTAAATTTCTAAAAGTGTATAGCATTTAAAAACTTTTTAAAGTTCAAAAGGGGTTCATGATGTTCGAGAAATTCATACGGTTCGAAACATAGAGTTCATAAATTTCAATAAGCTCATAAAATATGTATACACCATTACTGTTTGTGAAAAAGGGTTAACTTCAAGAATAGTTTTCGGACTCTTCTGTGGAAAATTATAGGTCGTCTGCTGAAGCGTGGCCAGTAACAAGACAAAGTTCCAATTCTAATCTGTGGAGACGAATGGTCAGTTTTGTGAGGAATAATCTACGGTGACGATCATTTATGAAAACTCTCATCAACTTCATGTTGATCTGTTGATTTGGGAGTTCTTTGTAGGTGGTATTTCTCAGTCTTTGAGCTTTGTGGGACATAATGGAAAGAATCACCTTTTGTTCCCCAGATACAAATGGATGAAACTGCCTTTCCAAATCTGTGGAGGTATTATGGAAATGGGCATTGAAACGTTAGCAGCTGGATGTGGTATGGAATTTCATACGTCAGCTTGATGGAGACTTCTGTGAATAGATATTTCGTAGTTCGGCCTTTTGTTGCATTGTCCCACAGAGACTGCCATTTCTATAGAATGAAGTGATTCAGTAATATCTTGGCTACATAATCACTAATGCTTAAGATTCAGCCTTCTCGTCATTTCCTTTGCAGCAATGTCTGCGCACTCATTTCCAACTTCGCCTCGATGCTCTGTAATCCAATTTAAGTTGATGTGCGAAATGTAGCTGCTAGTTTTTCCGTTACTTCATATATAATTGGTGATGTGTAAAGTCGGTTAAGTAACGCATGCAAAGTTGTTGATCTATCATTTATCGCAAATATGAGGCAAAATTAAACAACAGAAGGTACTGCACAAAATCAGGTATTACTTTATGGAGGCATTATAAATACCTTCTGTCCACTCATTTATGTGCTTCGCAAAATAATATACGGATCAGCTTAGGGTTGCATACTATAGGTATTAATAGCAAACCATAGTTGATATCCAATGCCAATAAAATATTAATTGTGTGTACAGTAATGTATGCTTTACCTACTGTATAAGGAAATTCCGCAAAATGCATCTCAAGACTTTAGGCCTTATCTGCTAAATATGATTACTTATGAAAAACAACGGTCATACACTTATAGTAAAACTCATATTTTCATTGACAAGTTTATCCAGATTTCCTATACAGAAAAAGTTTCATTTTCAAATCGAATTATTTTGAGTAGTGGTATTGACAAAGGAAGGGAAAGCATCGTTCTTTGTCTCGATTAATCCTTGCAAATAGTAGCAGTAATGCAACATTTGATGAGGATTGTGGATTGTATATTAAAATACTTTTCCATCCCCGATCATGATTTGACTTTATCGTGTATACTTCAGGTACGTGCCTTAATCAAAGTTTTAATGTTTCATTGCAATGTTTTTTTAAGGAATTGATTGGTTTGTTTCTCTAAGGTGACATTTAAAACAGAGTTGAAAAAACTATAAATTGTCACCTTAGAGTTCATTTAATCCAATTGAATATTCTGATCATTAACGGAAAATTAGGCAATAGCATGCCTGAAATGCAAATTATATCTACGATATTCATGCGAAATTTTTTCATTTATATTGGTATCATAGAATTGCATGGTTAAAATGCAAAAACAAATTATCTGAAAAATGTAAATTATCTTCTTTGGCAAATAACTTAGAGTGATTTTCAAAATGTTACCACAAAGAATATTACACATTTCATTAAAACACTGCATGAAATAAATTTTTCCAATAGATTGAAGAAATTAGAAAAGATTGAATTTTCTCAAATAAATGACGAAGTGACCAATATGAATTTATTTAAAATAACGAGCAATTTTTTAAATAATATCTGTATTACATAAATTAATTTGCATTCAAAATTTTGAGTTTTCAAAATCCTTTTAATTTTTCATTCAAAATTATAAACAAGTTCTTCGCATTAAAAAAAATATTTAGAAAATGATATTAACAAGAAAATTTGAATTAATTTTGTCTTTCTTATCAATAAAATGCTCTTGCTCGTGAAAAAAAATTGCTTAAATGTCAAATTCAAAAATGTGACTCAATTAAATCTGTGAAAAATCGGAATGGGAAATAAGTATGATGAATAAGAATTTCAAAATTGCTTTTTACAATGTTAAAAATATTCAAGTGTATGTTAATAATTGTAAATAAGACTTCGTGATTGCGGCAAGAGTAGTTATCATGTATAAATGGCACAAAATTTCCAAATTTTGCAATAAAGTTTTATTATTTCAACGAACAAAATTTAATATGAAGTAATTTAGCAAAATAATGGAATATTATCATATTAACGTTCCAGAAAAAATTTCTTCTATAATTAGCGATCTTTAATCATTTTGAAATAAATAAATTAATTAAAAATTAGGAAATGATTAGGAACAACCCATATTTTTTAAATTTAATTTATTTACACATATATAAATTTTAAATATTGCATCATTTGAAATAAAATCGTGTCATAATTCTGTGTAAATCTGTATTTGAAATTATAAGTTTACTTGTTAGATTTAATTTTCTGCAATTAATGCGAATTGGAATGTACAGAAAATAATAAAATTAATATCAGTTACATAAAAAAAGTTTTGGAATTAATTGTGCTTTTAATTTTGGATTTACTTATATCTCATTTACATTTTCATAATAGCAGATAATAAAAGATTTTCTGAAAAACATGCAGTTTTTGTTAAAATAAGATTTTGTTTTTGTTCCACATAACATATAATTTAATTTAAATTTTAAATGGCACGCAAACACACAAAAATGAAAATTTACTGAAAATATTTAGACAAGTTTTTTTTATGGGACGTATATGGTGACAAATTCATGTTGAAAAACCTATAATGAACATTCTTTTCATAGGAAGATATCAATTATAAAAAGCGTGTGAAATTATTCTTCATACGAAACTTTAAGTCAAAATGTCATAAATTTCCCCCCAAGATTTAAAGCAAATTTGTAAAGAGACTTTTTTAATACATACAAAGTGAATAAAAGGTTTATATTTAGTGTTTTATATATTTTGAAACAAATAGTTACATTCAGCACTTTATGACCACATTTTCTTAAACAAGAATGAGAAATTGGAATTCGTGATTCTATGCTAAGTCACTGAATGTCTGAAATTTAATGTTAAAATTACAACAAAAAAAAATTGTGGTAAACTCTTTTTATAAGATATTTTATTAATTTAAATGCGACCAAAATGAAATGAAATTATATTGTAAACAAACATGGAAACATTGCAGAATATTTCCTTTTTTCTGCAAAATATTTTCATTTAAAAAAATTAAAATTGAATAAATTGTGAAAACAATCTAATTTATAAAGAAAACTTTTGAAATTTGGATATAAGAATTAATAACTTAATGTATATATTGCAGACAAAAACTCGTGTTTTTTTTCAATTATTGAATTTTTATTCTATTTTATTTTTATAAAGGAATCAAATTTATCATAACATTCAAAGCATGTGCAACAGTTATAGAAAATAAAATAGAAAGGAAGAAAAAAAGATAGAGAGAAGCTTAATTTAGAACCTCTTCTGTGAAAGAGAGGCTACTTATAAGTTTGAAAAATTTGCTTGTCTTCCACGTGCACCAGCTGCAGCTTCTGCTCTAGCACCTGCAGCAGCTCCTGCCCCAGCACCTGCTCCAGCTACTGTACCAGCTCCGGCTCCAGCTCTACTTGAAGCACCTGCTCCAGCACTTGAATCGGCTCCAGATGAAGCACCTGCTCCAGCACCTGCACCTGCTCCGCCATTTGCATCGGCTCCAGATGAAGAACCTGCCCTTGCATTTGCACCGGCTCTAGAGGAAGCACCTGCTCTGGCATTTGTACCGGCTCTAGATGAAGCACCTGCTCTTGCATTTGCACCGGCTCTCGAGGAAGCTCCAGCTCCTGCACCTGCTCCAGCACTTGCATCGGCGCCAGATGAAGCACGTGCTCCGGCTCCAGCACCTGCTCCAGATGATGCTCCTGCTCCGGCTCCAGCACCTGCTCCAGATGATGCTCCTGCTCCGGCTCCAGCACCTGCCCCAGATAAAGTTCCTGCTCCGGCTCTAGATGAAGCTCCTGCTCCGGCTCCAGATGAAGCTCCTGCTCCGGCTCCAGATGAAGCTCCTGCTCCGGCTCCAGATGAAGCTCCTGCTCCGGCTCCAGATGAAGCTCCTGCTCCGGCTCCAGATGAAGCTCCTGCTCCGGCTCCAGATGAAGCTCCTGCTCCGGCTCCAGATGAAGCTCCTGCTCCGGCTCCAGATGAAGCTCCTGCTCCGGCTCCAGATGAAGCTCCTGCTCCGGCTCCAGATGAAGCTCCTGCTTCGGCTCCTGATGTAGCTCCTGCTACACCGTTTCTATTGGTTCTTGAAATTTGCACCTGATACCGCTGAACTTCCAGAATATACAGAATCTCCCCTACCACTGAATATTCCGGTTCCAAGCCCAGAGGGAATACTCCAGATATTATCATCACCATTCAGAAATCTAGTAAAGGTATTTGCACCAGAGTCAATGTAATTACCATATTCCCTTCTGCCTGCTTGACTGTTTGAGACTGATGAAGAAACTGAATTGACTCCGCCTGTTTGAGTGAATATTGAATTGGTTATTCCTTCACACCACTATTTGCGAAATTGTTTGTCGTAGCAAAAATGTTGTCATTTTGTCCTCCACTACTTGTAGCAAAACTGTTTCCTGCAGCTATTGCATTGCTTCCTATTCCATAAGTGTTAGCATCAATAGCATCTGGTCCAGAGGTTGAAATTCTGCCACTTCTAATAATGGGAGAAAATTCATTTGAATCAATGATTTCATAATTTATTCCATCTCCACCGTCTGATTCATATGATATTTGAGTAGATCTTGATCCAGAAGAACCTGAAGCCTCTGACAATCCTGCAACATTTGAAGAGCCCCTGAAAGATTCTGCTTCACTGTTTGAAAGAGCTTCTGTATTTGTGGAACCGATACCTCTTCCTCCAAAACTTGCCGCGCTTACTCTTGAAAATCCTCTACTGCCTGAACCGTAATTAGACGAATAAGCATCGGTTTCACTTTCAGAAAGAGAATTTGTAAACCCTCCTGCTCCTTGATTAATTGCACTTCCAATTGAGGATCCTTGGCTTCCTGCACTGTTTCTTCCAGCAAAAGACTCAGATTCACTTCCTGAGAAAGATTCTGCCACATTAGGTGATCCAAAATTTCTTGCAATTCCTCTCGAAGTTGCTCTTCCTGAGGAGCTGCTACCAGGATTTAATTGGAAGTTACTGCTTGAATCGGACTGCGATAAGGCTTCGGAAAATCCTTGTTGCGGTCCTCGGCTTGCAAATGTTCCTCCGTATCCCTGAGAAACTCCAGCGGCACTTCCGGTTGCAATTCCGTTTTGTACTCTTCTACCAGTAGCCGCGGCTGCATCTGCGGAAGCAGAACTATCTGCACTGCTGCCTCCTAGGCTTCCTCTTGAACGAGCAGCTGCCGCTGCTTCTGCCCTTGCCGCACTGTTTTGGCCAACACTTGTTCTAGCGTTGCCAGCAGCTCTTGAACTTGCATTAGTTTCTCCTCGATTATATGCTTCACTTGAAGCAGCTGCTGAAGCATTAGATTCACTTCCTCCAACTGCTGCTGCCGTTGCTGCTGAACGCGCTGCGCTAACTGTTGAAGATGCACTTGGTATTCTTAGTCCTTGAAAATCCAATTGGCCATTTCTGGTTGCATATATTCCTGGTATATATTCTGTACTATATGGTATTCTTACTGAAAAAATTTTATTTTTTTGAAATTTTCAATATTTTCGTCGTTTATATAGTTTATTTTAATTTGTTAAAAAGTGATTAGGAAATTAAATACTTTATTTAAAGGATTATAGGTAATATTATTTATGGTTATTAATATAATCTTGATCACATAAATCTTTAATGCGTCTTTTGTAAAACTATTTTTAATACGAGAAAAAAAATACTTACTCTCACCATTTTATCAGGTATGAATTATTTTAGTTTTCGAAATTTTTCTATTACATATATGTTTCTAATATATGCATAAAATCATTTTTTATTAAATGACTATAATATTGCTATAGAATGTTTCTTTGAAGAGCAAGCAGTTTATGGAACACAACTAAATACAAATGTGGAATAAGTTCACGTGTGTTCTAGTAGATAATACATATTTTTAACATTCAGATATATTCAACTTATATTTGGAACAGTTATTAATATAATTAAAACATGGCATCAATGAAAACTAATTACTGATTAAAAAGCTGTGTTTATTAGACAATCATGTAATTAAAAGATAAAAAACACAAAGTAAAAAATGTAAATTAATACGTTTTTAAATTTAGATACACTTATCTTCTTTTTGTTAAATTAAATCTAAATAAACCGTTATTCATTATAAAATATTGCAAATCTATTTAAAAGGGCTTTGGTTTACATTTTTGGTATAATAATGGAAAAACAAATATTTATGATTGAAAATATTTATGATACCTCTATATTATTGTTTATAAAACATTCCCCAATAATATCATTAAAGCTCTGCACACATTTAAACCAGTTTTGGAAGTAATGTTTTCTTGTGATTCAATATTACAATATACATTTTGAATAAATCAGCCAATTATTCTGGTGGCGATAACTGTGGAACATGTAATTCTTTTTTGATTTACATCAATAAAAAAAATTGAGTTTTAACATGATCCGTCGTTAGACGATCCATCAGTTCAATGTTTTATACAACAATTTTTCCTTTGTTTGAAGCAATGTGTAAAAGCTCACATTCTCATAATGAACAATTGTTCACACCTTAGTCACCATTTTTCTTGAGCAAAAAACAAGAAACCTTGTTTGGCGACATTTTCAGTTATTCTAATTCACTATTTAGAATGTTGGTCATTCTGAAAATTATTTAGATTATTTCTGGAAAATATGTTGTCATGAATCATTTAGAATTGACAATCTTCATTGCTATGATACCATTGTCCCCACGTGTCTGGTTTTGCTGAATAAACGACATTCATTATCCTCGAGTTATTTTGTTCCGCAAACTGCTTTTGTTAGAATATACTACTTTTGAAAGACCCATCCAGATGATTGCTGTTTTGTTTCGGGTTCATTCGTCCCTGATTCATGACCTCTGTAAATGTAACGAACGCTGTTTTATATAAGTCATATTTTGGGGCAAATTCTTGCATCAATAAATATGAACCTTATTTTGAACGTTTCTCAGATCATACAGAAACCACTTTAAGCTTATACATTTCAAGGCAAAACGTTGAAATGTATGTTTCATTTTTTTTATATTCTTGATACTGTGATACTTTTCTTATGTGATCATACTATTTATCATACTATGATACTTTTAATATCGTAAGATTGATGTTAAAATAAAGTACTTTAAATTCAAATCTCACTAAAGAAAGCATATAATATTTGCTTTAACACTTAACTAATTTCATCCGTTTTCTGGCTCAATAACTAATTTTGAATGAACTAAAATCCTAGAGAAAGCGTCAATCACAAATGAGTTAAAAATTATTCAGCTGAAAGGCTATGTATTTTATCTGTATAAAAATTTAAATACAACGAAAGCCTGGTAAAGTTGAAATATTTTTGTGATAATCTGATAAAATAAAGTGGTTTTGAAAACTGTTTATCTTTGGGAGTATTTAATGACTTTGTGCCGGAAAAAAATTAATTGTGTGCGAAAGGCAATGAAATATAAACTGTGAAGTTTATATAGAAACAATCTAGCTAATCATGGTCATTGGTAAAAAGTGTGAAATATATATATATATATATATATATATATATATATATATATATATATATATATATATATATATATATATTTTTTTTTTTTCTACTAGAACGCCTATCGAAGTGGGAGCTTGGGAGTTTTCTATGTTTCCTCTCGATACATAAATAAAGCTTCGTATCTGTGAAAAGATCCTCTCAGTTCTCAATTGTATTTTAGATTTATGGCCTGTTTTAGATTAATGGCCTTATTTCCCCAATTGTGTTTTAGATTAATGGCCTGTTTTAGATTAATGGCCTTATTTCCCCAATTGTATTTTAGATTAATGGCCTGCAATTGAATTTTTTTAATTATTAGTGTTCACTTAACTATATATTTTGTATTTATTTTTTGGTGAATAAATCT
Source organism: Latrodectus elegans (assembly GCA_030067965.1). Lineage (NCBI taxonomy): Eukaryota > Metazoa > Arthropoda > Arachnida > Araneae > Theridiidae > Latrodectus > Latrodectus elegans. Next base: position 75,996,715 of record CM057810.1, read on the forward strand.
TACAAGAAAAAATTTAGTCCGTAGAATTTTTTTCAACAATAAGTATTTAACGTTTGTACTCGAGTACATTGATGGCAAACATATTATTCGCAAAACACTACTTCTAAAGGGAATATCTTTGCTAATTCTTATTTATAACCTGGGAAAAGCTGTATCGAAATATAAATGGAGAGACAAATATCTTGCATTTTAGTTTTATATACGCAATCCATATGATTTGTGGCTTTTTGAACAAGCTCTTGTAAATAGTTTTAAAAGTGCTCCTTTGTATTTTTTTATACTCTTTGATTGGAAATAATTCAGGAATCAAATAAAATTTTAAATATTTTCCAATATTATTTATTTAATTATATTTAGTCCTCATATGATGCTTTAATAAAAATATTGTCATTATTTTTTTTTATTTCGCCCTTTGAAAAATCGAAAATTATTATAAAAATGGTACAATTTTAAAAAATAATTTTAACAATTTAAGAAATTGCTTACCTTCTGTGCATCGTCCCAAAAGACATTGCTGTTAAAAATAAAATTCGTTATTATTATTACATTTAATTGCAACAGCCAAATGCTTATCGTAAATCAAGAAAAATGCAATATTCAAAACAGTAAGAAACAGTAAATTGTAAAAACCAATCAGATCAACGCACTGTTTGATTATATGATTAAGTAAAATAATTCCGTAATATATTTTATTGTAGTTGCGTTTATGATTGATATATTTTCCATTCACTTATTATGTCGGTTAATATTTTAAAAAGAACTTAGAAACACAGTTTTAACATAAGATTATTTTTGGGATATTTTCCATTCGCAGTTATATATGTTTGTGTAATTAAAATTCAAGAATGTCATTCATTAAATTATATATATTGACTTTAAATATGAATTTTTATTTAATTTTAATTAATTTTAAAAAATTGAATAAATGTGTAACTGAGAAACATGTTTAATTAAATTAAGTTTAATTGGAAAATTAAGATTTTTTTTAATAAAGTCATCAATCAAAACATCTATTAACATATGTCTTTGTATAGTAATTTTTATATTATTACTAGCATAGAAAAATTTTGTATTCAAATATTCACAGGTTGTTTACCCTTTTTTAAAATTTTTAAATAAAACTCATTTTTAAGAAATAATGATTAGAGCACTACATAACGTATCGAGAATTCATTTCAATCTCTGTCTTTAATTCATCTGTATATATACATATTCAAATGTAACTACTCGAAAGTAATTCAAAATAATGCAGATTTATATCAGAATTTACAGTCTTCCTCCATAGATATAATATTAATTATAAGTGATCAAAGAATATAATATATTCTTAAACACTCAACTAATAATCGTATTCAAAGTAATTAAAATTTTAAATAATACTCACTATTTCAATTTTTATCTCGTAAAGTATTTTTATATTATTTTAATTTCAGTTAACTAATAATATAAATTAAAAAAATTTATTTTACTTAAGTTAATATATTCTGAAATAAATAACAGAATGACCGAGATTTTTAAAGTCTTATGCAAATGCTTGCATTCTAATATAGTTTAAATGCAATGGTTATCTTATATTTAATTTTGAAAATTTTTTATAAGAATAATATAAGATTATTTTTGAAATAAGAAACATTGAACTTATTTAAATTATCAACGACAAAAAAGTATATTAAACAAATTCCATTTCAATAGGTATATTTACCCCAATAACGCTGTTTGAAGTGGTGCACGTGGTACCATCCACAAAGTTTTCTTCATATAATTCACAAGGTACGTCTGCGTTGTAGCAACTAAATGCACATGGGTTATATGCATCCTGAAAATGAATTATTTTTATCTTAAATAATGTTACTATATAACAAATCAATAAAAAAATATTCAGCTTTCGTAAATCACATATTTTACTTTACAAAGCTTGAAATTAATGCATAAAAATTGGTTACAAAAACAAAATCATTATATATTATTATTTTACTGATTCCAGATTACATTCGAAATATTGAAAGCAATTACGGAATGTATACCCTTAGGCTTAACTAGATTAAATGGATGACTGACTACACCAGAAAGTACGGGATTATAGAAAATTAACAGTTTTTAAAAAAACATGAAATTTTATGTTGAAATTGTTTCCTATTTAATAACATTTTTTCTCAAACATAAAAAATTATTTAAATTTAGATACTTTGTTTAACTATGTTATCGTTTCAACCAAGAATACGTATTGAACGAATGTGTGTGATCTTAATATTATTAATGTGTGTATTACTTAAAAATCACCTACCATTTCTCCCTCCCTTTGCAACATCATTAAATGTTTTAAATATTTTGAAAATTATTCTGTTAAGTGACAGAAATCAATCACTTAAATTCATAATTTCATTTAAAATCTTTATGTCAAAGTATAACACGTAATTAATAAAAATAAAGAATCTGGTAACAGTAGATTTTTTTTATTTCAAATGCTTTTAAATACAAGTGATTACTAAATGGGAACATGTATGCTCAGTTTTTATTTAATGAAGTGTTCTTGACTGTTTTATTATTATGTTCACCGCTGTGCTCATTGAAAAATGTAACTTCAAATCAGGAAATTTTAATAAATCTATATGAGATAAAGCACTTACCAATAAACCTATGTAACCGTACCCATAACGTCTCTGGCATTGTTTGGGAACTTCAGTCAAGCATTCCCCTTGGTAGCATAACTGTGAATGAAAAAGAAAATATCTTCAATTATACATTTATATTACATTTTATCTTTTAAGAACATAAATTGAAGTTCAAATTTTATAAAATTCAATTATATCAACTATAGCAACAAGATTACCATTCAGAAAACGTGATTCTTTACAAAAACTTAACTTAATATGCTAACTTTGAAAAAATTTTAACTGCTGAAGAAGCTCCATTTCCTGATATAAATTAATGAAGCAAAAAATTAATAAAAACAAGTCATTTAATTTTTGGAATTAACATATTTCATAAAATATAATATAGAAAATTGTATAATATGTAAATTACTCATTATATGTACCGATTATAAAAAATTATTCAAAAGAGAGTACTTAAATAAGATTTTACACAATAACGTCTCATTTCCTAAATTTTGAAATTATTTAAAGTTAAAATAAAGATAAAAATCTAATGACTAGAATTACCAAAACAACAGAACCATTTGTGAAATGAAAATCTTTTTAATTTAAATTACATAAATTATTAGAGTAACAAAATATCATAAAAAGAAGAGAGAAAAATCTTTCGATAACTTTGCGTAAAAATGCATTCAATGTAGGAAATTGCTAGAAATAAATATCAATCTAAAATGTTACTCGACTTATACATTTCTTTCGAAATGAAAGAATTCTTCATATATATATGTATACATACTGCGATTAATTCATTTTTTAAACAATTAAAAAAGGATTATTTAATTAGAAATATTTTTATCTAACTCACATTATCTGTAATTAAATAAATATAATCACTTAATATCTAAAATCAATTAAAATCATCAACATTTATTTACTTATCAAGTAAACTTCTATTCGTAATATAATCATTATTATAAAAATATTATATTTTATATATATTTAGAATACTGTAGTTAATTATGTGTGGATATAGTTACATTGTAAATTACGCACGTATAAAAACACTAATTTTCGTAAGGTTGGCCATTATACCATACCATTATCTTAAAACTGAAAAAACCAAATTTAAACTCAATTCAAAATATCTATATGGAATTATTCTTTTTACCAATATTCGGATTTATTACATAGAAACGACGAATATAAATCAAGATTTATAAGATTAGAAATACTAAAAGCTATTGGGAAAAAAAAAAACATATATTGAAATATTTTTGAGCTGGATCACTAATCTTCATACAAATACCTAAAATCTATTTGAACATTAAATTATGAGCTTTATAAAATCATCTAATTTTTAATTTTAAATCACAGATTATTTATGAAATTTAATCCAGCTCAAGCACTTCCTTTCTCTCATTTTCCCTTCTTTATTCACGGAAAGATATTAAATTGTGGTTAGTTAATGAACATAGGCTTTTATGAGTGGGAGGATTTTTAGTGGGTCGGAAATTAATATCTTTAATCAAAAACGTGAATTTTAAGCCATTAGCATCCAGTTTGTAATCTTTATTAAAAGTAGAAAATTAAAGTGAAATATCATAGATAAAAAAAGGATATTATTCGGATTAATTACATGTGCATAACGGTATTATGGAACTGGGGGAATAAGTTTAAATTTATTTCTATTTCAGCTGATCTAAATAAAAGGCTGAAATAATAATATAAATAATCTTATAAAGCAAAAACAGGGAAAATATAAATTACTTCTCCAGAAATTGCGAATCTTTTAAAATCACATATAAGCATCATATCAAAATATGGAAATAATGCAAATTTAAACTTTCCTCCTTTTTAAATAATTTCAGTATATCTAACTGAAATACAAATGTGGGGAATTCTTAAATGATCACGACGGTATATACTTAAGATAAGTCTCATATCGCATCATACAATGCAAGGATGGTTATACAGCGAAATTAATTTTACTTAAATATAATCATCATGAAATACAAATGAAGGAAATTCATTTACTTTATGAGATCCGCATCTGGAAAAGGTCTCTTCCACATGATAAGTGTAAACGCCGTCACAATTACATTCGAAAGAGCAAGGGTTGATCTGAGAATAAAGAAATTTTGTTTGAGTCCAATTCAAAATGAAATTTAAAGTAAGAAATATAAATGTTTATGCATTCATACATTCAAATTACTACAGAAATTCCAAATAGGAAAATCAAGCCCCAAATTGTACGATTTCGGAAATAGATTATGAGAATTATTTGAAAAAAATTTTTTATCGCAGTAAAACATTTTTATAAACATTTTTTCGAAGTGTATATATATATATATATATATATATATATATATATATATATATATATATATATATATATATATATATATATATATTGTGTATAGTTGTGTATATTTTTACCTGCCATTTAAAAATTAGAAATTTTTATTAATTATCAAAGTAATTTCTTTTAATTATGAGCACCGGGCTGGATATTTGATAAAAATGTTCATTCTAAAGATAATAAAAATTGCACAGATGAAATTATTTTTAGAAAATTATTGCCCTATATTTATATAATTCAATAATTATAATATTGATATCATAATAATGCAACAATCTTAAATAGCTAAGTAAATTTTAATTAAACCTGGTAACATTAGGGCAATGGATTTATTTTCTACTATTATTTTCTTTATTTTTTATCTTTTTTATTTTCTTTTTATCTACTTTCTTTATGAATTTATTTGACATATATATATATATATATATATATATATATATATATATATATATATATATATATAAAGCACTTTTATAGTATATAAAGCAAGATTTACGTGTCCTTATTTGTCTTAAAGATTTAATAAGAATTAAAGAAAAAATATAAAGTGACATGTATTAATGATTTAATTTTATGTGATTATGATTTTAAGTATTTTTAAAAGTTATCAAACTACTAATAAAAATAATAATCAGGACATCATACACAAAATTATTGCAGTTTATGCTATGGATATTTCTTTTTCTCAGCTGATATATTTAATGATCAGCCCTCTAGACAATATTTCATATGTTTGAACGTTCAAGTTCTTTCTCGGTTATAAACATTCATAATTCCAAAGAATATACTATAAATATATTTTCTGTAAAATAATTCCTTTAATGAAAAAACGCTTACAATGAAGCGTCCCTAAATTTCTTATGGTCGAAATATAAGGTTTGGTTTCAACCACAGATTTGGATATAAAGTAATCTATTCAATAAGTTATAAGATTTCATGCGTCTTATTTGCCTTCATATTCGTGAAGCATTGGTCACATAACTGTAATATATTATTTGTATAAGCAATAAATGTATAATTTAATTACACTTGTTATAAATTATTCTAGATAACAATAATATTTACCTGAGTATACACCAATGATTGACATTCTCCCGAAATCCTACTTAAACATTTGTTGAAACAAACATCTTCACCTAAGAAAAAAAGCATGGATAATTCTAATTTTTGAATTATCGTTAATTTGTCGTAGTAACAAAAATTTATTTTCATTATAATTTTTTATCTATATTCAAAGAGAATATTCCCCACAAATTATTAGTAATCATCCATGACTTCAATAGTATTTGCCACATTTTATTTACTGTAATTCGGGTAATATATTAAAACATGAAATTATATTTCAAAAATCTGGACGTAAATGAAAGGGTTTTCAGTATAGAAGCCATAAAATCGCTTTAACTAGTATTCGTCAATAAAAGACTCGGAGATAATTAAGCCCTTACTTTAAGTTTGGAAATTCTTTCATAAATGATGGATTGAAAAACTCTTGAATTTTATTATTATTTATACGAATAAAAGTTAGTTAAGTGCTTTATGAATGTAAAACAGGTTGTTCAAAGTTATTCATTTTAATTTAGAAAAATAAAATATTAAATTATTCTATAAATTTATTTTATTTTGCTTATAATAGCTGTCCATTAAATTTCTTATTCATTTATAATAAATGTAGGTTAATCTTTTGGATAGTTTCTTTTAATTGTAAAATTAAAATAATAACATTTGCATTAAGTTTATTAGTTTGCAGATAAAAATAAAAACAACGAGAATTTTTTTTGTAATTAAATCCATTTTCGTTTATAACATTTTATTACGTTTAATGGTATCTAGCAGATTTATGTAATTTTCAAAACATTTTTGTATTTTAAGTTAATTGATATTTTTGAAATGCTAAAAGGTCTTCACATTATTAAAGAAAACTAAAAATGAAATTAATTATTACTTATAAAAACTTAAATTTTTTGAAATGTCTTCATTTATTATAAATTCACTTTTAATAACGTTACCTGTTTTAATGAATGGAAATCTTGTTTTTCACCATTCTCTTTGCGGATATCTTAATCACTATTAGTGGCTAGTGATCCTTTTTCACCCACTAATATCGTTAGAGAAAGAATATCAAGCTTGTTGTGTTCGACGGGACTTTAGCATGATTGCTTAGAAAGGTGATTTGATTGTCAAGCATTTTTCCAGTTTCATGAACTGTACTAATATAATTAAAATTTTATTTATAATGTTGGCGTCAAAAATTACAGGCCTAATTCGGGATCCAAAGCGATTCTTGTGAAACTTACTCGACGTAAAAGGTTACAGTTACATCTCTACGCAATAATGATTAAATTTCACAACGATATGTGCACTGTTCCAAACGTGATAACAATTCAAATCAACTCTTAATTGACTTTTTCTTTAGTTTCTTTTCGTAATGGTAAAGAAGACACTGATACCTCCAAATGTTTTAATTGATAAAATCGCTTGTTGACCAGATCGATTTCCTCAGTCAATAGTACTAAAATCAATTTCTCTTGGAACCAGTTACTGATTTTAATGGTACAGACATCATTAAATAAGTAATAATTGTGTCTATAACACTAAAAATAACTTACGTGCAAACGAGTCATTATGCAGTCAAACGCAAACTGTATATGTCTCAATTAGAAATATAATTTCTAGCATATGTCTCTATATATATATACAAACTTTTCCTGCACAGAAATGTAATAATATTTTGATGGTCTAAATGGTTGTTACCCTTAGCCAATCCTGAGCAATTTTATCACAGAAAAGTCTTTTTAAAATGTTCGCTAGGCTTATCAATTGCATTTAATACTCTCCAAATATTCGCTGCGTTATTAAAATGTGAGCTTTTATTTAACAATGGAAACCGCATTATATATTTACATTACATTTCGAAAGGGAAATAAACTGAATAATCAAATGTTAAAAAAAATTAAAGGTTGCATTTTTTATTTCGTAATAGGATGCCATTTATAAAAAATATGTTAAAATTTTGATACTATCAAAGTGATACAAATCCCTTTAATAAATTTGATAGTTATTAATATACACAATTTATAATATTAATGTAAGCATTCAATACATAAATTTTATCTAAATATAGAAGATCTTATTAATGAAATAGTTATTGAAAATATGTGGAATAAATGAACGTATTAAAATAACCCTGTGAATTATAATGAAATTAGTAAGTGAAATAATTTTTCAGGTAATATGTTAATTATTTGGAATCTTACCCAAAGCAATGCCAATCTGTACTCCCAAAAGGGAAAGTAAGCCTACCAAAGTTAACATCCTCTTGCAGTTGCTGAGATGAATGCGAATATTCTCAATTTTCCGAAGCATTTATATGTAGGTGATATTTGTATGTCATAATGAAAAATTAACACCTGCAAACATAAACATTTTATGACTTATAGAATTTCTCAGCCAGGGAGTGCAAACGGTAGCCATACAAACTAATAAATTCATAGAATTGACTAAAATGTTCAGTATAGTTAGTAATTTATTTTTCAGTGCAACATTTCTATTGACTCATGTTTAATTATCTAAATACATAAATAATAACTACAATTGCTATTTGTATTAAATTAATATATTGCGTCCAATATAAAATTTAAAAATAATGTTTATTGTCTTATTTTCATAATAACAGCTCTGTGGGTGTGTCAAATTTTAAATCTTAAAATTATTTTAATATAACTCTATTCCTCAATTGATAATGGCAACAGCAAAACGAATAATAAAACTACTGTATCTTCCATTTGCATATTATTTTCTAAATTGTTTTCATTTAGCTGTCTTAGTAAGACCTAATGCACCTCCTCTTTCTCTTCCTTGTTTTTATCATTCATTAAGTTTAATAAAAATGAAATATGATTATTTTTATTGATATCCTTTAAAGCTGGCACAATTATTTTATTTATTTTTCATTAGATAACAAACACAAAAGAGAATTAGTAATTGTTAGTCTGCAAGTAAAAATATAACTAATCAAGAATACCTGTAAATTTTGCGTTATTTTAATGAAGTATCACCGCAGATTTACAATTTTCCTGCATCACAATTACTTTAAATTGAATTTGATACAAATTAGAAATTCTTTTCTTGATTTGAGATCAGTTTAATTTACTGTATCTTATTATAAAATATTATTTAACGATCAAGTTGTTAAATTTTATTGTTTTTATGTACATAATTTTAAATAAATACAAATTGTGAAAATTATTTCTTTTCTGCCAATTCAATGATAAGATTGGATTTAAATTAAAATAGTTATAAAGGAGACATTGTACATCTAATATAAACTCAGCTGATATAGAACTATAACTAAATTATTTGAGGAGTACAAAATTCCTTTTTGACTTTTCAAATCCGAATATATGTAGATCATAGTCTTCTTCAAGAAATTTTCTTGTTCTTTCAATTAGAAAAATTTTTATTCTTACAAATTAGAAATTGAAATAGGTTATAAAATTTCAATTTCTAATTTGTATATTTTACTACTTCGAAATACACTTACTTTCATGAATCTAATAAAATTTAAAAATAGTAACAACGCTAAGTATCAGCATTATTAGATATAATTCGCATATAGGAGTTTTTTAAACTAATGTTGAAGATTATGTATGACGCTTTCTGTCGATAATTCCTTCTGAAATTATCACTAATGTACCATTAGCTTGTGTTTGAGGAATGAAGATATTAAAATTCATTTCCAATCAATCAGGATTTGACTCTATCGGGAGTACACAAAATACCTGCCTTAATACGAATCATTGTAATTTTATAAGGAATTAGTTGGATTTTTTCTCGAAGACGACATTTATACCGGAATCTAATGAACTATGTATACCTAAATCTAATGAACCTGAATCTAATGAACTATGTATTAGAATACGCTTTTTATCTTACTGCATTTTCTGGCCATGGACTCAGGGTTAAGCAATAAAATTGCTGAAATGCTAATTATAGAGCTACAAAATGGTTACGAAATTTTTTCATTTATATAGATACCAAGGAAATATAGGATTATAATAAAAAAATAAACAATCTTAAAAAATTTAAATTATCTTCTTTGGAAAATAATTTATATCTTTTTTTTCAAAATAATGTGACCTCCCTAAATATCACAAATTTTAGTAAAACACTGAAAGGATGAATAAATTTAATAGATTGAAGAAGTTAAAATAAGTAGAAATTTCTCAAACAAATGAATAAATGACAAAAATGAATTTATATCTCGCAACAAGAATTTTTTTTAAATATCTATATTAGGTAAATTATTTTAGAATTCAAAACATGGAGTTTTCAAAATAATTCTGATTTTTTTTTCAAAGTTACATATATTTGCTTCAAATTAAAAAAGAAATGCAAATGATGATATGCATAAGAAAACTCGAAATCATTTTCCCCTTTCTTTTAAAGTAATTACTCTTGCTCATATAAAAGAACTATTTGAGCTACAAATTTGAAAATTTAATTTAATAAAAGCTGTGGAAAATCGGAACGGGAAATGAATAAAATATAGAAGAGTTCTAAAATTGTTTTTTTACAATGCTAAAAGAGTTCAATTGTTCACCACTAATTGTAAATAAGACATTAGAAATGAAATAAAAGTATAAAGGGTAAATGTGACTGAATTCCCAAATTTTGCAACAAATCATTATTAATTAAAAAATTGAATATATTATATAACTTAGAAAAATACTGTGGACTATTATCTTTTTAAAGTCACAAAAAATTTTTCTAATCAGCATGTCTTATAATTTTTTATAAATAACTGATTTTAAAATTTGGCAATTAATAGGAATAATGTATTTTTTTAAATTTAATTTATTTGTATACTTTTAAGTTTTAAAAATTACTTCATTTATACGAAAATTGTTTAATAATTTTACAAAGCTATGTATATGAAATTACAAGTTGATATATTAATTTTCAGAAATTAAAGTATTTTGCATAGATCTCAAAATAGTATAAATTTTATATAAACTATATAAAAACATGATTAGATTATATTGTAGAGTTAAATATTCTTTAAAATTTTGATTTATTTATATATTTCTTTCTTTTATTTGTTTCTTCATATCTACGGACTTAGTTAAAAAAAAAATCATGAAAACCTGCAATTTTTGTAAAATAAGAATTTTCCATCGATTTCACAAAATATGCAATTCTTTTATGATTAAATTGGCAAAAGTGCAGTTTTACAGAAAAAATTTTGACAATTTCTTTTCTATAATAGGTATCAAGTAGAATTCACCCCGAAAAGAGTATTTAAACACCTCTTTTAATGGGGAGATATCTTTTATAAAATGCAGGTGAAATGTTTTTCGTATGAATTGTTAAGTACAAATATTATTATTTCTCTTACAAGATATTAAGCATATTTGTAACAAGATTTATTTCTTAATATACACTTGTAACTCATTAGCAATTTATTTATGACCATTTTTTCTTGAAGAAGAATGAAAAATTGGAATTGATCTATCTATATACGTGTTAATGTGCACTGTATGCATGAAATTCAATGTTAAAATTTCAACATTGAAAAAACTCTATCTTTATATAAGATGTTTTTATAATTTACCCATGACCAAAACCAGGTTAAATTGATAAGTCAAAAAAAACACATAAATATAGCAGAAAATTTTATATATCTTGCAAAATATTTTCATTTAAAAGATTCATTTAAAAAATTTTAATTAATAATATAAAATTATAGTTTATAAAGAAAGCTTAAACTGCTTCAGTTTTGAATAAATGATAAAAAATATATTTTGTGTGACAAATTTCATGTATTTTACATAATTTTTAAATACTTATTCCATTTTATTTTAACAAAGAGGATCAAATTTACCGAAACATTGGAATCAGGTGTGATATTTAACGTATATAAATGAAAGGAAATAAAAGGCAGAGGCTGGCTTAATTTAAAAGCTGTTTCTGCAAATGAGGCTGCTTATAAGCTTGAAAAAATTGCCTCCCTGCCACGTTCACCAGCTGCAGCTTCCGCTTCAGCATCGGCTTCAGTTACAGCTCTTGTAGAGTTTCCAGATGAAGTTCCTGCACCGGATCCTGCACCTGCTACAGATAAAGTTACTGCTCCGGATGAAGTTCCACTTCCTGTTCCTGCACTTGCTCCAGATGAAAATCCAACACCTACCCCCGATGAAATTTCTTTTCCAACTTGTGCACCTGCTCCAGATGAAAATCCAACACCTACCCCCGATGAAATTTCTTTTCCAACTCGTGCACCTGCTCCAGATGAAGTTCCTGCTCCAGCTCCTGTACCTGCTCTAGATGAAGCTCCTACACTGGCTCTAGCTCCTGCTCCAGAATAATCTCCGGCTCCAGAAGTAAAGTATACTCAAATACCAGCTCCAAATGCAGCACCTGCTTCAGCTAGGATAGGGAAGCGTTATCTCATATACCGATTACCATATATTAAACCTCTTGAGAGGAAATTTTTATCTTTATTAAGAAAGGTTAATGTAAGCAAATTTTAAAATTGAACAAGAGTTATATAAAATATTATTTATGAAATTTGTTTTAGTTTAGGAATATAAATGAAAGTATCATATACTAAACTTATATTATAACCAAGATCTTATTAATAAATTAATGGAAATTTATTTTATTCTCTGCTTAATCAAATACAAAACATTCGTAGAATTGTAATAAATATTTGAACTTATAAATTAGCCATTGATATTTTTAATATAAAAAATATTCAATTTTTTTGAGTGATATGCTCAAATATAAAACGGAAAGTATTTGTGATTTTTACTTCATATCTTCTGTGTAACAGCTATTTAAAATTAAAATGTTTTCTTTGTTTTAGAATAATACGCTTTTTATCATTATTTTCCAAACAGGCTTGACATGTCTCTTTATAGGTTAGATCACTGCTTACAATATATAAATGTGTATAGTTTAGGATTTCTTTCTAATTTTTTTAAAAAAAAGAATATTAAATTTTACGAAATATATAAAAATTATCAAATTCCAATGCAAATTGTTAAGTATCTGAGGTGAGAAAATGAAGGATAGAAATTAATTTGTCATTCAACAATACTTAATGACGCAATTAAAATTGAAGCTGATGAGATTACTCAAATGCAAGAAAACAAGCTGCTGTAGTAACAGTCGGAATTTAAAATTTAATACCTTAAATTCAGAAATTATATTAAAGGTTTGGATAAATTGTATATAATTTAATTTTCAAAATGTTGCGAAGCTTATATATTCAGTGATCACTAAGTTTTGCAGCATATCCCGTTGCTATTGGATAAATCTAATCCTTTATAGCGACGTTTTCCGCGTTTATAGTAATCTCTCTTGATTAGGTGACCAATTTATTGTAAAAATTTTAACTATATACTCAATGGAATAGACATGAGATTAAAATATAACCAATTTGTTTATTCCGATAATATTAGATTCCGATAATATCCGATAATACTAATGTTAGATTTAAAATTCCAAAAGTTCGTAATTCATTAAATCCAAAAGGATCAATAATTAAGCAATATTAACACTTTGTAGTTGAATCCAGTGCTTCTGCTGGAAATTGAGAAAAGAATAGATCCTAGTAAAACAATTTCTTGTTGTGTTATCAAATCAATTTCTTAGACTATTTGAAAAATAATTACATAAATTTAATTCAATGCTATCAGAGAATTTTTTATTTCTTTACTCTTCATATAGTGTTTATTTTTAAGAAATATCATCTCAAATATAATTACATATCTAATTTTCTGAACATGTAATACTCTTTTATATAATTGCTGTTAAAAGTTGTGATATTTTTCTCTTAAGTTTAGGTGAAGGACTCCATTTATTTTTCATTCAATTCCTGTTTCTTTTTCAAAGTTCATGCTTTTGTTCACTGTTGTTCTGTTTGATTTAGAGCAAAAATGTTCCTATGATACTTATATATTTATTCTCAACTTATGAAACAAGCTAGATCCATCCTGTAATAAATAATTAATAGGACATTTTTGACAGATTATTATTAATAAAACTATAAACTTTAATTATTTTCACAGTTTAATTTTTTAAACCAATTTAACGGCAAAAATTTCTTTTAAGACTCTCTGGTAGTTGTTTCATTTCCTTTCAGGCAACTCATCTGAAATGTTTAACCTACTTCAAAACATTTCCATAAAGAACGTTATAAATATTTTTACGTAAATATTTCATCTGTTTTAAGATTTCTATACGTCATTATATCTTTTTTGATTCTTTTAAGGAATACGCTATCATAATATAATTGCTTCGCTATCTGAATACAATGGTCGATTAATTGACTAATAGGTGAAAGTGTGTCATTTGTCGATGGAAATCATGTTTCGGTATTACATTGCCAATTATGGTGACTTAATTATAAGAATAAATTTATCAGTAGATCAGAGCCAACGATTAATTACTATTACGAAATTTTTTAGGTGTTTTTCAAATTTATTTAAATTGATAACCATATTTATTAATTTGATAGTAATTCCCCACCCCAAAGATAAATGTTTGTTTTTAGTAGAGTTGTTACTTTCTGTATGTAATTATAATAATCATTAATCTGAAAACAAGCAACTTTTACAGTGTATTTAATATGAGGGAGTTATTTTAGTAAAATAATCTCAACCAGTTTTTTTGCAACAATATTTTTGTTAATATTTAAGAATTTGGAAATAACGCTATTAAGTGGTTGAACCAAAACACATAATTTCATTTCAAAGCTCCTTCGCATTTTATTTAATGATAAATCAGAATCAAAAATCGTATGTCAGTACGTGCATTTTCCACGTGAAATATTACTAAATGCTTTTAACCACTAAATTACACATTCAATTTTCAATCCTATTTGTAAAAAAAATTTAGCAATGGATTACAACTTTTGACAAAATTCTTATATCATAGATTTATCAAATTAAATTGAGAATTTAAAATCAACATATGCTATTAAACATTTATATAAGAAAACTTGCTTATCATTAAAGCAACGTTACTATATCCATAACGTCTCTGACATTGTTTGGGCACTTCAGTCAAGAATTCCCTTTGGTAACATAATTATAAATAGTAAATACCTTAGAGGTAAACATGTAAATCAGAAAATGCAGCATTTTTTTTTGATTATTCTCTTCTCGCAAGCACAGATTTAAGAAAGAGTTTTACAAATTCTACCTTATTAATAATAATTAAATATTTTTATCTTGTGTTTAACATAATGTAATATTCTTGTATCCTTACTCATAAAATAAAATTCAAAAGAATATGATTTTAATTTAATGAAAAAGATTATGCTGAATACATTTTTGCTTAAAAATTTTATTTTAATATTTTAAGAGGTAACTGAAGTATTTAAAAAAATTAATTTTAATTTAAAATCTGTTTAGCTAAAAGCTTGTAGCATTGGTAAAGAAAGGAGAAGAATAACTTGAAAATATTAGTTACAATAATTTTCAAATAAGCCTTTAGATTAATTTACAGTTAAGCAGAAACTTTGATAGTTCTAAAATATTAATTAGTTTATAATTTTAATTTAAATAAATATAATTTCAATTTATTTTTTCCACATATAATTACGCCACTTTTGAATTTAATAAATTTTAGAAATTTTGTTTCTGAAATCCCTTTAATATAAATGTAATTTTTATTTAAAGAACATTATAAGTTTAGTTAAATTATATTACAGTTTATTTTTTGGTACTTTGTTGTGAATTCTGATATAAATAACGCATTTTTTATATTACTGACTAATAACCCATATCATTTATTCGAATTTTAATAATTAAATTTAAATACAAATCGAAGTATCTATAAGAAACAATCCATTTTTATTCATAGATAAAATTATTAAGTACAAACTAGTAATAACCAATAAAAATAAAAAGGAACATCCTAAAAATTTTCCCCTCCACAGTTTCAGTATATCTCCAACGGAAGTACATTTTAATCTCCCTAAAGATAGCTAATAATCTACTTTGAATAGTCTTAAGAAAGCTCCAACTGTCTAACGTTTTTATTTTAAACTAAGGGAAATTTATGAAGTCTAGTCCAGATCTCTAGCATTTTTTTCTCGCAATTTTATTTCACCATTTGTGAAGGACTGCTAAATAGGGATTAGTTAATGAATATAGGGTTTTTAGTGAGATATGTTTCGGTGTGCTGTGAATTAATGTATCGTTAATCGCTGTCATCAATTTTAGGCCATAGACACCAGGCTGTACTCATTATGAAGAGAATAAAAGCAAATTAAAATATACTACAATGAAAGTTACTATTCATATAAAAATTACATATACTTCACTAAAAGGGAATAAATTTTAAGAATCCACATAGAAAAAGAAATTGATAGAAAAAGTTAATTCCACCTAAAACATGATTTAATTTCAATCGAATATTTAATACGTGGTTGTCTAAAATCTTTCTTTATCAAAATTTCAATGTAATTAAAAATTTTTATTTAATTTTTCAGTTTTAAAAGGAAGCATTTAAGCTATTCTGTATATTAGAAATATGTAATTAGATTCTAATTTATAACAAATATTAAATAATATTTGCAGAAAACTAGAGTTTACTGTTTTTACTTGTGAAAACAAAATCAGGATCTGTTATTGATTTAACATTACAGAAAAATTATGAATTAACGGGACAGTTATATAATGCTTTTATGCATTAGATGAATTATATAAGCAGTGTCCCTACTTTATGTGATTCGCATTTCGTGAAAGTCTCTTCAGCATGAAAGCTAACATGACCATCACAAGAACATCGGAAAGAACAAAGGCTGGTCTGAAAAAAATATTAAAATACATTTAAAGACAATAAAGTTTAATATAATATAAGATTTATATCTCTTATCCGATTTATATTACTTTTATACTTTATTAAGTTTAGAAACTACTCATCTAAAAATATTTTTCTAAATATAAAATTTGTTAAAAAAAATGGTATTGTAAATTATTTCAACACTATTCATTATTTAGACAAATTAATGTAATTTGTTGAAATAATGCTATTGTAAACATGACAATAAGCATAAATAAATCCAGTGAAATACAACTATGCCGAAATAGAGAATTGAACTACACATTTCAGTGAAAATAATTGGTTATATACTTCACTGAAAAAGAAAATGTTGTGTATGAATGGGAATATTTACAATAATTGATAACAAAGACAAAAAGGTATGAAGTGTTAATCAGTCTCATTTAGCACTAAAAAATAAACACGAAAAAACAATTTTAACAAAAAATTTTGAAATTATTGTTCACAGTTTTCTCCAAAATAAATATTCAGCAAATTTAGGAGCATCATGATAACGAATTTATTTTCAAAGATTACTCTAATGAGTAGTGTATACCTAAAGTCAATAAGAGAAAAGAAATCAGTGGTAATGTATAACTATGCAATAAATAGGAAGAAAAAATAGATTGTGCGTTTTACAGTGAGGTAAATGTATTAGTTATATATCATCCTAGTAAATAGAAATACTTACTTGTGTATAAACTAGTGAAAGATCTTCCGAGATCTTACTTAATCATTTATTGAAACAAACGTCACTTTGCCCTACAATGAAATTAGGAAGACTTTCAATTTTAAATAGTTCTTGTACTCCATAGAAACTAAAACGTTTTATTTAAAAACGTTTTTTTTTTTTTTTTTTTTTTTTTTTTTTTTGTGCTTATAAATGAAAAGCAGAGTATTTCCCCATAAAATCTTAGTTATTAACCGTAAAATCACTCGCAAATTCTACTTCTTTATAATTACAGTTTTAATATAATTTACTGTTATATCATATTGTACTTTCTTCATATCAGTTTTACTATACATAACAGAAGCATATATTATATTCATTCTCAAGTTCTAAACTTAAAAATTATTTTTGGTGTAGTGTGTTTTATATATAAATGAAAATTTGTCAGTGAAAGAGTGGTTAGAGCTTTTTATATAACTAATTAAATTTATAATCAGTTGTTATTATTCGCAGAGTACAAATCAAAATATGAATTCATAACATATATTATACACATATGTGTCTACTACCACTAAATATGAGAATATAAATGATGAAGACTTCAATTTTTACTTCTGTAAATATTTCTCCTAGATTTTCTTAAACAATATTTATATTTTTAGAAGAAATGCTATAACAATTTATTTAATCTTTATTCTCAGATAATAAAATATGTCTTCAGTAAAACTTTCTAAAATCTTCAATAAAACAAATACAACTATGATTACATTCTTAGAAATAACATATTTCAAAAAATATTTAAATAAAACTATCCTGTTGATTTATATGTTTTAAAGGACTTTTAAGAAAATTTCAAAACTTAAATAAACTCGTTTGCTTCCTTTCATTTTTCTCTTCCTTTTATAAATTTAGGTATTTTTTAAACTTTCTTGAAATTTTACTTTTCTTTCCTACTTTTTTTTACATTTTTAGATAATATTTAAAAAGTTTTGTTCTAAAAACATACGTTTCTGATAAATATTCTTTAAAAATTTTGATATTAAGGAAATTTCACGCAATACATTTTGCAATGCATTGTAATGAAAAACATATATTTGAATTAAATTAAATGTGCTAGTTCAAATATCGCAGATATACTGGGACTATAAATATTTATCAAAAAGTGTTGTTATTCTTCATAAAAATACTATTTCTTATCGTTGAAATTTTATGTACAGCAACTAATTCAATTTCAAAATAGTTTAAAAATCGAAATTAGAATTTTTGTAAGTTCGAATTTATTTCTCAAAATGTTTGTTATTTCAACTGAAAACAGGAACTTGGGTGATACCTTCCATTTCTATTGTGATGTAGATACATATAGTGGTAGTAACTTCAACAGAAAATGCGAAGATAATGGAGACAAGAGTGGAGACACGCCTGTTTGTGGTGAGTAAGTATTTTTGCAAAAAAAAAGAAAAAAAAAAGAACTGTTTTTGGAAGATACTGCCCTTTTTTACAAAATATTTACTATTACATACTTTAGATTATTTGTATGATTCTTAGAAAAAAATTTAGGATTGACTTTGCTAGTTAGTAGTTATTTATAGCAATAAGTGTTTTATAATGGATATTATTAAATTATTTTAATTTTTAAATACCTTCTTCTTTTAAAAAATTCGCCTTTAAAGATTTAACTCAGAATATCAAAAGACAAAAAGATTAAGGGTTATTTTGCTACTGTCGATCAAATACAAATGAATCTATTAAATAAAAAGAAATACTAACAAACTATTATAAAATTTAAAGCACAATTTTTTTTTTACAGAAAGTATTCATAAATTCAATCAAACTTTAATTTGTCCTGTTCATAGGATTCATTATTGGACAATCTATAATTCTTAAGCAGCACATTCCTTTTACCAGCCAGTTCTTTTAATTACTGTAGTCGGTGACTGACTGTGTTGTTATATATAATCATACATATCACTATACAACTAACTCGAAGGACTGCTCTCAAAAATCACAATTTGATCATAACGAATTGGAATTTATTGGGTACGTTTAATATGAAATTCAATCGTCAGCAATAGAGAAAACGAAATTAAATTCATTTGTTTCTTAACTTATGTGATACAGTTTGTTCAGATTTATCAGAACGCAACTCAATGTATCTATAAAAGAGAGAGAGAGGTCCATCACTTACAAAAATATATAAAGATTATAAAAAAGTATAATAGTTTTTTGAATATATATCCTATTGTGATAGAGTGAGTTTTACAATATTTTCTTCATTTCCAAGATGGAAATCTTTTACCACATCGATGTTTTTATACTTAAAATAATTCGACTATGTGAATCAATCTACAGGATTTCAATAACAACTTGCGAAAACGTAATGAACTCAAAAGTCATCAAAATTCAGAAAACTCTGTTTTTTCTAAATAATGACATTTCTCAGTAATGGTGATGCAAATCCTTGTACCATCAATACTGTGAACATGAAACTTACAAAATAAAAACCATCTTCAATCGTAGTCACGCCTAAGCTTTTCTGTGCGTCTTGATCAAAGGTTATGTCCTTTTACACTTTTTCTCTTTTTCTCAAACAAAATGGACGTTATTTTTACGAGATTACTTTTTCATTGATATAACAGTTTTCTATTAAAATGTCTTAAATTTAACGTTCTTTTAAGGGAAAAAATATTTTAGACACATCAAAGATAAATTACTTCTCAATTTTTATGTAATATTATCTCTTTAAGATAAAATGTATAAGGAGTGTTTTATGCTTATGATTCTATATTTAAGATGTGTAGTAAAAAAGTATATATTTTATAAATAAAATACATAACGGTATGCCAATGTATAATATATATGTATACTACTGCAAAAAAACAAAGTTTAGTGAGTTATAGGTTACAAATTATGCTTTATTAAAAAATGAATAATTAATTGTGATAGCATTTTACATTCACAGATTTTATTTACTGTGCCCGCGAAAGGTTACAATACACATTTTAATTTTTATTTATAGCATAAATATTGTAGAAGTTTTTAAAATAAAGCGTTATTTAAGATTTTGTTAATGAAATTGACTTAAAGTTTTTTTTCAGAAAGTTACAAGATATAAAAATAAAAATGCAATATTTTTCCATTTCACAAAGATAACATTTGAAAAATCTGAACTAATCAAAATTTTTTCGTCAATTGATAGAGATTTTAAGAATCCATAAAAATAATTTCGAAAATAGGTAAAAAAATAATTCGATAGCTCTCCTCTTAATTTAAAAATTATTAAAATTAACTATAAGTCAGATCCAACGACATAATCTTAGATTGTATTTTGATCAATTAGAAAGTTTATATTGTCATTTTAGCTTTCTTGAAATGTATATTGATGATACTAAAGCTCTTATAAAGTCCAGATTTTTTTTAAAAAAAGATTACACTTAAATTAAATTTAAAGTATATAGAAACGTATGAGAAAAATTATATACTCGTTTTACAACTGCATAAAAAATCTTTGCTTATAATTATTATCATAAAAATTTTATTAATCCATAAATAAAAATATTTTCTTTTGCAGAAAGGGAATGGGAAGTTGGAATCGGAATGGACAATAATCCTGAATATGATCATTAAATCTGAAAGAAGGAAATTGTTAAAAAATTTTGTAATAATCACTTTATTCAAATGTATTTATAACTTAAGCTCTTTAAAAATAAAATTGAATTAAAAAGTCAAAAAATACATTCATATTATAGAATATGAAGAAAAATATTAAGATTATTGTATAAGATAATTTGCTTTCTACTGAAAAGAAAATATTTCATAAGAAGGATTCGAAAATGTATTATGCATCCAGAAGAAAATTGTTGAAAAGATCATATTTTTAATAATACCAATGAATTTAAGCTGAGAAGGAACATTTTTACATTTTATTAATTGGTAACTTATAACTCAAATAGATTTTGAGTAAAAGCGGAAAAAACATTTTGTTAATCGTATTTACTCCATTGCTTACATGATTATTAAATGCTCCTCTATTGGAATGTTGGGAGTTTCTACAAGAATCTGAATGCTATTTGGTTTCAGAAAATCCTTGTATTCGTCCTCTCTATTAAAATATTGCTATGTAATCAGCTGTTGGACATCTTATCTGCAAACATCTTTGTATCATTAAAATAATTTACTGATAAGTAAATAATCAGCGGCACACGTGCAATTAAATATACATTTATGAATACAACAAAAATATTTATCATAACACAGAGTAGCTCTAAATTTTTGAAACAGATAGCAATTTGAACATCTAAGTTCACAAAGGGGGTTTGACTACCAATAAATGAAATTAAAAATGAATTTGGAAACAATGGCTAAGGTGTAGGTTATCAGTTGAACGAACTACATACTTCAATGCATGATTTTACATCTATAATACTGATAATTAAGTCAGAACAAGAATTTTAGTAAGATAAAACCACATCAAAAGAGAAAATTCAAGCAATGTTCTCCAAAGTTCCGGTAGACATGTGGGTGGGTGTTTATGGGCTGCCATTTGACGGCCTAGAATGTCCCAGACAGGTTCTATTGGATTCATGTTCAGTAAGTGTGCTAGCCAGTCCATGCGGGTGATATTTTCTGATAAAAGGCATTCGTCTACAATATTTGCACAATGAGGACGGGTGTTGCCATCCATAAACAGAAATTCTGCAAACATGGTGCCCCGAAACAAAAGTACATGTTGTTCCAGAAGGACTTCCCCACAGATGTAACCTGTTATGGTTACATTTTGAACAAGTAGGTTAGTTCTGGAACCCAGAATATATCCTCTGCAAACGAGCTATCCTGTATTACCGTAAAGATGTCATTCAATATTGTTTTCTTGATGGTAACGTATGCCTGACCCTCTCCATATGAAAGTCCGGTGAGAATCAGATTTAAAACTAAATCTGGACTCGTCTGAAAACATCACACAATACCACTGTTGTGGCTTCTACACTGCATGCTTTCGACTGCAGGACAGCCGCAGGCGACAGTGAGTTGCGGTAAGTGAAATACATCTGACAGGTACGTTCAAATAGAC
The DNA here is from genome assembly GCA_030067965.1 of Latrodectus elegans. Classification (NCBI taxonomy): domain Eukaryota; kingdom Metazoa; phylum Arthropoda; class Arachnida; order Araneae; family Theridiidae; genus Latrodectus; species Latrodectus elegans. The sequence continues at coordinate 76,019,238 of CM057810.1, forward strand.
TAATGTGCCCTAAGCGTCTGTGCATAGTCTGCCTTGAATCTGTCGTACCGGTAGATGGCGAGGTAGGTCTGATGCTGTGCTCCGTCTGTTTCTTTTAGCGGAGACTGCCAAATACCAATCCTCATTCGGTGTTGTAACTTGGGAGCGACCTGTGCTATAACATCTACTCACATTACTATCATCTTGTAACCCTTGCTAAAACCTGGAGATGACACTCTGGGCGATTCCAAGTTCCTCGGATACTTCCAGCTGGACACATCCACATTCCGAATGGCCAATAGTCTTACCAGGTAAAACATCATCCAAATGCTTCCTCTGTGTCATAACTATACCGTTATTTAACTGAAAGGCTTTTAAAGCGCTTGGGAGCAATTTTATTTGTTTGCAACCATTCTTTAAACACCCCTTTCTTACACTCTTGTCATTGTGACGTAATCCGCGCCATCTGGTCATTTCCTGTAATTTGGATATTATTATTCAAGAGTTGTGTGAGATAATTCTTCATGTGAAATTTTTATTTTGGAGTTCATTTTCTGTTTCATTCTGAATTATCCTTAATTTATGTACATGAGTGTATAATCAATTTGCAGTCTCCATGGTGTGCAGCAATAAGTTTAAATCGTAAAACAGTATAATCCAAAACTGATCGAAGTATCTCTGTGGTCCCATTCAATGTGTATTTAATATGTATATTCATTTTAGACACGTTTGCAATCGTATTGAACAAAACAATTTTCATTTATCTCCATAGGCAAGTTTCATTGAAAGAGATCAGGTGATCAGGAAGGCAAAGCTGAGGTTTAATGACAGATGAAAATACTAGCAATTTCGAGTCCTGCTTTATTAACAGCATCAGAGATTCTGAATGGCCCATTACCAATTTTGAAACGGCTTATGCTGTATTCATAAAAGCTTGCATTTCTATCCAAAAGTGGAACTAAATAGGAAACTAATAACAAATTTATAAAATAGCATAGATTTAATACAAAACGGTACATCGGGATATGCAAACAAGGAATAAAACAATTAAAATGCACTTTTGTTTTCTCATTATTTCTCATTCTGTGATGCGCTAAAAGGATTTGAGAAAGAAAACTCAACTAGTTATAATTATATACCTCTATTTTAATTCTTCCAATTCCTTACATTCATCAGCAATGTTTGTTTTGCTCCTCATCTGAATGTCATGTCTCCAAAGGTGCAGCCTACCGAGTCCAGAATACGTCCTTCAAACTCCGGCAATTTTTTAGATTGTTCATATACCTCTAACGTTTCAAATATAATGAAAGAAAAAAGTCGAGTAGAGTAAAATCAAAAGAATTTGGAAGCCAATATTTGACTCACAATAATTTGTTCCTTGAATTCCTTGATGACGTATTACTTTTTTGGAGATACCTTGCCAATAAACGAACAATAATTATGGCAAATACCATAAGCCCTTTTTAGAGTAAATAAATAAATTGGAGGTGCCTGCTTGAGACACTGGGGACTACGTCACGTAAAAGTGACACCCAACGTCCCTAGTCAATAGACGAGACATCATGTTGAAACACTGGATTCTTAAAAAAAGACACCCGATGTTAAAAATGTTGTTAAATTTTTCAAAAATTATTTGAATGCGGTGCTTACCATTAGTTTCAACATTTTCCAAACGATAACTTACTATGTTAAAAATGAGACGCAAGATATAAGTTGTGAAATTACTAGTTAAAAATAAAAACATGAATAAAAATTTCTTCTAGATTTTTTTATCTTTTTTAAATTTTTAAGAAATTTATCGACTTTAAGCCGTTTTTGACATAGTAGATTTTTGTTTATTATTAGAAATCTTTTACTATTTTTCTGCCTATTTTTAAATAATTTATTTAAAAAAAATACCTTGCTATTATTTTATAGAAATCCTATCCATTTTTTGTAAAATAGTAATGTGGGTAAAAAATATTTTTCTCAAAAAGCTAAGAAATGGAAAAAACAGCTATTTAGTTCGATGTGTATCCTGTTAAGGGTTATGTTAAAGTGTTCTTTACAAAATCTCTAATGAAAGAAATGTTTCTATTGATTATAAAACTTCAGAAATATAAATACCTTTTCAGTTATTTCAAAATATTTTATAGAAAGAAATCTTAAATAAAACCTTTAATGAAAAAAATATACATTCCCTGATACAAAGTAAAAAAAATAGTTTTTTATCTTTTATGGTAAAGAGATACTTTCAAATTAAACATCATGCATACATAACTGTGTCAGGAGACACCGGACTGTACCTTTAGGTTAAGGTGTGCCGTCTCTCTAACAGCTAGTGTGCCCCACACCTATACGAGGTCCCTGAGGGCGCCAGCCTCGTGGTATTTATAAAGGCAATCAAAATGGGTTTACAAAATGGTAGCAAGATGTTACAATACATTTTAAGGGTCCTTAAGCAGTGTTAAACATAAGCAATAGCATTAAATAATTTGAGTTAAAAACAAAATTTGACATGATGACACATATAACTATCATTGAAGAAACTATTTACAATCAATGAAAAGACAGTTAACAATTTGTTGAGTAGTTATGACATTAAATACATTAAAGGCAATTTTATATATATATTATGAACACTTAATTATGACAAGGAAAATATATGGCATGATAAAAAAAAATGATAACTATATACCAACGAGGAATTTATATAAGTTTAATAAACACCTTAGCTTTAAAAAGCATTTTAGGTTAAAATATTTTTAAATTCTTCTAAATTTCTAAAAGTGTATAGCATTCAAAAACTTTTTAAAGTTCAAAAGGGGTTCATGATGTTCGAGAAATTCATACGGTTCGAAACATAGAGTTCATAAATTTCAATAAGCTCATAAAATATGTATACACCATTACTATTTGTGAAAAAGGGTTAACTTCAAGAATAGTTTTCGGACTCTTCTGTGGAAAATTATAGGTCGTCTGCTGGAGCGTGGCCAGTAACAAGACAAAGTTCCAATTCTAATCTGTGGAGACGAATGGTCAGTTTTGTGAGGAATAATCTACGGTGACGATCATTCATGAAAACTCTCATCAACTTCATGTTGATCTGTTGATTTGGGAGTTCTTTGTAGGTGGTATTTCTCAGTCTTTGAGCTTTGTGGGACATAATGGAAAGAATCACCTTGAGTTCCCCAGATACAAATGGATGAAACTGCCTTTCCAAATCTGTGGAGGTATTATGGAAATGGGCATTGAAACGTTAGCAGCTGGATGTGGTATGGAATTTCATACGTCAGCTTGATGGAGACTTCTGTGAATAGATATTTCGTAGTTCGGCCTTTTGTTGCATTGTCCCACAGAGACTGCCATTTCTATAGAATGAAGTGATTCGGGAATATCTTGGCTACATAATCACTAATGCTTAAGATTCAGCCTTCTCGTCATTTCCTTTGCAGCAATGTCTGCGCACTCATTTCCAACTTCGCCTCGATGCTCTGTAATCCAATTTAAGTTTGTGTGCGAAATGTAGCTGCTAGTTTTTCCGTTACTTCATATATAATTGGTGATGTGTAAAGTCGGTTAAGTAACGCATGCAAAGTTGTTGATCTATCATTTATCGCAAATCTGAGGCAAAATTAAACAACAGAAGGTACTGCACAAAATCAGGTATTACTTTATGGAGGCATTATAAATACCTTCTGTCCACTCATTTATGTGCTTCGCAAAATAATATACGGATCAGCTTAGGGTTGCATACTATAGGTATTAATAGCAAACCATAGTTGATATCCAATGCCAATAAAATATTAATTGTGTGTACAGTAATGTATGCTTTACCTACTGTATAGGAAATTCCGCAAAATGCATCTCAAGACTTTAGGCCTTATCTGCTAAATATGATCACTTATAAAAAAACAACGGCCATACACTTATAGTAAAACTCATATTTTCATTCACAAGTTTATCCAGATTTCCTATACAGAAAAAGTTTCATTTTCAAATCGAATTATTTTGAGTAGTGGTATTGACAAAGGAAGGGAAAGCATCGTTCTTTGTCTCGATTAATCCTTGCAAATAGTAGCAGTAATGCAACATTTGATGAGGATTGTGGATTGTATATTAAAATACTTTTCCATCCCCGATCATGATTTGACTTTATCGTGTATACTTCAGGTACGTGCCTTAATCAAAGTTTTAATGTTTCATTGCAATGTTTTTTTAAGGAATTGATTGGTTTGTTTCTCTAAGGTGACATTTAAAACAGAGTTGAAAAAACTATAAATTGTCACCTTAGAGTTCATTTAAACCAATTGAATATTCTAATCATTAACGGAAAATTAGGATATAGCATGCCTGAAATGCAAATTATATCTACGATATTCATGCGAAATTTTTTCATTTATATTGGTATCATAGAATTGCATGGTTAAAATGCAAAAACAAATTATCTGAAAAATGTAAATTATCTTCTTTGGCAAATAACTTAGAGTGATTTTCAAAATGTTACCACAAAGAATATTACACATTTCATTAAAACACTGCATGAAATAAATTTTTCCAATAGATTGAAGAAATTAGAAAAGATTGAATTTTCTCAAATAAATGACGAAGTGACCAATATGAATTTATTTAAAATAACGAGCAATTTTTTAAATAATATCTGTATTACATAAATTAATTTGCATTCAAAATTTTGAGTTTTCAAAATCCTTTTAATTTTTCATTCAAAATTATAAACAAGTGCTTCGCATTAAGAAAAATATTTAGAAAATGATATTAACAAGAAAATTTGAATTAATTTTGTCTTTCTTATCAATAAAATGCTCTTGCTCGTAAAAAAAAATTGTTTAAATGTCAAATTCAAAAATGTGACTCAATTAAAACTGTGAAAAATCGGAATGGGAAATAAGTATGATGAATAAGAATTTCAAAATTGCTTTTTACAATGTTAAAAATATTCAAGTGTATGTTAATAATTGTAAATAAGACTTCGTGATTGCGGCAAGAGTAGTTATCATGTATAAATGAGACAAAATTTCCAAATTTTGCAATAAAGTTTTATTATTTCAACGAACAAAATTTAATATGAAGTAATTTAGCAAAATAATGGAATATTATCATATTAACGTTCCAGAAAAAATTTCTTCTATAATTAGCGATCTTTAATCATTTTGAAATAAATAAATTAATTAAAAATTAGGAAATGATTAGGAACAACCCATATTTTTTAAATTTAATTTATTTACACATATATAAATTTTAAATATTGCATCATTTGAAATAAAATCGTGTCATAATTCTGTGTAAATCTGTATTTGAAATTATAAGTTTACTTGTTAGATTTAATTTTCTGCAATTAATGCGTTTTGGAATGTACAGAAAATAAAAAAATTAATATAAGTTGAAAAAAAAAAGTTTTGGAATTAACTGTGCTTTTAATTTTGGATTTACTTATATCTCATTTTCATTTTCATAATAGAAGATAATAAAACATTTTCTGAAAAACATGCAGTTTTGTTAAAATAAGAATTTTTGTTCCCCACAACACATAATTTAATTTAAATTTTAAAAGGGACGCACACACATAAAAATGAAAATTTACCGAAAATACTTAGACAAGTTTTTTTTATTGGACGTATATGGTGACAAATTCATGTTGAAAAACCTATAATGAACATTCTTTTCATAGGAAGATATCAATTATAAAACGCGTGTGAAATTATTCTTCATACGAAACTTTAAGTCAAAATGTCATAAATTTCCCCCCAAGATTTAAAGCAAATTTGTAAAGAGACTTTTTTAATACATACAAAGTGAATAAAAGGTTTATATTTAGTGTTTTATATATTTTGAAACAAATAGTTACATTCAGCACTTTATGACCACATTTTCTTAAACAAGAATGAGAAATTGGAATTGGTGATTCTATGCTAAGTCACTGAATGTCTGAAATTTAATGTTAAAATTACAACAAAAAAATTGTGGTAAACTCTTTTTATAAGATATTTTATTAATTTAAATGCGACCAAAATGAAATGAAATTATATTGTAAACAAACATGGAAACATTGCAGAATATTTCCTTTTTTCTGCAAAATATTTTCATTTAAAAAAATTAAAATTGAATAAATTGTGAAAACAATCTAATTTATAAAGGAAACTTTTGAAATTTGGATATAAGAATTAATAACTTAATGTATATATTGACAGACGAAAACTCGTGTTTTTTTCAATTATTGAATTTTTATTCTATTTTATTTTTATAAAGGAATCAAATTTATCATAACTTTCGAAGCATGTGCAACAGTTATAGAAAATAAAATAGAAAGGAAGAAAAAAAGATAGAGAGAAGCTTAATTTAGAACCTCTTCTGTGAAAGAGAGAGAGAGAGGCTACTTATAAGTTTGCAAAAGTTGCTTGTCTTCCACGTGCACCAGCTGCAGCTTCTGCTCTAGCACCTGCAGCAGCTCCTGCCCCAGCACCTGCTCCAGCTACTGTACCAGCTCCGGCTCCAGCTCCTGCACCGGCTCTACTTGAAGCACCTGCTCCAGCACTTGAATCGGCTCCAGATGAAGCACCTGCTCCAGCACCTGCACCTGCTCCGGCATTTGCATCGGCTCCAGATGAAGAACCTGCCCTTGCATTTGCATCGGCTCTAGAGAAAGCACCTGCTCTGGCATTTGTACCGGCTGTAGATGAAGCACCTGCTCTTGCATTTGTACCGGCTGTAGATGAAGCACCTGCTCCAAGCACTTGCATCGGCGCCAGATGAAGCACGTGCTCCGGCTCCAGCACCTGCTCCAGATGATGCTCCTGCTCCGGCTCCAGCACCTGCTCCAGATGATGCTCCTGCTCCGGCTCCAGCACCTGCCCCAGATAAAGCTCCTGCTCCGGCTCCAGATGAAGCTCCTGCTCCGGCTCCAGATGAAGCTCCTGCTCCGGCTCCAGATGAAGCTCCTGCTACGGCTCCAGATGCAGCTCCTGCTACACCGTTTCTATTGGTTCTTGCATTTGCACCTGATTCCGCTGAACTTCCAGAATATACAGAATTTCCCCTACCACTGAATATTCCGGTTCCAAGCCCAGACCATGAGGGAATACTCCAGATATTATCATCACCATTCAGAAATCTAGTAAAGGTATTTGCACCAGAGCCAAGATAATTACCATATTCCCTTCTGCCTGCTTGACTGTTTGAGACTGATGAAGAAACTGAATTGACTCCGCCTGTTTGAGTGAATATTGAATTGGTTATTCCATTCACACCACTATTTGCGAAATTGTTTGTCGTAGCAAAAATGTTGTCATTTTGTCCTTCACTACTTGTAGCAAAACTGTTTCCTGCAGCTATTGCATTGCTTCCTATTCCATAAGTGTTAGCATCAATAGCATCTGGTCCAAAGTTTGAAATTCTGCCACTTCTAATAATGGGTGAAAATCCATTTGAATCAATGATTTCATAATTTATTCCATCTCCACCGTCTGATTCATATGATATTTGAGTAGATCTTGATCCAGAAGAACCTGAAGCCTCTGACAATCCTGCAAAATTTGAAGAGCCCCTGAAAGATTCTGCTTCACTGTTTGAAAGAGCTTCTGTATTTGTGGAACCGATACCTCTTCCTCCAAAACTTGCCGCGCTTCCTCTTGAAAATCCTCTACTGCCTGAACCGTAATTAGACGAATAAGCATCGGTTTCACTTTCAGAAAGAGAGTTTGTAAACCCTCCTGCTCCTTGATTAATTGTACCTCCAATTGAGGATCCTCGGCTTCCTGCACTGTTTCTTCCAGCAAATGACTCAGATTCACTTCCTGAGAAAGATTCTGCCACATTAGATGATCCAAAATTTCTTGCAATTCCTCTCGAAGTAGTTCTTCCTGAGGAGCTGCTACCAGGATTTAATTGGAAGTTACTGCTGGAATCGGACTGGGACAAGGCTTCGGAAAATCCTTGTTGCGGTCCTCGGCTTGCAAATGTTCCTCCGTATCCCTGAGAAACTCCAGCGGCACTTCCGGTTGCAATTCCGTTTTGGACTCTTCTACCAGTAGCCGCGGCTGCATCTGCGGAAGCAGAACTAGCTGCACTGCTGCCTCCTAGGCTTCCTCTTGAACGTGCAGCTGCCGCTGCATCTGCGGAAGCAGAACTAGCTGCACTGCTGCCTCCTAGGCTTCCTCTTGAACGTGCAGCTGCCGCTGCATCTGCGGAAGCAGAACTAGCTGCACTGCTGCCTCCTAGGCTTCCTCTTGAACGTGCAGCTGCCGCTGCATCTGCGGAAGCAGAACTAGCTGCACTGCTGCCTCCTAGGCTTCCTCTTGAACGAGCAGCTGCCGCTGCTTCTGCTCTTGCCGCACTGTTTTGGCCAACATTTGTTCTAGCGTTGCCAGCAGCTCTTGAACTTGCATTACTTTCTCCTCGACTATATGCTTCACTTGAAGCAGCTGCTGAAGCATTAGATTCACTTCCTCCAACTGCTCCTGCCGTTGCTGCTGAACGCGCCGCGCTAACTGTTGAAGATGCACTTGGTAGTCCTTGAAAATCCAATCGGCCATTTCTGGTTGCATATATTCCTGGTATATATTCTGTACTATATGGTATTCTTACTGAAAAAATTCAATTTTTTTGAAATTTTCAATATTTTTGTCGTTTATATAGTCAATTTTAATTTGTTAAAAAGTGATTAGGAAATTAAATACTTTATTTCCAGGATTATAGGTAATATTATTTATGGTTATTAATATAATCTTGATCACATAAATCTTTAATGCGTCTTTTGTAAAACTATTTTTAATACGAGAAAAAAAATACTTACTCTCACCATTTTATCAGGTATGAATTATTTTAGTTTTCGAAATTTTTCTATTACATATATGTTTCTAATATATGCATAAAATCATTTTTTATTAAATGACTATAATATTGTTATAGAATGTTTCTTTGAAGAGCAAGCAATTTATGGAACACAACTAAATACAAATGTGGAATAAGTTCACGTGTGTTCTAGTAGATAATACATATTTTCAACATTCAGATATATTCAACTTATATTTGGAACAGTTATTAAAATAATTAAAACATGGCATCAATGAAAACTAATTACTGATTAAAAAGCTGTGTTTATTAGACAATCATGTAATTAAAAGATAAAAAACACAAAGTAAAAAATGTAAATTAATACGTTTTTAAATTTAGATACACTTATCTTCTTTTTGTTAAATTAAATATAAATGCACCTTTATTCATTATAAAAGTTTGTAAATCTATTTAAAAGGGTTATGGTTTACATTTTTGGTATAATAATGGAAAAACAAATATTTATGATTGAAACCTCTATATTATTGCTTATAAAACATTCCCCAATAATATCATTAAAGCTCTGCACACATTTAAACCAGTTTTGGAAGTAATGTTTTCACTTTGATTGAATATTACAATATACATTTTGAATAAATCAGCCAATTATTCTGGTGGTGGTAATTGTTGAACACGTAATTTTTTGATTAACATTAATAATAAAAAACTGAATTTTAGCATGATCCGTCGTTAGACGCTCCATCAGTTCAATGCTTTAGAGAACCATCAATTCCTTTGTTTGAAACAACGTGTAAAAGCTCATATTCTCATAATAATCAAATGTTCACCCCTTTGTCACCAATTTTCATGAGCAAAAAACAAGATACCTTGTTTGGCGACATTTTCAGTTATTCTAATTCACTATTTAGAATGTTGGTCATTCTGAGAATTATTTAGATTATTTTTGTGGAAAATATGTTGTCATGAATCATTTAGAATTGACAATCTTCATTGCTATGATACCATTGTCACCACGTGACCGGTTTTCCTGACAAAAAAGACATTCATTATGCTCGATGTATTTTGTTCCGCAAACTGCTTTTTTAGAATATTCTAATTTGAAAGATCCATCCCGATGATTGCTGATTTGTTTCGGGCTCATACATATGTATCCCTGATTCATCACCTCTGTAGATGTAACGAATGTTGTTTTATATAAGTTATATTTTGGGGCAAATTCTTGCATCAATAAATATCAACCCTATTTTGAATAATTCTCAGATCATACAGAAACCACTTTAAGCTTATACTTATCAAGGCAAAACGTTGTCATGAATGTTTCTTTTTTCTTTTGATATTTTTGATCCTGTGACTCTTTTCGTATGTGATCATACTATTTATCATGACTATGATTACTATGATATTTTTAATATTGTAAGATTGATGTAAAAAAAAGTACTTTAAACTCAAATCTCACTATAGAAAGCATAACATGCTTTCTATATATTTTTGTTTTAACACTTAACTAATTTCATAGATTTTCTGGCTCAATAACCAATTTTGAATTAACTAAAATACTAGAGAAAGCGTCAATCACAAATGAATTAAAATTTTTCAGCTGAAAGGCTATGTTTTTTATCTGTATAAAAAGTTAAATACAACGAAATCCTCGTAAAGTTGAAATATTTTTGTGATAATCTCTTAAAATAAAGTGGTGTTGAAAACTGTTTGTCTTTGAGAGTATTTAATGACTTGTCTGTAAAAAATGAATTCTGTGCGAAAGGCTATGAAATATAAAAGTGTGAATTTTAGATAGAAATAATCTAGCTAATCATGGTCATTGGTAAATATAGAAATATATATATATATATATATATATATATATATATATATATATATATATATATATATATATATATATATAGAAATATATATATATATATATATATATATATATATATATATTCTTTCTACTAGGACGCCTATCGAAGTGGAAGCTTGGGAGTTTTCTATGTTTCCTCTCGATATATAAATAAAGCTTCGTATCTGTGAAAAATCCAATCAGTTCTCAATTTGTTTGATCACTGTTGAAGTACTTTACATCATTCATATGCTGTTAGTTTGTGTCCACAATTTTGTTTTAGATTAATGGCATGCAATTGAATTTTTTTTAAATTCACTTTACGATATTTTTTGTATTTATTTTTTGGTGAATAAATTTTACAAGAAAAAAATTTCGTCCGTAGAATTTTTTTCATCAATACATATTTAACTTTTGTAATCGAGTACATTGATCGCAAACATATTATTCGCAAAACACTACTTCTAAAAAGAACATGTTTCCTAATCCTTATTTATAACCTGGGAAAAGCTGTATCGAAATATAAATGGAGAGACAAATATCTTGCATTTTAATTTTATATACGCAATCCATATGATTTGTGGCTTTTTGAACAAGCTCTTGTAAATAGTTTTAAAAGTGCTCCTTAGAATTTTCTTATACTCTTTGATTGGAAATAATTCAGGAATCAAATAAAATTTTAAATATTTCCCAATATTATTTATTTAATTATATTTAGTCCTCATATGATGCTTTAATGAAAATACTGTCATCTTTTTATTATTTGGCCGTATGAAAAATCGAAAATAATTATAAAAATTGTACAATTTAAAAAAAATATTTTTAACAATTTAAGAAATTGCTTACCTTCTGTGCATCGTCCCAAAAGACATTGCTGTTAAAAATAAAATTAGTAATTATTATTATATTTAATTGCAACAGCCAAATGCTTATCGTAAATCTAAAAAAAGGCAATCTTCAAAATATTAAGAAACAGTAAATTGTAAAAACCTATCAGATCAACGCACTGTTTGATTATATGAATAAATAAAATAATTCCGTAATATATTTTATTGTAGTTACGTTTATGATTGATAAATTTTCCATTCACCTATTATGTCGGTTAATATTTTAAAAACAACTTAGAAACACAGTTTTAACATAAGATTATTTTTGGGATATTTTCCATTCGCAGTTATATATGTTTGTATAATTAAAATTGAAGAATGTCATTTATTAAATTATATATATTGACTTTAAATATGAATTTTTATTTGGTTGTAATTAATTTTAAAAAATTGAATAAATGTGTAATTGAGAAACATGTTTAATTAAATTAAGTTTAATTGGAAAATTAAAATTTTTTTAATAAAGTCATCAATCAAAACATCTATTAACATATGTCTTTGTATAGTAATTTTTATATTATTACTAGCATAGAAAAATTTATATTCAAATATTCGCAGGTTGTTTACCCTTTTATTATAATTTTTGAATAAAATTAATTTTTCAGAAATAATTATTAGAACACTACATAACATATCGAGAATTCATTTCAATCTCTGTCATTAATTTATCTGTATATATACATATTCAAATGTAACTTCTCGAAAGTAATTCAAATTAATGCAGATTTATATTAGAATTTAAAGTTTTCTTTCATAAAATTAATATTAATTATAAGTGATCAAGTATAATATATTCTAAAAATTAAACTAATAATTGTATTTAAAGTAGTTAAAATTTTAAATAATACTCACTATTTTAATTTTAGTTTTTGTCTCGTAAAGTATTTTTATATGATTTCAATTTATCTCATAAAATAAATTTAAAAAATTTATTTTACTTATGTTTTATATATTCTGAAATGAATAACATAATGACCGAGATTTTTAAAGTCTTATGCAAATGCTTGTATACCATTATAGTTTCAATGCAATGTTTATCTTATATTTAATTTTGAGAATTTGTTTAAGAATAATATAAATTGTTTTTGAAAATATTATTAAAATTAACTTACTTTAATTATCTACGACAAAAAGTATGTCAAACAAATTCCATTTCAATAGATATATTTACCCCAATAACACTGTTTGAAGTGGTGCACGTGGTACCATCCACAAAGTTTTCTTCATACAATTCACAAGGCACGTCTGCGTTGTAGCAACTAAATGCACATGGGTTATATGCATCCTGAAAATGAATTATTTTTATCTTAAATAATGTTACTATATAAAAAATCAATAAAAAAATATTCAGCTTTCGTAAATCACATATTTTACTTTACAAAGCTTGAAATTAATGCATAAAAATTGGTTACAAAAACAAAATCATTATATATTGTTTTACTGATTCCAGATTACATTTGAAATATTGAAAGCAATTACGGAATGTATGTCCTTAGGCTTAACTAGATTAAATGGAGGAGTGACTACACCAGAGAGAACGGGATTATATAAAATTAACATTTGTTAAGAAAGCATGACATTTTATGTTAAAATTCTTTAGTATTTAATAACATTTTTTCTCAAACATAAGCAATTATTTAACTTTAGATACTTTGTTTAATTATGTTATCGTTTCAACCAAGAATAAGTATTGAAGGAATGTGTGTAATCTCAATATTATTAATGTGTTACTTAAAAATCACCAACCATTTCTCCCTCCATTTGCAGTATCATTAAATGCTTTAAATATTTTGAAAATTATTCTGTTAAGTGACAGAAATCAATCACTTGACTTCATAATTTCATTTAAAATCTTTATGTCAAAGTATAACAAGTAATTAATAAAAATAAAGAATCTGGTAACAGTAGATTTTTTTTTATTTCAAATGCTTTTAAATACAAGTGATTACTAAATGGGAACATGTATGCTCAGTTTTTATTTAATGAAGTGTTCTTGACTGTTTTATTATTATGTTCACCGATGTGCTCATTGAAAAATGTAACTTCAAATCAGGAAATTTTAATAAATTTAAATGAGATAAAGAACTTACCAATAAACCTATGTAACCGTACCCGTAACGTCTCTGGCATTGTTTGGGAACTTCAGTCAAGCATTCCCCTTGGTAGCATAACTATGAATGGAAATGAAAATATCCTCAAATATGCATTTATATTACTTTTTATCATTTTGGAATATAAACTGAAGTTCAAATTTTATAAAATTCAATTGTATCGACCATAGCAAAAATATTACCACTCAGAAAATGTGATTCTTTATAAAAACTTAATTCAATATGCTAACTTTGAAAACATTTTAACTGCTGAAGAATCTCCATTTCCTGATATAAATTAATGAAGCAAAAAATTATAAAAACAACTTATTTAATTTTTGGAATTAACATATTTTATAAAATATATAATATGGGGGGGGGGAAATTGTATAATATATAAATTATTTATTATATGTATCGATTATAAAAAATTATTTAAAAGAAAGTACTTAAATAAGATTTTACACAATAACTTCTCATTTCCTAAATTTTGAAATTATTTAAAGTTAAAATAAAGATAAAAATCTAATGACTAGAATTACCAAAACAACAGTAGCATTTGAGAAATGAAAATCTTTTTCATTTAAATTACATAAATTATTAGAATAACAAAATATCATAAGAAGAGAGAAAAATCTTTCGATAACTTTGCGTAAAGATGCACTCAATATATTAAATTGCTAGAAATAAATATCAATCTAAAATGTTACTCGACTTAAACATTTCTTTCGAAATGAAAAAATTCCTCATATATATATATATATATATATATATATATATATATATATATATATATATATATATATATATACATATTGCGATTAATTCAATTTTTAAACAATTAAAAAAGGATTATTTAATTAGAAATATTATTATCTAACTCTTATTATCTGTATTTAAATAAATATAATCACTTAATATCTAAAATCAATTAAACTGATCAAACTTTAATTACTTATTAAGTAAACTTCTGTTCTTAATATAATCATTGTAATCAAAATATTATATTTTATATAAATTTACAATACTGTAGTTTATTTTATTATGTGTGGATATAGTTACATTGTAAATTACGTACGTATAAAAACACTAATTTTCGTATGGTTGGTCACTATACCATACTATTATCTTAAAACTTAAAAAACTAAATTTAAACTCAGTTCAAAATATCTATATGGAAGTATTCTTTTTACTGATATTCGGTTTTTTTACATAGAAATGACGAATATAAATCAAGATTTATAACATTGCAAATACTAAAAGCTGTTGGGAAAAAAAAACATATTTTCAAATACTTTTGAGCTGCGTTCACTAATCTTCTTACAAATGCCTAAAATCAATTTGAACATTAAGTTATGAACATTAGAGCAGCATTTATCTTTTAATTTTAAATCACAGATAATTTATGAAATTTAACCCAGCTCAAGCACTTCCTTTCTCTCATTTTCCCTTCTTTATTCACGGAAAGATATTAAATTGTGTTTAGTTAATGAACATAGGCTTTTATGAGTGGGAGGATTTTTAGTGGGTCGGAAATTAATATCTTTAATCAAAAACGTGAATTTTAAGCCATTAGCATCCAGTTTGTAATCTTTATTAAATGTAGAAAAATAAAGTCAAATATCATAGATAAAAAAAGGATATTATTCGGATTAATTACATGTGCATAACGGTATTATGGAACTGGGGGAATAAGTTTAAATTTATTTCTATTTCAGCTGATCTAAATAAAAGGCTGAAATAATAATATAAATAATCTTATAAAGCAAAAGATTACAGGGAAAATATAAACTACTTCTCCAGAAATTGCGAATCTTTTAAAATCACATATAAGCATCATATAAAAATATGGAAATAATGCAAATTTAAACTTTCCTCCTTTTTAAATTATTTCAGTATATCTAACTGAAATACAAATGTGGGGAATTCTTAAATGATCACGACGGTATATACTTTACTTAAGATAAGTCTCATAACGCATCATACAATGCAAGGATGGTTATACAGCGAAATTAATTTTACTTAAATATAATCATCATGAAATACAAATGAAGGAAATTCATTTACTTTATGAGATCCGCATCTGGAAAAGGTCTCTTCCACATGATAAGTGTAAACGCCGTCACAGTTACATTCGAAAGAGCAAGGGTTGATCTGAGGATAAAGAAATTTTGTTTGAGTCCAATCCAAAATGAAATTTAAAGTAAGAAATATAAATATTTTTGCATTCATACATTCAAATTACTACAGAAATTCCTAATAGAAAAATCAAGCCCCAAGTAGTACGATTTCAGAAATAGATTATGAGAATTATTTTAAAAAAATTTTTTATCGCAGTAAAACATTTTTATAAACATTTTTTCGAAGTGTATATATATATATATAATATATATATATAATATATATATATATATATATATATATAATATATATATATAATATATATATATATATATATATATTGTAGTTGTGTATATTTTTACCTGCCATTGAAAAATTAAAAATTTTTATTAATTATCAAAGAAATTTCTTTTAATTATGGGCACCGGGCTGGATATTTGATAAAAATGTTCATTCTAAAGATAATAAAAATTGCACAGATGAAATTATTTTTAGAAAATTATTGCCCTATATTTATATAATTCAATAATTATAATATTGATATCATAATAATGCAACAATCTTAAATAGCTAAGTAAATATTAATTAAACCTGGTAACATTAGGGCAATGGATTTATTTTCTACCATTATTTTCTTTATTTTTTATCTATTTTTTTCTTTTTATCCATTTTCTTTATGAATTTATTTTACATATATATATATATAAAGCACTTTTATAGTATATAAAGCAAGATTTACGTGCCCTTATTTGTCTTAAAAATTTAATAAGATTTAATAAGAATTAAAAAAATATATAAAGTGACATGTATTACTGATTTAATTTTATGATTATGATTTTAAGTATTTTTAAAAGTTATCAAACTACTAATAAAAATAATAATCAGAACATCATACACAAAATTATTGCAGTTTATGCTATGGATATTTCTTTTTCTGAGCTGATATACTTAATGATCAGCCCTCTAGACATTATTTCATATGTTTGAACGTTCAGGTTCTTTCTCCGTTATAAACATTCATATTTCCAAAGAATATACTATAAATATATTTTCTGTAGAATAATTCCTTTAATGGGAAAAAATTCTTACTAAGAAGCGTGCCTAAATTTCTTATGGTCCGAAAAAAGGTTTGGTTTCAACCACAGATTTGGATATAAAGTAATCTATTCAATACGTTATAAGTTTTCATGCGTCTTTTTCGCCTTCATATTCGTGAAGCATTAGTCACATAACTGTATTATATTTTTTGTATGAGCAATAAATGTACAAGGTAATTACACTTGTTATAAATTATTCTAGATAACAATAATATTTACCTGAGTATAAACCAATGATTGACATTCTCCAGAAATCCTACTTAAACATTTGTTGAAACAAACATCGTCACCTAAGATAAAATCATGGATAATTCTAATTTTTGAATTATCGTTAATTTGTCGTAGTAACAAAAATTTATTTTCATTATACTATTTTATCTATATAAAAAGAGAATATTCCCCACAAATCATTAGTAATAATTCATCAATTCAATAGTATTTGCCACATTTTAATTATTGTAATTCGTAAAATATATTGATACGTGAAATTATATTTCAAAAATCTGGACGTAAATGAAAGAGGTTTCAGTATAGAAGCCATAAAATCGCTTTAACTAGTATTCGTCAATAAAAGACTCGGAGATAATTAAGCCCTTACTTTAAGTTTGGAAATTCTTTCATAAATGATGGATTGAAAAACTGTTGAATTTTATTATTATTTCTACGAATAAAAGTTAGTTAAGTGCTTTATGAATGTAAAATAGGCTGTTCAAAGTTATTCATTTTAAATTAGAAAAATAAAACATTAAATTATTCTATTAGTTCATTTTATTTTTTTATTTGAATTGTCCGTTAAATTTCTAATTCATTTATAATAAATGTAGGTTAATCTATTGGAAAACTTCTTTTAATTGTAAAATTAAAATAGTAACATTTTCATTAAGTTTAGCAGTTTGCAGATAAAAATAAAAACAACGATTTTTTTTATTTATTTTTTTTATTTTTTATTTATTTATTTATTTATTTTTGTAGTTGAATCCATTTTTGTGTAAAAATTTTTATTACGTTTAAGGGTATCTAACAGATTTAAATAATTTTTGAAAATTTTTTTGTATTTTAAATTAATTGATATTTTTGAAATGCTGAAATGTCTTCACATTATTAAAGAAAACTGAAAATGAAATTAATTATTATTTATAAAAAAATTAAATATTTTAAAATGTCTTTATATATTATAAATTCCCTTTTAATAACGTTACCTGCTACAGTGAGTGGAAATCTTGTTTTTTACCATTCTCTTTGCGGTTATCTTAATCACTATTAGTGGCTAGTGATCATTATTCACCCACTAATATCGTTAGAGAAAGAATATCAAGCATGTTGTGTTCGACGGGACTTTAGCATGATTTTTCAGAAAGGTGATTTGATTGTCAAACAATTTTTCCAGTTTCATGAACTGTACTACTATAATTAAATTTTTACTTATAATATTGGCGTCAAAAATTAAAGGCCTAGTTCGGGATTCAAAGGGATTCTTGTGAAACTTATTCGAGGTATAAGGTTACAGTTACATCTCTACGCAATGATGATTAAATTTCACAATGATATGTGCACTGTTCCAAACGTGATAACAATTCAAATCAATTATTACTTGTCTTTTTCTTTAGTTTCTTCCCGTAATGGTAAAGAAGATGCTGGTCCCTCCAAATGTTTTAAGTGATAAAATCGCTTGTTGACCAGATCGATTTCATCGGTCAGTAGTACCAAAATCAGTTTCTCTTGGAACCAGTTACTAATTTTAATGGTACAGACATCATTAAATTAGTAATAATGGTGTCTATAACACTAAAAATAACATACGCGTAAGTGATTCATTATGCAGTCAAACGCAAACTGTATATGTCTCAATTAGAAAATTAATTTCTTCATGTCTCTATATATATACAATCTTTTACTGGACAGACATGGAATAATATTATGATGGTCTAAATGGTTGTTACACTTAGCCAATCCCAAGCAATTTTATCATTGAAAAATCTTTTTTAAAATGTTCGCTAGGCTTTTCAATTGCATTTAATATTCTCCAATTATTCGCTAAGATATTAAAATGCGAGCTTCTGTTTATCAATGGAAACCGCATTATATATTTACGTTACATTTCGAAAGGGCAAATAAATGAATAATCATTTGTTAAAAAATGCCATGTTCAAATTTTGAAACTATCAAAGTGATTCAGAAATCCCTCTAATAATTTTGATAGTTATTAATATTCACATTTTATAATATTAATGTAAGCATTCAATAATTTAATTTTATCTAAATGTAGAAAATCTTATATATGAAATACTTTTCGAAAATAAGGGAAATAAATGAATGTATTAATATAACCCAGTGAATAATATTGAAATTAGTAAGTGAAGCAATTTTTCAGGGAATATGTTAATTATTTGGAATCTTACCCAAAGCAATGCCAATCTGTACTCCCAAAAGGGAAAGTAAGCCTACCAAAGTTAACATCCTCTTGCAGTTGCTGAGATGAATGCGAATATTCTCAATTTTCCGAAGCATTTATATGTAGAGAATATTTGTACGTCATAATTTAAAATTAACACCTGCGAGCATTAACATTTTATGACTTGGAGAAATTCTCAGCCAAGGAGTGCAAACGGTAGCCATGCAAACTAATAAATTCATAGAATTGACTAAAATGTTCAGTCTAGTTAGTAATTTATTTTTCAACACAACATCTCTATTGACTCATGTTTAACAATCTAAGTACATAAATAATAATTACAATTGCTATTTGTATTAAATTAATATATTGCGTCCAATATAAAATTTAAAAATAATGTTTATTGTCTTATTTTCATAATAACAGCTCTGTGGGTGTGTCAAATTTTAAATCTTAAAATTGTTTTACTCTCAACTCTATTCCTCAATTGATAATGGCAACAGCAAAACGAATAATAAAACTATTGTATCTTCCACTTGTATATTATGTTCTAAATTGTTTTCATTTAGCTGTCTTAGTAAGACCTAATGCACTTCCTCTTTCTATTCCTTGTTTTTATCATTCATTAAGTTTAATAAAATGAAATATGATTATTTTTATTGATATCCTTTAAAGCTGACACAGTTATTTCATTTATTTTTTATTAGATAACAAACACAAAAGAGAATTAATAATTGTGAGTCTACAAGTAAAAATATAACTAATCAAGAATACCTGTAAATTTTGCGTTACATTAATGAAGTATCTCCGCAGATTCACACTCTTTCTTGCATTACCATTATATTAAATGGAATTTTATATAAACTAAAAATTGTTTTCTTTATTTAAGAACAGTTTAACTTACATTATTTTATTATAAAACATTATTTAACGAACAACTTATTATTTTTACTGTTATTATGTACACAGTATTAAATAAATACAAATTAATAAAATTATTTCTTTACTGCCAATTCAATAAGATTGGATTTAAATTAAAATTGTTGTCAATGAGACGTTGTTCACGTAATATAGACTCATCTGATATAGAACTATAAATAAATTATTTGAGGAGTACAAAATTCCTTTTTGACTTTTCAAATCCGAATATATGTAGATCATAGTCTTCTTCAAGAAATTTTCTTGTTCTTTCAATTAGAAAAATTTTTATTCTTAAAAATTAGAAATTGAAATAGGTTATAAAATTTCAATTTCTAATTTGTATATTTTATTACTTCGACAACAAACTTACTTTTATGAATCTAATAAAATTTTAAAATTAATAATAGTGCTAAATATCAGCATTATTAGATATTATTCGCATATAAGATTTATTTTAATTAATGTTGAAGATTATAAAAATAATAAAATTTTTTAATGAGCCATTTAAAAATTTCTTTTTTAATATGTTATACATTTCATATGGCTTTATTTGAAAATCTGTCAATTGGAATAAAACATTTCATTAAATTGCAAGGATGAAGAAAATAAAAGACAAAAAGCAATGAAACAAAAAAAAACAATCTGTAATTACGACGAAAAAAAATTCAAAAGATATTTTTTCATATTTTGTTTAAAAAGAAATAAATTACTTAAAAATTATTTAAAAATTTAAAAATAATTTATGTTTATTTGTAAGAGAATTTGAAAGTAGTTTTGCATTAAAATTTTAAACATGAACAATACATTGCATTACTATCAATGTAAATTTACTAAACCTATTAATTTCTTGATATCTGAAGTAATGATGTCGGACAATATAAATCCATATTACTGGCCTAAAGATGGTTATTGTATATAAACTACAGAGTACATTTATGTCATTAATATAGTTATATATATATACGAACATATTCGATTTTCATCAATTTTTTTAACTATTTGGAATTGACATTTTATTTTAAAGTATATGTATGCATTTTGTTGTATACACTGATATGTATATACTTAATTTTATTTAATAATATCAATCGAGAGCATATTTATAATTTTTAAATTTATCCAGTTAAATTTAATTTATTTAGTTAAATTTTATTTAAATGCAAATTTATAAAGGATTGTTCTGAATCTTGATGCGAACAAGCAGAAAAATACACTTGGATTACAAAATGTATGCTATTTTATATCAGCCAATTTTTACACTCCTATTTATTGCAAATGGTTTGGTATAGAAAACTTTAAAACTGAGTAAAGAATAAATCATCGTTTCATGATTTCCTATACATTTAAAATGGGATTGAGCCAAGAAGAATATGTACGTCAGCAACTATGATTTGGAAATGATATTCTTTTTCACGTTATTGTATACGGATGTCTTACAGAACTTCTCAGAAGTAATAATTTTTTTCAGGAGAAAGAATGCACAATAAAGCCGTTGTCAGTTTTATTTCCAGATATTATGTGTACCATAATATAAAAGTTAATCGATGAAAATGAATAAACTCTTCAAATGACATAAAAAAATGTTTTTAACAGGTGTTCCACATCTCTAAATGAAATATTGTATGAACAGTTGCATATTAAATAATAGTTTATTAATAATTTCTTTCTAATAAAAGCGTATTTCATATTTAATAATTATTTATCATATTCACAACTATCAAGTTAATTGTTTTCAAAATGCAAATTTTGAGTATTGCAACTAATTTTGATTAATTCAACTTTCTTTTGAAAATTTGGAAATATTTTATATTCAAATCTAGAATGACATTGCAAAATTTGTCTAGAATCGACTGATGACTCTTGGACTGGTAAGTTTATTGCATAAAAGACTGATAACTATAATTGTTTAAATTATTTTTACTGGGATTCCCGTACCGAAATTTCTATTCGATTTAAAAATTTATTAACATAATGTTTCTCGATGTAAAATTGGCCACATAATTTCTTAAACTACATAGCTTTCTTAAAATTCCCATATCACTATCAAGAAAGGATTATTTATTTTCCCATTAATTACTCCCAACTTGTGAGGAAGCATGAAACTGATTGTCTCACCCTTTCACAACTTCCAATTTGATTTATAACACTATTAAAAACTGGAATCATAAATCGATGAAGCATTCATCTAATTAAACACGCAAAATATATTTATTGCTAATCAAATCTTTTAAGAATGTTAGATATGCAATCCCGTATGTGAAATGACTTATATTGCGTAGTTTTAGCATCATTTTATTACTTTTGAATAATTTTACTACATTTAACAAGCAGTAAAACTGTTTCAACATTTCATTTTATTTTAGAAATATTCATTTCCTATAAATAAATTAATATACATCATTAAATTTAAGTAATTCCGTAAATAAGTAAATAAATTAATATTTTTTTGAATTAAGTTTATGATTGATATAATTTACATATAGCTATCTATTTTCTTCAAGATCTCTTGATTTACTATGGAATACATTTTATTTTTCCTTAAAAATATCAAAGAAATTGAGAATTTTCTTAAACATTAATAAATTTTTTCTGTTGACCATAAGAATTTGATAACATGAGTTTCCAAATACTTTCACCATCAACTATATTATTTCATTTATAGAATATAACAAATATGCACTCGTAATAAATATCCTGTTATCATTCACAGCTTTCCTGTTTTAATACACTGAGATTTCTTGAAGGGAAACAGGTCGTTTTTGAATCGAATTAATTTTGCTGTGATATAATTGATAAAGAAATAGAATGTATGAATCTTTCTATCGATAATTCTTTCTCAAACTATCACTAATATACCATTAGCTTGTGTTTGAGGAACGAAGATATTAAAATTCATCTCCAATCGATCAGGAATTGACTGTATCTTGAGTATACAAAATACCTGTTTTAATACGAATCATTGTAATTTTATAAGGAATTGGTTGGCCTGTTTCTCGAAGACGGCATTTATAACGGAATCTAATGAACTATTGATACCCGTATTAGAATATGCTTTTTATCTTATTGAATTTTCTGGCCATGGACTCAGGGTTAAGCAATAAAATTGCTGAAATGCTAATTAGAGCTACGAAATGGGTACGACATTTTTTCATTTATATAGATACCAAAGAAATCTAGGATTATAATGCAAAAATAAACTATCTGAAAAATTTAAATCATCTTCTTTGGCAAATAATTTATATCTTTTTCCAAAATAATGTGACCACCCTAAATATCACAATTTTTAGTAAAACACTGAAAGGATGAATAAATTTAATAGATTGAAGAAGTTAAAATAAGTAGAAATTTCTCAAACAAATGAATAAATGACAAAAATGAATTTATATCTCGCAACAAGAATTTTTTTTAAATATCTATATTAGGTAAATTATTTTAGAATTCAAAACTTTGAGTTTTCAAAATAATTCTGATTTTTTTTCAAAGTTTTATATAACTGCTTCAAATTAAAAAAGAAATGCAAATTATGATATGACTAAGAAAACTCGAAATAGTTTTTCCCTTTCTTTTAAAGTAATTACTCTTGCTCATAAAAAAGAACTAATTGAGCTACAAATTTGAAAATTTGATTTAATAAAAGCTGTGGAAAATCGGAACGGGAAATAAATAAATATACAAGAGTTCTAAATTTGTTTTTTTACAATGCTAAAAGTGTTCATTTGTTCGCCACTAATTGTAAATAAGACATTAGAAATGAAATAAAAGTATAAAGGGTAAATGTGACTGAATTCCCAAATTTTGCAACAAATCATTATTAATTAAAAAATTGAATATATTATATAACTTAGAAAAATTCTGTGGACTATTATCTTTTTAAAGTCACAAAAAATTTTTCTAATCAGCATGTCTTATAATTTTTTATAAATAACTGATTTTAAAATTTGGCAATTAATAGGAATAATGTATTTTTTTAAATTTAATTTATTTGTACACTTTTAAGTTTTAAAAATTACTTCATTTATACTAAAATTGTATAATAATTTTACAAAGCTATGTATATGAAATTACAAGTTGATATATTAATTTTCAGAAATTAAAGTATTTTGCATAGAACTCAAAATAGTATAAATTTTATATAAACTATATAAAAACATGATTAGGTTATATTGTAGAGTTAAATATTCTTTAAAATTTTGATTTATTTATATATTTATTTCTTTTATTTGTTTCTTCATAACTATGCACTTTGTTAAAAAAAATTTCATGAAAACCTGCAATTTTTGTAAAATAAGAATTTTCCATCGATTTCACAAAATATGCAATTCTTTTATGATTAAATTGGCAAAAGTGCAGTTTTACAGAAAAAATTTTGACAATCTCTTTTCTATAATATGTATCAAGTAGAATTCACCCCGAAAAGAGTATTTAAAGACCTCTTTTTATGGGGAGATATCTTTTATAAAATGCAGGTGAAATGTTTTTCGTATGAATTGTTAAGTACAAATATTATTATTTCTCTTACAAGATATTAAGCATATTTGTAACAAGATTTATTTCTTAATATACACTTGTAACTCATTAGCTATTTATTTATGACCATTTTTTCTTGAAGAAGAATGAAAAATTGGAATTGATCTATCTATGTACGTGTTAATGTGCACTGTATGCATGAAATTCAATGTTAAAATTTCAACATTGAAAAAACTCTATCTTTATATATGATGTTTTTATAATTTACCCATGACCAAAACCAGGTTAAATTGATAAGTCAAAAAAAACACATAAATATAGCAGAAAATTTTATATATTTTGCAAAATATTTTCATTTAAAAGATTCATTTAAAAAATTTTAATTAATAATATAAAATTATAATTTATAAAGAAAGCTTAAACTGCTTCAGTTTTGAATAAATGATAAAAAATATATTTTGTGTGACAAATTTCATGTATTTTACGTAATTTTTAAATACTCATTCCATTTTATTTTAACAAAGAGAATCAAATTTACCGAAACATTGGAATCAGGTGTGATATTTAACGTATATAAATGAAAGGAAATAAAAGGCAGAGGCTGGCTTAATTTAAAAGCTGTTTCTGCAAATGAGGCTGCTTATAAGCTTGCAAAAATTGCCTCCCTGCCACGTTCACCAGCTGCAGCTTCCGCTTCAGCATCGGCTTCAGTTACAACTCTTGTACATTTTCCAGATGAAGTTCCTGCTCCGGATCCTGCACCTGCTACAGATAAAGTTACTGCTCCGGATGAAGTTCCACTTCCTGTTCCTGCACTTGTTCCAGATGAAAATTCAACACCTACCTCCGATGAAGTTTCTTTTCCAACTCGTGCACCTGCTCCAGATGAAGTTCCTGCTCCAGCTCCTTCACCTGCTTTAGATGAAGCTCCTACACTGGCTCTAGCTCCTGCTCCAGAATATTCTCCGGCTCCAGAAGTAAAGTATACTCAAATACCAGCTCCAAATGCAGCACCTGCTTCAGCTAGGATCGGGAAGCGTTATCTCATATACCGATTACTATATATTAAACCTCTTGAGAGGAAATTTTTATCTTTATTAAGATAGGTTAATGTAAGCAAATTTTAAAATTGAACAAGAGTTATATAAAATATTATTTATGAAAATTGTTTTAGTTTAGGAATATAAATGAAAGTATCATATACTAAACTTATATTATAACCAAGATCTTATTAATAAATTACTGGAAATTTATTTTATTCTCTGCTTAATCAAATACAAAACATTCGTAGAATTGTAATAAATATTTGAACTTATAAATTAGCCATTGAATTTAGATATTTTTAATATAAAAAATATTCAATTTTTTTTAGTGATATGCTCAACTATAAAACGGAAAGTATTTGTAATTTTTACTTCATATCTTCTGTGTAACCACTATTTAAAATTAAAATGTTTTCTTTGTTTTAGAATAATACGCTTTTTATCATTATTTTCCAAACAGGCTTGACATGTCTCTTTATCGGTTAGATCACTGCTTACAATATATAAATATGTATAGTTTAGGATTTCTTTCTAATTTTTTAAAAAAAAGAATATTAAATTTTACGAAATATATAAATATTATCAAATTCCAATGCAAATTGTTAAGTATCTGAGGTGAGAAAATGAAGGATAGAAATTAATTTGTCATTCAACAATACTTAATGACGCAATTAAAATTGAAGCTGATGAGATTACTCAAATGCAAGAAAACAAGCTGCTGTAGAAACAGTCGGTATTTAAGATTTAATACCTTAAATTCAGAAATTATATTAACGGTTTGGATAAATTGTATATAATTTAATTTTCAAAATGTTGCGAAGCTTATATATTCAGTGATCCCTAAGTTTTGCAGCATATCCCGTTGCTATTGGATAAATCTAATCCTTTATAACGACGTTTTCCGCGTTTATAGTAATCTCTCTTGATTAGGAGACTAATTTATTCTAAAAATTTTAACTATATACTCAATGGAATAGACATGAGATTAAAATATAACAAATTTGTTTATTCCGATAATATTAAAATGTTAGATTTAAAATTCCAAAAGTTCGTATTTCATTAAATCCAAAAGGATCAATAATTAAGCAGTATTAACACTTTGTAGTTGAATCCAGTGCTTCTGCTGGAACTTGAGCAAAAAATAGATCCTAGTAAAACAATTACTTGTTGTGTTATCATATCAATTTCTTAGACTATTTGAAAAATAATTACATAAATTTTTAATTCAATGCTATCCGAGAATTTTTTATTTCTTTTCTCTTCATATAGTGTTTATTTTTAAGAAATAACATCACAATTATAATTAAATATCTAATTTTTTGAAAATGTAATACTCTTTTATATAATTGCTGTTAAAAGTTGTGATATTTTTCTCTTAAGTTTAGCTGAAGGACTCCATTTATTTTTCATTCAATTCCTGTTTCTTTTCCAAAGTTCATGCTTTTGTTCACTGTTGTTCTGTTTGATGTAGAGCAAAAATGTTCCTATAATACTTATATATGTATTCTCAAATTATGAAACAAGCTAGATCCATCCTGTAATAAATAATTAATATGAAATTTTTGACAGATTATTATTAATAAAGCTATTAACTTTAATTATTTTAACAGTTCAATTTATTAAACTAATTTAACAGCAAAAATTTCTTTTAAGACAACGGTAGTTGTTTCATTTCCTTTCAGGCAACTCATCTGAAAAGTTTAACCTACTTAAAAATATTTCCATAAAGAACGTTATAAATATTTTTACATAAATATTTCATCTGTTTTAAGATTTCTATACGTCATTATATCTTTTTTGATTCTTTTAAGGAATACGCTTTCATAATATAATTGCTTCGCTATCTGAATACAATGGTCGATTAATTGACTAATAGGTGAAAGTGTGTCATTTGTCGATGGAAATCATGTTTCGGTATTACATTGCCAATTATGGCGACTTGATTATAAGAATAAATTTATTAGTAGATCAGAGCCAACGATTAATTACTATTACGAAATTTTTTAGGTGTTTTTCAAATTTATTTAAATTGATAACCATATTTATTAATTTGATAGTAATTCCCCTCCCCCAAAGATAAATGTTTGTTTTTAGTAGAGTTGTTACTTTCTGTATGTAATTATAATAATCATTAATCTGAAAACAAGCAAATTTTACAGTGTATTTAATATGAGGGAGTTATTTTAGTAAAATAATCTCAACCAGTTTTTTTGCAACAATATTTTTGTTAATTTTTAAGAATTTGGAAATAACGTTATTAAGTGGTTGAACCAAAACACATCATTTCATTTCAAAGCTCCTTCGCATTTTATTTAATGATAAATCAGAATCAAAAATCGTATGTCAGTACGTGCATTTTCCACGTGAAATACTACTAAATGCTTTTAACCACTAAATTACACATTAAATTTTCAATCCTATTTGTAAAAAAAATTTAGCAATGGATTACAACTTTTGACAAAATTCTTATATCATAGATTTATCAAATTAAATTGAGAATTTAAAATCAACATATGTTAGTAAACATTTATATAAGAAAACTTGCTTATCATTAAAGCAACGTTACTATATCCATAACGTCTCTGACATTGTTTGGGCACTTCAGTCAAGAATTCCCTTTGGTAACATAATTATAAATAGTAAATACCTTAGAGGTAAGCATGTAAATCAGAAAATGCAGCATTTTTTTTGATTATTCTCTTCTCGCAAGCACAGATTTAAGAAAGAGTTTTACAAATTCTACCTTATTAATAATAATTAAATATTTTTATCTTGTGTTTAACATAATGTAATATTCTTGTATCCTTACTCATAAAATAAAATTCAAAAGAATATGATTTTAATTTAATGAAAAAGATTATGCTGAATACATTTTTGCTTAAAAATTTTATTTTAATATTTTAAGAGGTAACTGAAGTATTTAAAAAAATTAATTTTAATTTAAAATCTGTTTAGCTGAAAGCTTGTAGCATTGGTAAAGAAAGGAGAAGAATAACTTGAAAATATTAGTTACAATAATTTTCAAATAAGCCTTTAGATTAAATTACAGTTAAGCAGACACTTTGATAGTTCTAAAATATTAATTAGTTTATAATTTTAATTTAAATAAATATAATTTCAATTTATTTTTTCCACATATAATTACGCTACTTTTGAATTTAATAAATTTTAGAAATTTTGTTTCTGAAATCCCTTTAATATAAATGTAATTTTTATTTAAAGAACATTATAAGTTTTGTTAAATTATATTACAGTTTATTTTTTGGTACTTTGTTGTGAATTCTGATATCAATAACGCATTTTTTATATGACTGACTAATAACCCACATCATTTATTCGAATTTTAATAATTAAATTTAAATACAAATCGAAGTATCTATAAGAAACAATCCATTTTTATTCATAGATAAAATTATTAAGTACAAACTAGTAATAACCAATAAAAATAAAAAGGAACATCTTAAAAATTTTCCCCTCCACAGTTTCAGTATATCTCCAACGGAAGTACATTTTAATCTCCCTAAAGATAGCTAATAATCTACTTTGAATAGTCTTAAGAAAGCTCCAACTGTCTAACATTTTTATTTTAAACTAAGGGAAATTTATGAAGTCTAGTCCAGATCTCTAGCATTCTTTTCTCGCAATTTTATTTCACCATTTGTGAAGGACTGCTAAATAGGGATTAGTTAATGAATATAGGGTTTTTTAGTGAGATACGTTTCGGTGTGCTGTGAATTAATGTATCGTTAATCGCTGTCATCAATTTTAGGCCATAGCCACCAGGCTGTACTCATTATGAAGAGAATAAAAGCAAATTAAAATATACTACAATGAAAGTTACTATTCATATAAAAATTACATATACTTCAATAAAATGAAGTTTTCTTAAATCTTAAGAATCCACATAGAAAAAGAAATTGATAGAAAAAGTTAATTCCACCTAAAACATGATTTAAT
Source organism: Latrodectus elegans (assembly GCA_030067965.1). Taxonomy (NCBI): domain Eukaryota; kingdom Metazoa; phylum Arthropoda; class Arachnida; order Araneae; family Theridiidae; genus Latrodectus; species Latrodectus elegans. The sequence goes on from CM057810.1 coordinate 76,048,822, forward strand.
TTCAATCGAATATTTAATACGTGGTTGTCTAAAATCTTTCTTTATCAAAATTTCAATGTAATTAAAATTTTTATTTAATTTTTCCGTTTTAAAAGAAAGCATTTAAGCTATTCTGTATATTAGAAATATGTAATTAGATTCTAATTTATAACAAATATTAAATAATATTTGCAGAAAACTAGATTTTACTGTTTTTACTTGTGAAAACAAAATCAGGATCTGTTATTGATTTAACATTACAGAAAAATTATGAATTAACGGGACAGTTATATAATGCTTTTATGCATTAGATGAATTATAAAGCAGTGTCCCTACTTTATGTGATTCGCATTTCGAGAAAGTTTCTTCAGCATGAAAGCTAACATGACCATCACAAGAACATCGGAAAGAACAAAGGCTGGTCTGAAAAAAATATTAAAATACATTTAAAAGACAATAAAGTTTAATATAATATAAGATTTATATCTCTTATCCGATTTATATTACTTTTATACTTTATTAAGTTTATAAACTACTCATCTAAAAATATGCTTCTAAATATAAAATTTGTTAAAAAAAATGGTATTGTTAATTATTTCAACACTATTCATTATTTAGACAAATTAATGTAATTTGTTGAAATAATGCTATTGTAAATATGACAATAAGCATAAATAAATCCAGTGAAATACAACTATGCCGAAATAGAGAATTGAACTACACATTTCAGTGAAAATAATTGGTTATATACTTCGCTGAAAAAGACAATGTTGTGTATGAATGGGAATATTTCCAATAATTGATAACAAAGACAAAAAGGTATGAAGTGTTACTCAGTCTCATTTAGTACTAAAAACTAAGCACGGAAAAACAATTTTAACAAAACATTTTTAAAATATTTTTAGCAGTTTTCTCCAAAATAAATATTTAGCAAATTTGGGAGCATCATGATAACGAATTTATTTTCAAAGATTACTCTAATGAGTAGTGTATACCTAAAATCAATAAGAGAAAAGAAATCAGTGGTAATGTATAACTATGCAAAAAATAGGAAGAAAAAATAGATTGTGCGTTTTACAGTGAGGTAAATGTATTAGTTATATATCATCCTAGTAAATAGAAATACTTACTTGTGTATAAACTAGTGAAAGATCTCCCGAGATCTTACTTAAGCATTCATTGAAACAAACGTCATCTTGCCTTACAATGAAATTAAGAAGACTTTCCATTTTAAATAGTTCTTATACTCCATAGAAACTGAAAAATTTTATTTTAAAACGCTTTTTTTTTTCTAAATGAAAAGCAGAGTATTTCCCCATACAATCTTAGTTATTAACCGTAAAATCACTCGCAAATTCTACTTCTTTATAATTACAGTTTTAATATAATTTACTGTTATATCATATTGTACTTTCTTCATATCAGTTTTACTATACATAACAGAAGCATATATTATATTCATTCTCAAGTTCTAAACTTAAAAATTATTTTTGGTGTAGTGTGTTTTATATATAAATGAAAATTTGTCAGTGAAAGAGTGGTTAGAGCTTTTTATATAACTAATTAAATTTATAATCAGTTGTTATTATTCGCAGAGTACAAATCAAAATATGAATTCATAACATATATTATACACATATGTGTCTACTACCACTAAATATGAGAATATAAATGATGAAGACTTCAATTTTTTTTTACTTCTGTAAATATTTCTCCTAGATTTTCTTAAACAATATTTATATTTTAAGAAGAAATGCTATAACAATTTATTTAATCTTTATTCTCAGATAATAAAATATGTCTTCAGTAAAACTTTCTAAAATCTTCAATAAAACAAATACAACTATGATTACATTCTTAGAAATAACATATTTCAAAAAATATTTAAATAAAACTATCCTGTTGATTTATATGTTTTAAAGGACTTTTAAGAAAATTTCAAAACTTAAATAAACTCGTTTGCTTCCTTTCATTTTTCTCTTCCTTTTATAAATTTAGGTATTTTTTAAACTTTCTTGAAATTTTACTTTTCTTTCCTACTTTTTTTTACATTTTTAGATAATATTTAAAAAGTTTTGTTCTAAAAACATACGTTTCTGATAAATATTCTTTAAAAATTTTGATATTAAGGAAATTTCACGCAATACATTTTGCAATGCATTGTAATGAAAAACATATATTTGAATTAAATTAAATGTGCTAGTTCAAATATCGCAGATATACTGGGACTATAAATATTTATCAAAAAGTGTTGTTATTCTTCATAAAAATACTATTTCTTATCGTTGAAATTTTATGTACAGCAACTAATTCAATTTCAAAATAGTTTAAAAATCGAAATTAGAATTTTTGTAAGTTCGAATTTATTTCTCAAAATGTTTGTTATTTCAACTGAAAACAGGAACTTGGGTGATACCTTCCATTTCTATTGTGATGTAGATACATATAGTGGTAGTAACTTCAACAGAAAATGCGAAGATAATGGAGACTAGAGTGGAGACACGCCTGTTTGTGGTGAGTAAGTATTTTTGCAAAAAAAAAAAAAAAAAAAAAAAAAAAAAAGAACTGTTTTTGGAAGATACTGCCCTTTTTTACAAAATATTTACTATTACATACTTTAGATTATTTGTATGATTCTTAGAAAAAAATTTAGGATTGACTTTGCTAGTTAGTAGTTATTTATAGCAATAAGTGTTTTATAATGGATATTATTAAATTATTTTAATTTTTAAATACCTTCTTCTTTTAAAAAATTCGCCTTTAAAGATTTAACTCAGAATATCAAAAGACAAAAAGATTAAGGGTTATTTTGCTACTGTCGATCAAATACAAATGAATCTATTAAATAAAAAGAAATACTAACAAACTATTATAAAATTTAAAGCACAATTTTTTTTTTACAGAAAGTATTCATAAATTCAATCAAACTTTAATTTGTCCTGTTCATAGGATTCATTATTGGACAATCTATAATTCTTAAGCAGCACATTCCTTTTACCAGCCAGTTCTTTTAATTACTGTAGTCGGTGACTGACTGTGTTGTTATATATAATCATACATATCACTATACAACTAACTCGAAGGACTGCTCTCAAAAATCACAATTTGATCATAACGAATTGGAATTTATTGGGTACGTTTAATATGAAATTCAATCGTCAGCAATAGAAAACGAAATTAAATTCATTTGTTTCTTAACTTATGTGATACAGTTTGTTCAGATTTATCAGAACGCAACTCAATGTATCTATAAAAGAGAGAGAGAGGTCCATCACTTACAAAAATATATAAAGATTATAAAAAAGTATAATAGTTTTTTGAATATATATCCTATTGTGATAGAGTGAGTTTTACAATATTTTCTTCATTTCCAAGATGGAAATCTTTTACCACATCGATGTTTTTATACTTAAAATAATTCGACTATGTGAATCAATCTACAGGATTTCAATAACAACTTGCGAAAACGTAATGAACTCAAAAGTCATCAAAATTCAGAAAACTCTGTTTTTTTTAAATAATGACATTTCTCAGTAATGGTGATGCAAATCCTTGTACCATCAATACTGTGAACATGAAACTTACAAAATAAAAAACCATCTTCAATCGTAGTCACGCCTAAGCTTTTCTGTGCGTCTTGATCAAAGGTTATGTCCTTTTACACTTTTTCTCTTTTTCTCAAACAAAATGGACGTTATTTTTACGAGATTACTTTTTCATTGATATAACAGTTTTCTATTAAAATGTCTTAAATTTAACGTTCTTTTAAGGGAAAAAATATTTTAGACACATCAAAGATAAATTACTTCTCAATTTTTATGTAATATTATCTCTTTAAGATAAAATGTATAAGGAGTGTTTTATGCTTATGATTCTATATTTAAGATGTGTAGTAAAAAAGTGTATATTTATAAATAAAATACATAACGGTATGCCAATGTATAATATATATGTATACTACTGCAAAAAAAACAAAGTTTAGTGAGTTATAGGTTACAAATTATGCTTTATTAAAAAATGAATAATTAATTGTGATAGCATTTTACATTCACAGATTTTATTTACTGTGCTCGCGAAAGGCTACAATACACATTTTAATTTTTATTTATAGCATAAATTGTGTAAAAGTTTTTAAAATAAAGCGTTATTTAAGATTTTGTTAATGAAATTGACTTAAAGTATTTTTTCTGAAAGTTACAAGATATAAAAATAAAAATGCAATATTTTTGACATTTCACAAAGATAACATTTGAAAAATCTGAAATAATCAAAATTTTTTCGTCAATTGATAAAGAGATTTTAAGAATCCATAAAAATAATTTCGAAAAGAGGTAAAAAAAATAATACGATAGCTCTCTCCTTAATTTAAAAATTATTAAAATTAACTATAAGTCAGATCTAACGACATAATCTTAGATTGTATTTTGATCAATTCGAAAGTTTATATTGTCATTTTAGCTTTCTTGAAATGTATATTGATGATACTAAAGCTCTTATAAAGTCCAGATTTTTTTAAAAAAAAGATTACACTTAAATTAAATTTAAAGTATATAGAAACGTATGAGAAAAATTATATACTCGTTTTACAACTGCATAAAAAATCTTTGCTTATAATTATTATCATAAAAATTTTATTAATCCATAAATAAAAATATTTTCTTTTGCAGAAAGGGAATGGGAAGTTGGAATCGGAATGGACAATAATCCTGAATATGATCCCTAAATCTGAAAGAAGGATATTGTTAAAAAATTTTGTAATAATCACTTTATTCAAAGGTATTTATAATTTAAGCTCTTTAAAAATAAAATTGAATTAAAAAGTCAAAAAATACATTCATATTATAGAATATGAAGAAAAATATTAAGATTATTGTAAAAGATAATTTGCTTTCTACTGAAAAGTAAATCTCTCATTAGAAGCATTCGAAAATGTATTATACATCCAGAAGAAAATTGTTGAAAAGATCATATTTTTAATAATACCAATGAATTTAAGCTGAGAAGGAACATTTTTACATTTTATTAATTGGAACTTATAACTCAAATAGATTTTGAGTAAAAGCGGAAAAAACATTTTAGTAATCGTATTTACTCCATTGCTTACATGATTATTAAATGCTCCTCTATTGGAATGTTGGGAGTTTCTACAAGAATCTGAATGCGATTTGGTTTCAGAAAATCCTTGTATTCGTCCTCTCTATTAAAAAATTGCTATGTAATCAGCTGTTGGACATCATATCTGCAAACATCTTTGTATCATTAAAATAATTTACTGATAAGTAAATAATCAGCGGCACACGTGCAGTTAAATATACATTTATGAATACAACAAAAATATTTATCATAACACAAAGTGGCTATAAATTTTTGAAACAGATAGCAATTTGAACATCTAAGTTCACAAAGGGGGTTTGACTACTAATAAATTAAATTAAAAATGAATTTGGAAACAATGGCTAAGGTGTAGGTTATCAGTTGAAATAACTACATACTTCAATATATATGCATGATTTTACATCTATAATATTGATAATTAAGTCAGAACAATAATTTTCGTAAGATAAAACCAGATCAAAAGAGAAAATTCAAGCAATGTTCTCCAAAGTTCCGGTAGACATGTGGGTGGGTGTTTATGGTCTGCAATTTGTCGGCCTAGTATGTCCCAGACAGGTTCTATTGGATTCATGTCCGGTAAGTGTGCTAGCCAGTCCATGCGGGTGATATTTTCTGATAAAAGGCATTCGTCTACAATATTTGCACAATGAGGACGGGTGTTGCCATCCATAAACAGAAATTCTGCAAACATGGTGCATCGAAACAAAAGCACATGTTGTTCCAGAAAGTCATCCCAACAGATGTAACCTGTTATGGTTACATTTTGAACATGTAGGTTAGTTCTGGAACCCAGAATAATTCCTCCTCAAACGAGTTATTCATTATTACCGTAAAGATGTCTTTCAATATTCTTATCTTGATGGTAACATATACCTGACCCTCTCCATATGAAAGTCCGATGAGAATCAGACTTAAAACTAAATCTGGACTCGTCTGAAAACATCACACAATACCACTGTTGTGGCTTTTACATTGCATGCTCTCGAATGCAGGAAAGCTGCAGGTGACAGTGAGTTGCGGTAAGTGAAACACATCTGACAGGTACGTTCAAATAAACTAATGTGCCCTAAGCGTCTGTGCATTGTCTGCCTTGAAACTGTTGTACCGGTAGATTGCGAGATAGGTCTTAATCTGTGCTCCGTCTGATTCTTTTAGCGGTGACTACCAAATACCAGTCCTCATTCAGTGTTGTAACTCGGGGCGACCTGTGCTATAACATCTACTCACATTACTATCATCTTGTAACCCTTGCTAAAACCTGGAGATGACACTCTGGGCGATTCCAAGTTCCTCGGATACTTCCAGCTGGACACATCAACATTCCAAACGGCCACTAATCTTACCAGGTAAAACATCATCCAAATGCTTCCTCTGTGTCATAACTATACCGTTATTTAACTGAAAGGCTTTTAAAGCGCTTGGGAGCAATTTTATTTGTTTGCAACCATTCTTTAAACACTCCTCTCTTACACTCTTGTCATTGTGACGTAATCCGCGCCATCTGAACATTTCCTGTAATTTGGATATTATTATTCAAGAGGTGTGTGATAATTCTTCATGTGGAATTTTTATTTTGGAGTTCATTTTCTGTTTCATTCTGAATTATCATTAATTTATGTACATGAGTGTATAATCAATTTGCAGTCTCCATGGTGTGCAGAATTAAGTTTAAATCGTAAAACAGTATAATCCAAAACTGATCGAAGTATCTCTGTGGTCCCATTCAATGTGTATTTAATATGTATATTCATTTTAGACACGTTTGCAATCGTTTTGAACAAAACAATTTTTATTTATCTCCATAGGCACGTTTCATGGAAAGAGATCAGGTGATCAGGAAGGCAAAGCTGAGGTCTAATGACAGATGAAAATACTAGCAATTTCGAGTACTGCTTTATTAACAGCATCAGAGATTCTGAATGGCCCATTACCAATTTTGAAACGGCTTATGCTGTATTCATAAAAGCTTGCATTTCTATCCAAAAGTGGAACTAAATAGGGAACTAATAACAAATTTATAAAATAGCACAGATTTAATAGAAAAAGGTACATCGGGATATGCAAACAAAGAATTAACAAATTAAAATGCACTTTTGTTTTCTCATTATTTCTCATTCTGTGACGCGCAAAAATGATTTGAGAAAGAAAAAAAAAACTCAACTAGTTATAATTATATACCTCTATTCTAATTCTTCCAATTCCTTACATTCATCAGCAATGTTTGTTTTGCTCCTCATCTGAATGTCATGTCTCAAAAGGTGCAGCCTACAGAGTCCAGATTACGTCCTTCAAACTTCGGCAATTTTTTAGATTGTTCACATACCTCTAACGTTTCAAATATAACGACAGGAAAAAGTCGAGTAGAGTAAAATCAAAAGAATTTGGAAGTCAATATTTGACTCACTTTAATTTGTTCCTTGAATTCCTTGATGACGTATTACTTTTTTGGAGATACCTTGTCAATAGACGAACAATAATTATGGCAAATACCATAACCCCTTTTTAGAGTAAATAAATAAATTGGAGGTGCCTGCTTGGGACACTGGGAACTACGTCACGTAAAAGAGACACCCAATGTCTCTAGTCAATAGACGAGACAACATGTTGAAACTTTGGATTCTTAAAAAAAGACACCCGATGTTAAAAAAGTTCTTAAATTTTTCAAAAATAATTTGAATGCCTTGCTTACCATTAGTTTCAACAATTTCCAAACGATAATTTACTATGTTAAAAATGAGACACAATATTTAAATTGTGAAATTACTAGTTAAAAATAAAAACATAAATATTTTTTCTAGATTTTTTTATCTTTTTTAAATTTTTAATAAATTTATCAACTTTAAACCGTTTTTGGCATCGTAGATATTTGTTTATTATTAGAAAACTTTTTACTATTTTTCTGCATATTTTAAATAACTTATTTAAAAAAATATCTTGCCATTATTTTAAAGAAATCCTATCCATTTTTTTGTAAAATAGTAATGTGGGTAAAAAATATTTTTCTCCAAAAGCTAAGAGATGGAAAAAACAGCTATTTAGTTCGATGTGTATCCTGTTAAGGGTTATGTTAAAGTGTTCTTTACAAAATCTCGAATGAAAGAAATGTTTCTATTGATTATAAAACTTCAGAAATATAAATACCTTTTCAGTTATTTCAAAATATTTTATAGAAAGAAATCTTAAATAAAACCTTTAATGAAAAAAATATACATTCCCTGATACAAAGTAAAAAAAAATAGTTTTTTACCTTTTATGGTAAAGAGATACTTTAAAATTAAGCATCATACATACATAACTGTATCAGGAGACACCGGACTGTACTTTAAGTTTAAGGGGTGCCGTCTCTCTAACACCTAGTGTGCTCCACACCTCTACGAGGTCAATGAGGGCACCAGCCTCGTGGTATTTATAAAGGCAATAAAAATGGGTTTACGAAATGGTAGTAAGATGTTACAATACATTTTAAGGAGCCTTAAGCAGTGTTAAACATAAGCAATAGCATTAAATAATTTGAGTTAAAAACAAAATTTGACATGATGACACATATAACTATCATTGAAGAAACTATTTACAATCAATGAAAAGACAGTTAACAATTTGTTGAGTAGTTATAACATTAAATACATTAAAGGCAATTTTATATATATATTATGAACACTTAATTATGACAAGGAAAAAATATGGCATGATAAAAAAAATGATAACTATATACTAACGAGGAATTTATATAAGTTTAATAAACACCTTAGCTTTAAAAAGCATTTTAGGTTAAAATATTTTTAAATTCTTCTAAATTTCTAAAAGTGTATAGCATTCAAAAACTTTTTAAAGTTCAAAAGGGGTTCATGATGTTCGAGAAATTCATACGGTTCGAAACATAGAGTTCATAAATTTCAATAAGTTCATAAAATATGTATACACCATTACTATTTGTGAAAAAGGGTTAACTTTAAGAATAGTTTTCGGACTCTTCTGTGGAAAATTCTAGGTCGTCTGCTGGAGCGTGGCCAGTTACCAGACAAAGTTCCAATTCTCATTGGTGGAGATGAATGATCAGTTTTGTGAGAAGTAATCTACGGTGACGAATATTCACGAAAAATCTCATTGAATTCATGCTGATCTGTTGGCTGGGGAATTCTTTTTAGGTGGTATTTCTCAGTCTCTAGAATTTGTGGGACATAATGGAAATAATCACCTTGAGTTCCCCAGATACAGATGGATGAAACTGCCTTTCCAATTCTGCGGAGGCATTATGGAAATGGGCATTGAAACGTTAGCAGCTGGATGTGGTATGGAATTTCATACGTCAGCTTGCTGGAGACTTCTGTGAATAGATATTTCGTAGTTCGGCCTTTTGTTGCATTGTCCCACAGAGACTGCCATTTCTATAGAATGAAGTGATTCAGTAATATCTTGGCTACATAATCACTAATGCTTAAGATTCAGCCTTCTTGTCATTTCCTTTGCAGCAATGTCTGCCCAATCATTTCCAACTTCGCCTCGATGCTCCGTAATCCAATTTAAGTTGATGTGCGAAGTCGTAGCTGCTAGTTTTTCCTTTACTGCATATATAATTGGTGATGTGTAAAGTCGGTTAAGTAACGCATGCAAAGTTGATGAGCTATCATTTATCGCAAATCTGAGGCAAAATTAAACTACAGAAGGTACTGCACAAAATCAGGTATTACTTTATGGAGGAATTATAAATACCTTCCGTCCACTCATTTATGTGCTTCGCAAAATAATGAACGGATCAGCTTATGGTTGCATACTATAGGTATTAATAGCAAACCATAGTTGATATCCAATGCCAATGAAATATTAATTGTGTGTACAGTAATGTATGCTTTACCTACTGTATAAGAAATTCCGCAAAATGCATCTCAAGACTTTAGGCCTTATCTGCTAAATATGATTACTTATGAAAAACAACGGTCATACACTTATAGTAAAACTCATATTTTCATTGACAAGTTTATCCAGATTTCCTATACAGAAAAAGTTTCATTTTCAAATCGAATTATTTTGAGTAGTGGTATTGACAAAGGAAGGGAAAGCATCGTTCTTTGTCTCGATTAATCCTTGCAAATAGTAGCAGTAATGCAACATTTGATGAGGATTGTGGATTGTATATTAAAATACTTTTCCATCCCCGATCATGATTTGACTTTATCGTGTATACTTCAGGTACGTGCCTTAATCAAAGTTTTAATGTTTCATTGCAATGTTTTTTAAGGAATTGATTGGTTTGTTTCTCTAAGGTGTATTTAAAACAGAGTTGAAAAAACTATTAATTGTCACCTTAGAGTTCATTTAATCCAATTGAATATTCTGATCATTAACGGAAAATTAGGCAATAGCATGCCTGAAATGCAAATTATATCTACGATATTCATGCGAAATTTTTTCATTTATATTGGTATCATAGAATTGCATGGTTAAAATGCAAAAACAAATTATCTAAAAAATGTAAATTATCTTCTTTGGCAAATAATTTAGAGTGATTTACAAAATGTTACCACAAAGAATATTACACATTTCATTAAAACACTGCATGAAATAAATTTTTCCAATAGATTGAAGAAATTAGAAAAGATTGAATTTTCTCAAATAAATGACGAAGTGACCAATATGAATTTATTTACAATAACGAGCAATTTTTTAAATAATATCTGTATTACATAAATTAATTTGCATTCAAAATTTTGAGTTTTCAAAATGCTTTTAATTTTTCATTAAAAATTATAAACAAGTGCTTCGCATGAAGAAAAATATATAGAAAATGATATTAGCAAGAAAATTTTAATTTTTGTCTTTCTTATCAATAAAATGCTCTTGCTCGTGAAAAAAAGTTGTTTAAATGTCAAATTCAAAAATGTGACTCAATTAAAACTGTGAAAAATCGGAATGGGAAATAAGTATGATGAATAAGAATTTCAAAATTGCTTTTTACAATGTTAAAAATATTCAAGTGTATGTTAATAATTGTAAATAAGACTTCGGAATTGCGGCAAGAGTAGTAATCATGTATAAAGGGCACAAAATGTCCAAATTTTGCAATAAAGTTTTATTATATCAACGAACAAAATTTAATATGAAGTAATTTAGCAAAATAATGGAATATTATCATATTAACGTTCCAGAAAAAATTTCTTCTATAATTAGCGATCTTTAATCATTTTGAAATAAATAAATTAATTAAAAATTAGGAAATGATTAGGAACAACCCATATTTTTTAAATTTAATTTATTTACACATATATAAATTTTAAATATTGCATCATTTGAAATAGAATCGTGTCATAATTCTGTGTAAATCTGTATTTGAAATTATAAGTTTACTTGTTAGATTTAATTTTCTGCAATTAATGCGAATTGGAATGTACAGAAAATAATAAAATTAATATCAGTTACATAAAAAAAGTTTTGGAATTAATTGTGCTTTTAATTTTGGATTTACTTATATCTCATTTACATTTTCATAATAGCAGATAATAAAAGATTTTCTGAAAAACATGCAGTTTTTGTTAAAATAAGATTTTGTTTTTGTTCCACATAACATATAATTTAATTTAAATTTTAAATGGCACGCACACACATAAAAATGAAAATTTACTGAAAATATTTAGACAAGTTTTTTTTATGGGACGTATATGGTGACAAATTCATGTTGAAAAACCTATAATGAACATTCTTTTCATAGGAAGATATCAATTATAAAAAGCGTGTGAAATTATTCTTCATACGAAACTTTAAGTCAAAATGTCATAAATTTCCCCCCAAGATTTAAAGCAAATTTGTAAAGAGACTTTTTTAATACATACAAATTGAATAAAAGGTTTATATTTAGTGTTTTATATATTTTGAAACAAATAGTTACATTCAGCACTTTATGACCACATTTTCTTAAACAAGATTGAGAAATTGGAATTGGTGATTCTATGCTATGTCACTGAATGTCTGAAATTTAATGTTAAAGTTACAACAAAAAAATTGTGGTAAACTCTTTTTATAAGATATTTTGTTAATTTAAATGCGACCAAAATGAAATGAAATTATATTGTAAACAAACATGGAAACATTGCAGAATATTTCCTTTTTTCTGCATAATATTTTCATTTAAAAAAATTAAAATTGAATAAATTGTGAAAACAATCTAATTTATAAAGGAAACTTTTGAAATTTGGATATAAGAATTAATAACTTAATGTATATATTGACAGACGAAAACTCGTGTTTTTTTCAATTATTGAATTTTTATTCTATTTTATTTTTATAAAGGAATCAAATTTATCATAACTTTCGAAGCATGTGCAACAGTTATAGAAAATAAAATAGAAAGGAAGAAAAAAAGATAGAGAGAAGCTTAATTTAGAACCTCTTCTGTGAAAGAGAGAGAGAGAGGCTACTTATAAGTTTGCAAAAGTTGCTTGTCTTCCACGTGCACCAGCTGCAGCTTCTGCTCTAGCACCTGCAGCAGCTCCTGCCCCAGCACCTGCTCCAGCTACTGTACCAGCTCCGGCTCCAGCTCCTGCACCGGCTCTACTTGAAGCACCTGCTCCAGCACTTGAATCGGCTCCAGATGAAGCACCTGCTCCAGCACCTGCACCTGCTCCGGCATTTGCATCGGCTCCAGATGAAGAACCTGCCCTTGCATTTGCACCGGCTCTAGAGAAAGCACCTGCTCTGGCATTTGTACCGGCTGTAGATGAAGCACCTGCTCTTGCATTTGCACCGGCTCTCGAGGAAGCTCCAGCTCCTGCACCTGCTCCAGCACTTGCATCGGCGCCAGATGAAGCACGTGCTCCGGCTCCAGCACCTGCTCCAGATGATGCTCCTGCTCCGGCTCCAGCACCTGCTCCAGATGATGCTCCTGCTCCGGCTCCAGCACCTGCCCCAGATAAGGCTCCTGTGGCTCTAGATGAAGCTCCTGCTCCGGCTCCGCTCCTGCTCCGGCTCCAGATGAAGCTGCAGATGAAGCCCTGCTCCGGCTCCAGATAAAGCTCCTGCTCCGGCTCCAGATGAAGCTCCTGCTCCGGCTCCAGATGAAGCTCCTGCTCCGGCTCCAGATGAAGCTCCTGCTCCGGCTCCAGATGAAGCTCCTGCTCCGGCTCCAGATGAAGCTCCTGCTACGGCTCCAGATGCAGCTCCTGCTACACCGTTTCTATTGGTTCTTGCATTTGCACCTGATTCCGCTGAACTTCCAGAATATACAGAATTTCCCCTACCACTGAATATTCCGGTTCCAAGCCCAGACCATGAGGGAATACTCCAGATATTATCATCACCATTCAGAAATCTAGTAAAGGTATTTGCACCAGAGCCAATATAATTACCATATTCCCTTCTGCCTGCTTGACTGTTTGAGACTGATGAAGAAACTGAATTGACTCCGCCTGTTTGAGTGAATATTGAATTGGTTATTCCATTCACACCACTATTTGCGAAATTGTTTGTCGTAGCAAAAATGTTGTCATTTTGTCCTTCACTACTTGTAGCAAAACTGTTTCCTGCAGCTATTGCATTGCTTCCTATTCCATAAGTGTTAGCATCAATAGCATCTGGTCCAAAGTTTGAAATTCTGCCACTTCTAATAATGGGTGAAAATCCATTTGAATCAATGATTTCATAATTTATTCCATCTCCACCGTCTGATTCATATGATATTTGAGTAGATCTTGATCCAGAAGAACCTGAAGCCTCTGACAATCCTGCAAAATTTGAAGAGCCCCTGAAAGATTCTGCTTCACTGTTTGAAAGAGCTTCTGTATTTGTGGAACCGATACCTCTTCCTCCAAAACTTGCCGCGCTTCCTCTTGAAAATCCTCTACTGCCTGAACCGTAATTAGACGAATAAGCATCGGTTTCACTTTCAGAAAGAGAGTTTGTAAACCCTCCTGCTCCTTGATTAATTGTACCTCCAATTGAGGATCCTCGGCTTCCTGCACTGTTTCTTCCAGCAAAAGACTCAGATTCACTTCCTGAGAAAGATTCTGCCACATTAGGTGATCCAAAATTTCTTGCAATTCCTCTCGAAGTTGCTCTTCCTGAGGAGCTGCTACCAGGATTTAATTGGAAGTTACTGCTGGAATCGGACTGGGACAAGGCTTCGGAAAATCCTTGTTGCGGTCCTCGGCTTGCAAATGTTCCTCCGTATCCCTGAGAAACTCCAGCGGCACTTCCGGTTGCAATTCCGTTTTGGACTCTTCTACCAGTAGCCGCGGCTGCATCTGCGGAAGCAGAACTAGCTGCACTGCTGCCTCCTAGGCTTCCTCTTGAACGTGCAGCTGCCGCTGCATCTGCGGAAGCAGAACTAGCTGCACTGCTGCCTCCTAGGCTTCCTCTTGAACGAGCAGCTGCCGCTGCTTCTGCTCTTGCCGCACTGTTTTGGCCAACAATTGTTCTAGCGTTGCCAGCAGCTCTTGAACTTGCATTACTTTCTCCTCGACTATATGCTTCACTTGAAGCAGCTGCTGAAGCATTAGATTCACTTCCTCCAACTGCTGCTGCCGTTGCTGCTGAACGCGCTGCGCTAACTGTTGAAGATGCACTTGGTATTCTTAGTCCTTGAAAATCCAATTGGCCATTTCCTGGTATATATTCTGTACTATATGGTATTCTTACTGAAAAAATTTAATTTTTTTTAAATTTTAAATATTTTCGTCGTTTATATAGTCAATTTTAATTTGTTAAAAAGTGATTAGGAAATTAAATACTTTATTTCCAGGATTATAGGTAATATTATTTATGGTTATTAATATAATCTTGATCACATAAATCTTTAATGCGTCTTTTGTAAAACTATTTTTAATACGAGAAAAAAAATACTTACTCTCACCATTTTATCAGGTATGAATTATTTTAGTTTTCGAAATTTTTCTATTACATATATGTTTCTAATATATGCATAAAATCATTTTTTATTAAATGACTATAATATTGTTATAGAATGTTTCTTTGAAGAGCAAGCAATTTATGGAACACAACTAAATACAAATGTGGAATAAGTTCACGTGTGTTCTAGTAGATAATACATATTTTCAACATTCAGATATATTCAACTTATATTTGGAACAGTTATTAATATAATTAAAACATGGCATCAATGAAAACTAATTACTGATTAAAAAGCTGTGTTTATTAGACAATCATGTAATTAAAAGATAAAAAACACAAAGTAAAAAATGTAAATTAATACGTTTTTAAATTTAGATACACTTATCTTCTTTTTGTTAAATTAAATCTAAATAAACCGTTATTCATTATAAAATATAGCAAATCTATTTAAAAGGGTTTTGGTTTACATTTTTGGTATAATAATGGAAAAACAAATATTTATGATTGAAAATATTTATGATACCTCTATATTATTGTTTATAAAACATTCCCCAATAATATCATTAAAGCTCTGCACACATTTAAACCAGTTTTGGAAGTAATGTTTTCACTTTGATTGAATATTACAATATACATTTTGAATAAATCAGCCAATTATTCTGGTGGTGGTAATTGTTGAACACGTAATTTTTTGATTAACATTAATAAAAAAAAAACTGAATTTTAGCATGATCCGTCGTTAGACGCTCCATCAGTTCAATGCTTTAGAGAACCATCAATTCCTTTGTTTGAAACAACGTGTAAAAGCTCATATTCTCATAATAATCAAATGTTCACCCCTTTGTCACCAATTTTCATGAGCAAAAACAAGATACCTTGTTTGGCGACATTTTCAGTTATTCTAATTCACTATTTAGAATGTTGGTCATTCTGAGAATTATTTAGATTATTTTTGTGGAAAATATGTTGTCATGAATCATTTAGAATTGACAATCTTCATTGCTATGATACCATTGTCACCACGTGACTGGTTTTCCTGACAAAAAGACATTCATTATGCTCGATGTATTTTGTTCCGCAAACTGCTTTTGTTAGAATATTCTAATTTGAAAGATCCATCCAGATGATTGCTGATTTGTTTCGGGCTCATACATATGTATCCCTGATTCATCACCTCTGTAGATGTAACGAACGCTGTTTTATATTTATATTTTGGGGCAAATTCTTGCATCAATAAATATCAACCCTATTTTGAATAATTCTCAGATCATACAGAAACCACTTTAAGCTTATACTTATCAAGGCAAAACGTTGTCATGAATGTTTCTTTTTTCTTTTGAAATTTTTGATCCTGTGACTCTTTTCGTATGTGATCATACTATTTATAATGACTATGATTACTATGATATTTTTAATATTGTAACATTGATGTAAAAAAAAGTACTTTAAACTCAAATCTCACTATAGAAAGCATAACATGCTTTCTATATATTTTTGTTTTAACACTTAACTAATTTCATAGATTTTCTGGCTCAATAACCAATTTTGAATTAACTAAAATACTAGAGAAAGCGTCAATCACAAATGAATTAAAATTTTTCAGCTGAAAGGCTATGTGTTTTATCTGTATAAAAAGTTAAATACAACGAAAGCCTCGTAAAGTTGAAATATTTTTGTGATAATCTCTTAAAATAAAGTGGTGTTGAAAACTGTTTGTCTTTGAGAGTATTTAATGACTTGTCTGTAAAAAAATGAATTCTGTGCGAAAGGCTATGAAATATAAAAGTGTGAAATTTAGATAGAAATAATCTAGCTAATCATGGTCATTGGTAAATATTGAAATATATATATATATATATATATATATATATATATATATATATATATATATATATATATATATTTTTTTTTTTTTTTTTCTAAAAGGAAGCCTATCGAAGTGGAAGGGTGGGAGTTTTCTATGGTTCCGGTCGATATTTAAATAAAGCGTCGTGTCTGTGAAAATTCCAAACATGTCTCAATTTGTATTTTAGATTTATGGCCTGTTTTAGATTAATGGCCTTATTTCCCCAATTGTGTTTAGATTAATGGCCTGTTTTAGATTAATGGCCTTATTTCCCCAATTGTATTTTTAGATTAATGGCCTGCAATTGAATTTTTAATTATTAGTGTTCACTTTACGATATTTTTTGTATTTATTTTTTGGTGAATAAATTTTACAAGAAAAAAATTTCGTCCGTAGAATTTTTTTCATCAATACATATTTAACTTTTGTAATCGAGTACATTGATCGCAAACATATTATTCGCAAAACACTACTTCTAAAAAGAACATGTTTCCTAATCCTTATTTATAACCTGGGAAAAGCTGTATCGAAATATAAATGGAGAGACAAATGTCTTGCATTTTAATTTTATATACGCAATCCATATGATTTGTGGCTTTTTGAACAAGCTCTTGTAAATAGTTTTAAAAGTGCTCCTTAGTATTTATTTATACTCTTTGATTGGAAATAATTCAGGAATCAAATAAAATTTTAAATATTTCCCAATATTATTTATTAATTATATTTAGTCCTCATATGATGCTTTAATGAAAATACTGTCATCTTTTTATTATTTGGCCGTATGAAAAATCGAAAATAATTATAAAAATTGTACAATTTAAAAAAAATATTTTTAACAATTTAAGAAATTGCTTACCTTCTGTGCATCGTCCCAAAAGACATTGCTGTTAAAAATAAAATTAGTAATTATTATTATATTTAATTCCAACAGCCAAATGCTTATCGTAAATCAAAAAAAAAGGCAATCTTCAAAATATTAAGAAACAGTAAATTGTAAAAACCTATCAGATCAACGCACTGTTTGATTATATGATTAAATAAAATAATTCCGTAATATATTTTATTGTAGTTACGTTTATGATTGATAAATTTTCCATTCACCTATTATGTCGGTTAATATTTTAAAAACAACTTAGAAACACAGTTTTAACATAAGATTATTTTTGGGATATTTTCCATTCGCAGTTATATGTGTTTGTCTAATTAAAATTGAAGAATGTCATTTATTAAATTATATATATTGACTTTAAATATGAATTTTTTTATTTGGTTGTAATTAATTTTAAAAAATTGAATAAATGTGTAATTGAAAAACATGTTTAATTAAATTAAGTTTAATTGGAAAATTAAAATTTTTTTAATAAAGTCATCAATCAAAACATCTATTAACATATGTCTTTGTATAGTAATTTTTATATTATTACTAGCATAGAAAAATTTATATTCAAATATTCGCAGGTTGTTTACCCTTTTATTACAATTTTTGAATAAAATTAATTTTTCAGAAATAATTATTAGAACACTACATAACATATCGAGAATTCATTTCAATCTCTGTCATTAATTTATCTGTATATATACATATTCAAATGTAACTTCTCGAAAGTAATTCAAATTAATGCAGATTTATATTAGAATTTAAAGTTTTCTTTTATAAAATTAATATTAATTATAAGTGATCAAAGAATATAATATATTCTTAAAAATTAAACTAATAATTGTATTTAAAGTAGTTAAAATTTTAAATAATACTCACTATTTTAATTTTAGTTTTTGTCTCGTAAAGTATTTTTATATGATTTTAATTTCAGTTAACTAATAATATAAATTTAAAAATTTATTTTACTTATGTTTTATATATTCTGAAATGAATAACATAATGACTGAGATTTTTAAAGTCTTATGCAAATGCTTGTATACCATTATAGTTTCAATGCAATGTTAATCTTATATTTAATTTTGAGAATTTGTTTAAGAATAATATAAATTGTTTTTGAAAATATTATTAAAATTAACTTACTTTAATTATCTACGACAAAAAGTATGTCAAACAAATTCCATTTCAATAGATATATTTACCCCAATAACACTGTTTGAAGTGGTGCACGTGGTACCATCCACAAAGTTTTCTTCATACAATTCACAAGGCACGTCTGCGTTGTAGCAACTAAATGCACATGGGTTATATGCATCCTGAAAATGAATTATTTTTATCTTAAATAATGTTACTATATAACAAATCAATAAAAAAATATTCAGCTTTCGTAAATCACATATTTTACTTTACAAAGCTTGAAATTAATGCATAAAAATTGGTTACAAAAACAAAATCATTATATATTATTATTTTACTGATTCCAGATTACATTCGAAATATTGAAAGCAATTACGGAATGTATGCCCTTAGGCTTAACTAGATTAAATGGATGACTGACTACACCAGAATGTACGTGATTATAGAAAATTAACAGTTTTTAAAAAAACATGAAATTTTATGTTGAAATTGTTTCCTATTTAATAACATTTTTTCTTAAACATAAAAAATTATTTAACTTTAGATACATTGTTTAATTATGTTATCGCTTCAACCAAGAATAAGTATTGAAGGAATGTGTGTAATCTCAATATTATTAATGTGTTACTTAAAAATCACCAACCATTTCTCCCTCCATTTGCAATATCATTAAATGCTTTAAATATTTTGAAAATTATTCTGTTAAGTGACAGAAATCAATCACTTGATTTCATAATTTCATTTAAAATCTTTATGTCAAAGTATAACACGTAATTAATAAAAATAAAGAATCTGGTAACAGTAGATTTTTTTTTTATTTCAAATGCTTTTAAATACAAGTGATTACTAAATGGGAACATGTATGCTCAGTTTTTATTTAATGAAGTGTTCTTGACTGTTTTATTATTATGTTCACCGCTGTGCTCATTGAAAAATGTAACTTCAAATCAGGAAATTTTAATAAATTTATATGAGATAAAGAACTTACCAATAAACCTATGTAACCGTACCCGTAACGTCTCTGGCATTGTTTGGGAACTTCAGTCAAGCATTCCCCTTGGTAGCATAACTATGAATGGAAAAGAAAATATCCTCAAATATGCATTTATATTACTTTTTATCTTTTTGGAATATAAACTGAAGTTCAAATTTTATAAAATTCAATTGTATCAACCATAGCAAAAATATTACCACTCAGAAAATGTGATTCTTTATAAAAACTTAATTATATATGCTAACTTTGAAAACATTTTAACTGCTGAAGAATCTCCATTTCCTGATATAAATTAATGAAGCAAAAAATTATAAAAACAACTTATTTAATTTTTGGAATTAACATATTTTATAAAATATATAATATGGGGGGGGGGGAAATTGTATAATATATAAATTATTTATTATATGTATCGATTATAAAAAATTATTTAAAAGAAAGTACTTAAATAAGATTTTACACAATAAAGTCTCATTTCCTAAATTTTGAAATTATAATAAAGTTAAAATAAAGATAAAAATCTAATGACTAGAATTACCAAAACAACAGTAGCATTTGAGAAATGAAAATCTTTTTCATTTAAATTACATAAATTATTAGAATAACAAAATATCATAAGAAGAGAGAAAAATATTTCGATAACTTTGCGTAAAGATGCACTCAATATATTAAATTGCTAGAAATAAATATCAATCTAAAATGTTACTCGACTTAAACATTTCTTTCGAAATGAAAAAATTCCTCATATATACATATATATATATATATATATATATATATATATATATACATATTGCGATTAATTCAATTTTTAAACAATTAAAAATGGATTATTTAATTAGAAATATTATTATCTAACTCTCATTATCTGTATTTAAATAAATATAATCACTTAATATCTAAAATCAATTAAACTGATCAAACTTTAATTACTTATTAAGTAAACTTCTGTTCTTAATATAATCATTGTAATCAAAATATTATATTTTATATAAATTTACAATACTGTAGTTTATTTTATTATGTGTGGATATAGTTACATTGTAAATTACGTACGTATAAAAACACTAATTTTCGTATGGTTGGTCACTATACCATACTATTATCTTAAAACTTAAAAAACTAAATTTAAACTCAGTTCAAAATTTCTATATGGAAGTATTCTTTTTACTGATATTCGGTTTTTTTACATAGAAATGACGAATATAAATCAAGATTTATAACATTGCAAATACTAAAAGCTGTTGGGAAAAAAAAAAACATATTTTCAAATACTTTTGAGCTGCGTTCACTAATCTTCTTACAAATGCCTAAAATCAATTTGAACATTAAGTTATGAACATTAGAGCAGCATTTATCTTTTAATTTTAAATCACAGATAATTTATGAAATTTAACCCAGCTCAAGCACTTCCTTTCTCTCATTTTCCCTTCTTTATTCACGGAAAGATATTAAATTGTGTTTAGTTAATGAACATAGGCTTGTATGAGTGGGAGGATTTTTAGTGGGTCAGAAATTAATATCTTTAATCAAAAACGTGAATTTTAAGCCATTAGCATCCAGTTTGTAATCTTTATTAAAAGTAGAAAATTAAAGTCAAATATCATAGTTAAAAAAAGGAAATTATTCGGATTAATTACATGTGCATAACGGTATTATGGAACTGGGGGAATAAGTTTAAATTTATTTCTATTTCAGCTGATCTAAATAAAAGGCTGAAATAATAATATAAATAATGTTATAAAGCAAAAACAGGGAAAATATAAATTACTTCTCCAGAAATTGCGAATCTTTTAAAATCACATATAAGCATCATATAAAAATATGGAAATAATGCAAATTTAAACTTTCCTCCTTTTTAAATAATTTCAGTATATCTAACTGAAATACAAATGTGGGGAATTCTTAAATGATCACGACGGTATATACTTAAGATAAGTCTCATATCGCATCATACATTGCAAGGATGGTTATACAGCGAAATTAATTTTACTTAAATATAATCATCATGAAATACAAATGAAGGAAATTCATTTACTTTATGAGATCCGCATCTGGAAAAGGTCTCTTCCACATGATAAGTGTAAACGCCGTCACAGTTACATTCGAAAGAGCAAGGGTTGATCTGAGGATAAAGAAATTTTGTTTGAGTCCAATCCAAAATGAAATTTAAAGTAAGAAATATAAATATTTTTGCATTCATACATTCAAATTACTACAGAAATTCCAACTAGAAAAATCAAGCCCCAAGTAGTACGATTTCAGAAATAGATTATGAGAATTATTTTAAAAAAATTTTTTATCGCAGCAAAACATTTTTATAAACATTTTTTCGAAGTGTGTATATATATATATATATAATATATATATATAATATATATATATATATATATATATTGTAGTTGTGTATATTTTTACCTGCCATTGAAAAATTAAAAATTTTTATTAATTATCAAAGAAATTTCTTTTAATTATGGGCACCGGGCTGGATATTTGATAAAAATGTTCATTCTAAAGATAATAAAAATTTCACAGATGAAATTATTTTTAGAAAATTATTGCCCTATATTTATATAATTCAATAATTATAATATTGATATCATAATAATGCAACAATCTTAAATAGCTAAGTAAATATTAATTAAACCTGGTAACATTAGAGCACTGGATTTATTTTGTACCATAATTTTCTTTATTTTTTATCTATTTTTTTCTTTTTATCCATTTTCTTTATGAATTTATTTTACATATATATACATATATATATATATATATATATATATATATATAAAGCACTTTTATAGTATATAAAGCAAGATTTACGTGCCCTTATTTGTCTTAAAAATTTAATAAGATTTAATAAGAATTAAAAAAATATATAAAGTGACATGTATTAATGATTTAATTTTACGATTATGATTTTAAGTATTTTTAAAAGTTATCAAACTACTAATAAAAATAATAATCAGGACATCATACACAAAATTATTGCAGTTTATGCTATGGATATTTCTTTTTCTGAGCTGATATACTTAATGATCAGCCCTCTAGACATTATTTCATATGTTTGAACGTTCAAGTTCTTTCTCCGTTATAAACATTCATATTTCCAAAGAATATACTATAAATATATTTTCTGTAGAATAATTCCTTTAATGAAAAAATGCTTACAATGAAGCGTCCCTAAATTTCTTATGGTCCGAAAAAAGGTTTGGTTTCAACCACAGATTTGGATATAAAGTAATCTATTCAATACGTTATAAGTTTTCATGCGTCTTTTTCGCCTTCATATTCGTGAAGCATTAGTCACATAACTGTATTATATTTTTTGTATCAGCAATAAATGTACAAGGTAATTACACTTGTTATAAATTATTCTAGATAACAATAAAATTTACCTGAGTATACACCAATGATTGACATTCTCCAGAAATCCTACTTAAACATTTGTTGAAACAAACATCTTCACCTAAGAAAAAAGCATGGATAATTCTAATTTTTTAATTATCGTTAATTTGTAGTAGTAACAAAAATTTATTTTCATTATAATTTTTTATCTATATTCAAAGAGAATATTCCCCACAAATTATTAGTAATCATTCATGAATTCAATAGTGTTTGCCACATTTTAATTATTGTAATTCGGGTAATATATTGAAACATGAAATTATATTTCTAAAATCTGGACGTAAATGAAAGCGCTTTCAATATAGAAGCCATAAAATTGCTTTAATAAGTATTTGTCAATAAAAGACTCGGAGATAACTAAGCCTTGACATTAAGTTTGAAAATACTTGCATAAATGATGGATTGAAAAACTCTTCAATTTTATTATTATTTATACGAATAAAAGTTAGTTAAGTGCTTTATGAATGTAAAACAGATTGTTCAAAGTTATTCATTTTAATTTAGAAAAATAAAATATTAAATTATTCTATAAATTTATTTTATTTTGTTTATAATAATTGTCCATTAAATTTCTTATTCATTTATAATAAATGTAGGTTAATATTTTGGATAGTTTCTTTTAATTGTAAAATTAAAATAATAACATTTGCATTAAGTTTATTAGTTTGCAGATAAAAATAAAAACAACGAGAATTTTTTTTGTAATTAAATCCATTTTCGTTCATAACATTTTATTACGTTTAATAATATATAGCAGATTTATATAATTTTCAAAAAATTTTTGTATTTTAAATTAATTGATATTTTTGAAATGCTAAAAGGTCTTCACATTATTAAAGAAAACTAAAAATGAAATTAATTATTATTTATAAAAAATTAAATATTTTGAAATGTCTTCATTTATTATAAATTCACTTTTAATAACGTTACCATTTTTAATGAATGGAAATCTTGTTTTTTACCATTCTCTTTGCGGATATCTTAATCACTATTAGTGGCTAGTGATCATTTTTCACCCACTAATATCTTTAGAGAAAGAATATCAAGCTTGTTGTTTTGACGGGACTTTAGCATGATTGCTTAGAAAGGTGATTTGATTGTCAAACATTTTACCAGTTTCATGAACTGTAATACTATAATTAAAATTTTATTTATAATGTTGGCGTCAAAAATTACAGGCCTAATTCGGGATCCAAAGCGATTCTTGTAAACTTTTTCGAGGTATAAGGTTACAGTTACATCTCTACGCAATGATGATTAAATTTCACAACGATATGTGCACTGTTCCAAACGTGATAACAATTCAAATCAATTATTACTTGTCTTTTTCTTTAGTTTCTTTTCGTAATGGTAAAGAAGAAGCTGGTCCCTCCAAATGTTTTAAGTGATAAAATCGCCTGTTGACCAGATCGATTTCCTCGGTCAATAGTATTAAAATCAAATTCTCTTGGAACAAGTTACTAATTTTAATGGTACAGACATCATTAAATAAGTAATAATTGTGTCTATAACACTAAAAATAACTTACGTGCAAACGAGTCATTATGCAGTCAAACGCAAACTGTATATGTCTCAAATAGAAATATAATTTCTAGCATATGTCTCTCTATATATATACAAACTTTTTCTGCACAGAAATGTAATAATATTATGATGGTCTAAATGGTTGTTACCCTTAGCCAATCCCAAGCAATTTTGTCACAGAAAAGTCTTTTTAAAATGTTCGCTAGGCTTATCAATTGCATTTAATACTCTCCAAATATTCGCTGCGTTATTAAAATGTGAGCTTTTGTTTACCAATGGAAACCGCATTATATATTTACATTACATTTCGAAAGGGAAATAAACTGAATAATCAAATGTTAAAAAAATTAAAGGTTGCATTTTTTATTTCGTAATAGGATGCCATTTATTAAAAAAAATGTTATTAATTTTGATACTATCAAAGTGATACAAATCCCTTTAATAAATTTGATAGTTATTAATATACACAATTTATAATATTAATGTAAGCGTTCAATACATTAATTTTATCTAAATATAGCAGATCTTATTAATGAAATAGTTATTGAAAATATGTGGAATAAATGAACGTATTAAAATAACCCTGTGAATTATAATGAAATTAGTAAGTGAAATAATTTTTCAGGTAATATGTTAATTATTTGGAATCTTACCCAAAGCAATGCCAATCTGTACTCCCAAAAGGGAAAGTAAGCCTACCAAAGTTAACATCCTCTTGCAGTTGCTGAGATGAATGCGAATATTCTCAATTTTCCGAAGCATTTATATGTAGGTGATATTTGTATGTCATAATTAAAAATTAACACCTGCAAACATAAACATTTTATGACTTATAGAATTTCTCAGCCAGGGAATGCAAACGGTAGCCATACAAACTAATAAATTCATAGAATTGACTAAAATGTTCAGTATAGTTAGTAATTTATTTTTCAGTGCAACATTTCTATTGACTCATGTTTAATTATCTAA
Organism: Latrodectus elegans; assembly: GCA_030067965.1. NCBI lineage: Eukaryota > Metazoa > Arthropoda > Arachnida > Araneae > Theridiidae > Latrodectus > Latrodectus elegans. Next base: position 76,074,508 of record CM057810.1, read on the forward strand.
ATACATAAATAATAACTACAATTGCTATTTGTATTAAATTAATATATTGCGTCCAATATAAAATTTAAAAATAATGTTTATTGTCTTATTTTCATAATAACAGCTCTGTGGGTGTGTCAAATTTTAAATCTTAAAATTATTTTAATATAACTCTATTCCTCAATTGATAATGGCAACAGCAAAACGAATAATAAAACTACTGTATCTTCCATTTGCATATTATTTTCTAAATTGTTTTCATTTAGCTGTCTTAGTAAGACCTAATGCACCTCCTCTTTCTCTTCCTTGTTTTTATCATTCATTAAGTTTAGTAAAAATGAAATATGATTATTTTTATTGATATCCTTTAAAGCTGATACAGTTATTTCATTTATTTTTTATTAGATAACAAACACAAAAGAGAATTAGTAATTGTTAGTCTGCAAGTAAAAATATAACTAATCAAGAATACCTGTAAATTTTGCGTTACATTAATGAAGTATCACCGCAGATTCACAATTTTCCTGCATCACAATTACTTTAAATTGAATTTGATACAAATTAGAAATTCTTTTCTTGATTTGAGATCAGTTTATTTTACTGTATCTTATTATAAAATATTATTTAACGAACAAGTTGTTAAATTTTATTGTTTTTATGTACATAATTTTAAATAAATACAAATTGTGAAAATTATTTCTTTTCTGCCAGTTCAATGATAAGATTGGATTTAAATTAAAATAGTTATAAAGGAGACATTGTACATCTAATATAAACTCAGCTGATATAGAACTATAAATAAATTATTTGAGGAGTACAAAATTCCTTTTTGACTTTTCAAATCCGAATATATGTAGATCATAGTCTTCTTCAAGAAATTTTCTTGTTCTTTCAATTAGAAAAATTTTTATTCTTACAAATTAGAAATTGAAATAGGTTATAAAATTTCAATTTCTAATTTGTATATTTTACTACTTCGAAACACACTTACTTTCATGAATCTAATAAAATTTTAAAATTAATAACAACGCTAAGTATCAGCATTATTAGATATAATTCGCATATAGGATTTTTTTAAGCTAATGTTGAAGATTATAAAAATACTAGATATTTTAATGAGCCATTTAAAAATTTCTTTCTTAATATGTTATGCGTTTCATATGGCTTTATTTGGAAAGCTATCCATGGGAATACGAAATTTCACTAAATCGCAAGGGTGAAGAAAATGAAAGACAAAAAACAATGGAACAAAAAAAAAAACAATCTGTAATTACGACGAAATAAAAATTCAAAAGATATTTTTTCATATTTTGTTTAAAAAGAAATAAATTACTTAAAAATTAATTTATTTAAAAAATTTCAAAATAATTTATGTTTATTTGTCAGAGAATTTTAAAGTAATTTTGCATAAAAATTTTAAATGAATAATACATTGCATAACTCGCAATGTAAATTTACTAAACCTATTAATTTCTTGATAAATCATGTAATGTTGATGGACAATATAAATCCATATTACTGGCCAAAAGATGTTTATTGTTTATAAACTAGAGAGTACCTTTAAGTCGTTAATATAGTTTTATATATGTACGAACATATTCTATTTTCATCAATTTTTTAAACTATTTGGAATAGAAATTTTATATTGAAATATATGTATGTATTTTGTTGTATACACCGATATGTAAATACTTAATTTTATTTAATAATATCAATCGAGAGCATATTTAATTAAATTTATCCAGTTAAATTAAATTTATCCAGTTAATTTAAATTTATTTAGTTAAATTTTACTTAAATGCAAATTTATAAAGGATTGTTCTGAATTTTGGTACGAACAAGCAGAAAAAATTCACTTTGATTACAAAATGTATGATATTTTATATCATCCAAGTTTTACTCTCCTATTGCAAATATTTTGGTATAGAAAACTTTAAAACTGAGTAAAGAATAAATCATCGTTTCATCATTTCCTATACATTTTAAATGGGGTTGAGCCAAGAAGAATACGTACGTCAACAACTATGATTTGGAAATGATATTCTTCTTCACGTTATTGTATACGGATGTCTTACAGAATATCACAGAAGTCATCATTCTTTTCAGGAGAAAGAATGCACAATAAGGTCGTTGTCAGTTTTATTTCCGGATAATATGTGTGCCATAATATAAAGGTTAATCGATGAAAATGAATAAGCTCTTCAAATGACATAATAACATTTAAGAGGTGTTCCACATCTCTAAATGAAATATTGCATGAACAATTGCATATTAAATAATAGTTTATTATTGATTTCTTTCTAATAAAAGTGTATTTCATATTTATTAATTATTTATCATAATCACTATTATCAAGTTATTGTTTTCAAAATGCAAATTTGGAGTATTGCAACTTATTTTGATTAATTCAACTTTCTTTTGAAAATTTGGAAATATTTTATATTCAAATCTAGAATGACATTACAAAATTTTTCTAGAATCGACTGATGATTCTTTTACTGGTACATTTATTGCATAAAAAATTGATAACTATAATTTTTTAAATTGTTTATACTGGGATTCCCATACCAAAATTTGTATTCCATTTAAAAATTTAATAACATAATGTTTCCCGATGTAAAAATGGCCACATATTTTCTTAAACTACAAAGCTTTCTTAAAATTCCCATGTCACTAGCAAGAAAGGGTTATTTATTTTCCCATTAATTACTCCCAATTTGTCAGGAAGCATGAAACTGGTCGCCTCACTTTTTCACAGCTTTCAATTTGATTTATAACACTACTCAAAACTGAAATCATAAAGCGATCAAGCATTCATCTAATTAAACACGCAAAATATATTTATTGCTAATCAAATCTTTTAAGAATGTTAGATATGCAATCCCGTATGCGAAATGACTTGCATTGCGGAGTAGTTTTAGCATCATTTTATTACTTTTGAATAATTTTACTACATTTGACAAGCAGTAAATTTGTTTGAACATTTCATTTCATTTTAGAAATATTCATTTCCTATAAATAAATTAATATACATCATTAAATTTAAGTAATTCCGTAAATGAATAAGTAAATTAATATTTTGTTTTGAATTAAGAATGCAATTGATATAATTTACATATTATTATCTATTTTCTTAAAGATCTCTCGATTTACTATGGAATACATTTTATTTTTTCTTAAAAATATCAAAGAAATTGAGAATTTTCTTAAACATTAACAGAATTTTTCTGTTGACCCTAAGCATTTTGATTTCATGAGTTACCAGATACACTCAACTATATTATTCCATTTATAAAATATAACAAATATGCACTCGGAATAAAAATCCTTTTATCATTCACAGCTTTCCTGTTTTAATAAACTGGGATTTCTTGAAGGGAAACAGATCGTTTTTGAATCGAATTAATTTTTGCAGTGATATAATTGATAAAGAAATAGAATGTATGATTCTTTCTATCGATAATTCTTTCTCAAATTATCACTAATGTACCATTAGCTTGTGTTTGAGAAATGAAGATATTAAAATTCATCTCCAATCAATCAGGATTTGACTGTATCGTGAGTACACAAAATACCTGTCTTAATACGAATCATTGTAATTTTATAAGGAATTGGTTGGCCTGTTTCTCGAAGACGGCATTTATACCGGAATCTAATGAACTATTGATAACCGTATTAGAATACGCATTTTATCTTACTGCATTTTCTGGCCATGGACTCAGGGTTAAGCCATAAAATAGCTAAAATGCTAATTAGAGCTACGAAATGGTTACGAAGTTTTTTTTATTTATATAGATACCAAAGAAATATAGGATTAAAATGTAAAATTAAACTATCTGAAAAAATTTAAATTATCTTCTTTGGCAAATAATTTATATTTTTCTCCAAAATGATGTAACCACCCTAAATATCACAAATTTTAGTAAAACACTGCATGGAATGAATAAATTTAATAGACTGAAGAAATTAAAATAAGTAGAAATTTCTCAAACAAATGAATAAATGACAAAAATGAATTTATAACACGCAACAAGAATTTTTTTTAAATATCTATATTACGTAAATTATTGAGGTATTCAAAACTTAGAGTTTTCAAAATAATTTTAATTTTTCGTTCAAAGTTTTATATAACTGCTTCAAATTAAAAAAGAAATGCAAATGATGATATGAATAAGAACACTCGAAATCATTTTCCCCTTTCTTTTAAAGTAATTACTCTTGCTCATATAAAAGAACTATTTGAGCTACAAATTTGAAAATTTAATTTAATAAAAGCTGTGGAAAATCGGAACGGAAAATGAATAAAATATACAAGAGTTCTAAAATTGTTTTTTTACAATGCTAATAGTGTTCAATGTTCGCCACTAATTGTAAATAAGACATTAGAAATGAAATAAAAGTATAAAGGGTAAATGTGACTGAATTCCCAAATTTTGCAACAAATCATTATTAATTAAAAAATTGAATGTATGATATAATTTAGAAAAATACTGTGGACTATTATCTTTTTAAAGTCACAAAAAATTTTTCTAATCAGCGTGTCTTATAATTTTTTATAAATAACTGATTTTAAAATTTGGCAATTAATAGGAATAATATATGTTTTTTAAATTTAATTTATTTATATACATTAAAATTTTAAAAATTACATCATTTATGATAAAATTGTATAATAATTTTACAAAGCTATGTATATGAAATTACAAGATTATACATTAATTTTCAGAAATTAACGCATTTTGCATCGAATTCAAAATAGTATAAATTTTATATAAACTATATAAAAAAATAAGATAAACATATATTGTAAAGAGTTAAATATTCTTTAAAATTTTGATTTATTTATATATTTATTTCTTTTATTTGATTCTTCATAACTATGCACTTAGTAAAAAAAATTCATAAAAACCTGCAGTTTTTGTAAAATAAGAGTTTTTCTTCGTTTTCACAAAATATACAATTTTTTTATGATTAAATTGGCAACGGTGCAGTTTTACAGAAAATATTTTGACAAGCTCTTATCTATAATAAGTATCAAGTGGAATTCAACCCGAAAAGAGTATTTAGAGAACTCTTTTAGTAGGAAGATATCTTTTATAAAATGCAGGTGAAATGCTTTTCATATGAATTAATAAGTACAAATATTATTATTTCTCTTACAAGATATTAAGCATATTTGTAAAAAGATTTATTTCTTAATATATACACGTAACTCTTTAGATATTTATTTATGATTATTTTTTTCTTGAAGAAGAATGAAAAATTGGAATTGATCTATCTATATACTTTTTAATGAGCACTGTATGTATGAAATTTAATGTTAAAATTTCAATATTGAAAAAACTCTATCTTTTTATAAGATGTTTTCCCAATTTACGCTACCAAAATCAGGTTAAATTGCTAAGTCAAAACAAACACATAAATATAGCAGAAAATTTTATTTATTTTGCAAAATATTTTCATTCAAATGATTCATTTTAAAAAAAATTTTAATTGTAATATAAAATTATAATTTATAAGGAAAGCTTAAACTGCTTCAGTTTTGAATAACTGACAAAAAATATATTTTGTATAACAAATTTCGCACGTACTTTATATAATTCTTAAATACTTATTCTATTTTATTTTAATAAAGAGAATCAAATTGACCTAAACATTAGAATCAGGTATGATATTTAAGGTATATAAAAATGAAGGGAAATAAAACGCAGAGGCTGGCTTAATTTAAAAGCTGTTTCTGCAAATGAGGCTGCTTATAAGTTTTCAAAAAGTGCCTCCCTGCCACATTCACCAGCTGCAGTTTCCGTTCCAGAATAAGCTACGGCTCCAGAAGTAGCGTCTACTCCAATACCGGCTCCAGAAGTAGCGTCTACTCCAATACCGGCTCCAGAAGTAGCGTCTACTCCAATACCGGCTCCAGAAGTAGCGTCTACTCCAATACCGGCTCCAGAAGTAGCGTCTACTCCAATACCGGCTCCAGAAGTAGCGTCTACTATATTACCGGCTCCAGAAGTAGCGTCTACTATATTACCGGCTCCAGAAGTAGCGTCTACTATATTACCGGCTCCAGAAGTAGCGTCTACTATATTACCGGCTCCAGAAGTAGCGTCTACTATATTACCGGCTCCAGAAGTAGCGTCTACTATATTACCGGCTCCAGAAGTAGCGTCTACTATATTACCGGCTCCAGAAGTAGCGTCTTCTCCAATACCGGCTCCAGAAGTAGCGTCTACTTCAATACCGGCTCCAGAAGTAGCGTCTACTCCAATACCGGCTACAGAAGTAGCATCTACTCCAGCACCGGCTCCAGATGCAGCACCTGCTACAGCTAGGATCGGGAAGCGTTCTCACATATACCCATTACCATATATTAAACCTCTTGAGAGGAAATTTTTATCTTTATTAAGATAGGTTAATGTAAGCAAATTTTAATATTGAACAAGAGTTATATAAAATATTATTTATGAAAATTGTTTTAGTTTAGGAATATAATTGAAAGTATCATATACTAAACTTATATTATAACCAAGATCTTATTAGTAAATTACTGGAAATTTATTTTATTCTCTGCTTAATCAAATACAAAACATTCGTAGAATTGTAATAAATATTTGAACTTATAAATTAGCCATTGAATTTAGATATTTTTAATATAAAAAATATTCAATTTTTTTGAGTGATATGCTCAAATATAAAACGGAAAGTATTTGTGATTTTTACTTCATATCTTCTGTGTAACCACTATTTAAAATTAAAATGTTTTCTTTGTTTTAGAATAATACGCTTTTTATCATTATTTTCCAAACAGGCTTGACATGTCTCTTTATAGGTTAGATCACTGCTTACAATATATAAATATGTATAGTTTAGGATTTCTTTCTAATTTTTTAAAAAAAAGAATATTAAATTTTACGAAATATATAAATATTATCAAATTCCAATGCAAATTGTTAAGTATCTGAGGTGAGGAAAATGAAGGATAGAAATTAATTTGTCATTCAACAATACTTAATGACGCAATTAAAATTGAAGCTGATGAGATTACTCAAATGCAAGAAAACAAGCTGCTGTAGTAACAGTCGGAATTTAAAATTTAATACCTTAAATTCAGAAATTATATTAACGGTTTGGATAAATTGTATATAATTTAATTTTCAAAATGTTGCGAAGCTTATATATTCAGTGATCCCTAAGTTTTGCAGTATATCCCGTTGCTATTGGATAAATCTAATCCTTTATAACAACGTTTTCCGCGTTTATAGTAATCTCTGTTGATTAGGATACCAATTTATTCTAAAAATTTTAGCTATATACTCAATGGAATAGACATGAGATTAAAATATAACAAATTTGTTTATTCCGATAATATTAGATTCCGATAATACCGATAATATCCGATAATACTAATGTTAGATTTAAAATTCCAAAAGATCGTATTTCATTAAATCCAAAAGGATCAATAATTAAGCAATATTAACACTTTGTAGTTGAATCCAGTGCTTCTGCTGGAACTTGAGAAAAGAATAGATCCTAGTAAAACAATTTCTTGTTGTGTTATCAAATCAATTTCTTAGACTATTTGAAAAATAATTACATAAATTTAATTCAATGCTATCCGAGAATTTTTTATTTCTTTACTCTTCATATAGTGTTTATTTTTAAGAAATATCATCACAATTATAATTAAATATCTAATTTTTTGAAAATGTAATACTCTTTTATATAATTGCTGTTAAAAGTTGTGATATTTTTCTTTTAACTTTAGCTGAAGGACTCCATTTATTTTTCATTCAATTCCAGTTTCTTTTCCAAAGTTCATGCTTTTGTTTACTTTTGTTCTGTTTAAGGTAGAGCAAAAATGTTCCTATAATACTTATATATGTATTCTCAACTTATGAAACAAGCTAGATCCATCCTGTAATAAATAATTAATAGGAAAGTTTTGACAGATTATTATTAATAAAACTATTAACTTTAATTATTTTAACAGTTCAATTTATTAAACTAATTTAACAGCAAAAATTTCTTTTAAGACAACGGTAGTTGTTTCATTTCCTTTCAGGCAACTCATCTGAAAAGTTTAACCTACTTAAAAATATTTCCATAAAGAACGTTATAAATATTTTTACGTAAATATTTCATATGTTTTAAGATTTCTATATGTCATTATATCTTTTTTGATTCTTTTAAGGAATACGTTATCATAATATAATTGCTTCGCTATCTGAATACAATGGTCGATTTATTGACTAATAGGTGAAAGAGTGTCATTTGTCGATGGAAATCATGTTTCGGTATTACATTGTCAATTATGGTGACATGATTATAGGAATATCTTTATCAGTAGATACAGAGCCAACGATTAATTACTATTACGAAATTTTTTAGGTGTTTTTCAAATTTATTTAAATTGATAACCATATTTATTAATTTGATAGTAATTCCCCTCCCCCAAAGATAAATGTTTGTTTTTAGTAGAGTTGCTACTTTCTGTATGTAATTATATTAATCATTAATCTGAAAACAAGCAACTTTTATAGTGTATTTAATATGAGGGAGTTATTTTAGTAAAATAATCTCAACCAGTTTTTTTGCAACAATATTTTTGTTAATTTTTAAGAATTTGGAAATAACGTTATTAAGTGGTTGAACCAAAACACATCATTTCATTTCAAAACTCCTTCGCGTTTTATTTAATGATAAATCAGAATCAAAATTCGTATGTCAGTACGTGCATTTTCCGCATGAAATACTACTAAATGCTTTTAACCACTAAATTACACATTCAATTTTCAATCCTATTTGTAAAAAAAATTTAGCAATGGATTACAACTTTTGACAAAATTCTTATATCATAGATTTATCAAATTAAATTGAGAATTTAAAATCAACATATGTTAGTAAACATTTATATAAGAAAACTTGCTTATCATTAAAGCAACGTTACTATATCCATAACGTCTCTGACATTGTTTGGGCACTTCAGTCAAGAATTCCCCTTGGTAACATAAGTATAAATAGAAAATACCTTAGAGATAAAAATGTAAATCAGAAAATGCAGCACGTTTATTGTTTATTCTCTCAAAAGCATAGTTTTTAGAAAGAGTTTTACAAATTCTACCATATTAACAATAATTAAATATTTTAACTTGTGATTAGTATAATGTAATAATTTTGTATCTTTACTCATGAAATAAAATTCAAAAGAATGTGATATTAATTTTAATTTAATAAAAAAGATTATGCTGAATACATTTTTGCTTAAAAAAATTTATTTGAATATTGTAAGGGATAACTGAAGTATTTTAAAAAAAATTTTTGCTTAAAAAATTTTATTTGAATATTGTAAGCGATAACTGAAGTATTTAAAAAAAATTTTAATTTAAAAGCTGTATAGCTGAAAGCTTGTGGCATCAGTAAAGAAAAAGGCGAATAACTTGAAAATTTTCAATTATGCTTTTAGTTTAATTTACACTTAAACAGAAATTATGATAGTTCTAAAATATTAATTAATTTATAATTTTGATTTAAATATATTTTCAGTTTATTTTTTCCACATATGATTATGTCACATTAGAATTTAATAAATTTCAGTAATTTTATTTCTTAATAATTTTTAATATAAATTTAATTTTTATATAAAGGCCATTATAAGTTTTATTAAATTATATTACTGTTTATTTTTGATACTTTGTTGGGATTTCTGATTAAAAAATGCGTTTTTTATATGACTGACTAATACCCCATATCATTTATTCAAACTTTAATATTTAAATTTAAATACAAATCGAAGTATCTATAAGAAACAATCCATTTTTATCTATAGATAAAATTATTAAATACAAACTAGTAATCACCAGTAAATATAAAAAGGAACATCTTAAAAGTTCTCCCCTCCACAGTTTCAGTATATCTCCAACGGAAGTACATTTTAATCTCCCTAAAGATATCTAATAATCTACTTTGAATAGTCTTAATAAAGATCTAACTGTCTAACGTTTTTATTTTAAACTAAGGGAAATTTATGAAGACTAGTCCAGATCTCTAGCATTCTTTTCTCGCAATTTTATTTCACCATTTGTGAAGGACTGCTAAATAGGGATTAGTTAATGAATATGGAGTTGTTTAGTGAGATACGTTTCGGTGTGCTGTGAATTAATGTGTCGTTAATCGCTGTCATCAATTTTAGGCCATAGACACCAGGCTGTACTCATTATGAAGAGAATAAAAGCAAATTAAAATATACTACAATGAAAGTTACTATTCATATTAAAATTACATATACTTCACTAAAAAGGAATAAGTTTTAAAAATCCACATAGAAAAAGAAATTGATAGAAAAAGTTAATTCCACCTAAAACATGATTTAATTTCAATCGAATATTTAATACGTGGTTGTCTAAAATCTTTCTTTATCAAAATTTCAATGTAATTAAAAAATTTTATTTAATTTTTCCGTTTTAAAAGGAAACATTTAAGCTATTCTGTATATTAGAAATATGTAATTAGATTCTCATTTATAACAAATATTAAATAATATTTGCAGAAAACTAGATTTTACTGTTTTTACTTGTGAAAACAAAATCAGGATCTGTTATTGATTTAACATTACAGAAAAATTAAGAGTCAACGGGACAGTTATAAAATGCTTTTATGCATTAGATGAATTATATAAGCATTGTCCCTACTTTATGTGATTCGCATTTCGTGAAAGTTTCTTCAGCATGATAGCTAACATGACCATCACAAGAACATCGGAAAGAACAAAGGCTGGTCTGGAAAAAATATTAAAATACATTTAAAAGACAATAAAGTTTAATATAATATAAGATTTATATCTCTTATCCGATTTATATTACTTTTATACTTTATTAAGTTTATAAACTACTCATCTAAAAATATGCTTCTAAATATAAAATTTGTTGAAATAATGGTATTGTAAGTTATTTCAACACTATGCATTATTTCAACAAATTAATGTAATTTGTTGAAATAATTCTATTGTAAATATGACATTAAGCATAAATAAATCCAGTGAAATACAACTATGCCGCGAAATAGCGAATTGAACTACACATTTCAGTGAAAATAATTGGTTATATATTTCACTCAAAAAGAAAATGTTGTGTATGAATCGGAATATTTCCAATAATTGATATGAATGACAAGAAGGTATGAAGTGTCCGTCAATCTCATTTAGTACTAAAAACTAAGCACGAAAAAACAATTTTAACAAAACATTTTTAAAATATTTTTAGCAGTTTTCTCCAAAATAAATATTTAGCAAATTTAGGAGTATCATGATAACGAATTTATTTAAGAAGATTATTCTAATGAGTAGAGTATACCTAAAGTCAATAAGAGAAAGGAAACGTGCGGCAATGCATAACTAAGCAATAAATAGGGAGAAAAAATAGATTGTGTGTTTTACAGTGAGGTAAATGTATTAGTTATAAATCATCCTAATAAATAAAAATACTTACTTGTGTATAAACTAGTGAAAGACAATCTCCCGAGATCTTACTTAATCATTTACTGAAACAAACATCTTCTTGCTCTACAATGAAATTGGGATAACTTTTAATTTTGAATAATTTTTATACTCCATAGAAACTGAAACATTTTATGTAAAAACGTTTTTTTTTTTTTTTTTTTTTTTTGTTATAAATGAAAAAACAGAGTACTTCACCATGAAATCTTGATTATTAACCATAAAATCAATAGCAAAATTTACTACTTTATGATTACAGTTTTAATATAATTTACTGTTATATTATATTGCACTTTTTTAATTAAAGGCATAATTGTTTCAAAAATGAAACCATAAAATTACTTAAGTGGTATGTTATTTTAGAGTCTTATTAAAAGTTAGGAAATTTGTGACTTATAATAATTTTAAAATTTGTTACAGTCTAAACTTGAAAAGTATTTGGATTTTATTACAATTTACTAGAAAGAAACGCTAATTATATATAAAAAAAAACACCTTTAACATTTGAATGCTATGTATAAAGGATTATAAATTTCAATAGAAATAAAATTATAAGAATTAAATATTAAGCATATATTATATTCATTCCCAAGTTCTAAACTTAAAAATTAATTTTGATGTAGTGTTTTGTGTATATGAAAATTTGTCAGTGAAAGAGAGATTAGGGCTTTTTATTTAATTAATTAAATTTATAATCAGCTGTTATTAATCGCAGAGTGTAAATCAAAATATGAATTCATAACATATATTATACACATAAGTGTCTATTACCACTAAATATGAGAATATAAATGATGAAGACTTAAATTTACTTCTGTAAATATTTCGCCTTGATTTTCTTAAACAATATATATATTTCAAGAAGAAATGCTGTAACATTTTATTTATTCTTTATTCTCAAATAATAAAATATGTCTTCAGTAAAACTTTCTAAAATCTTCAATAAAACAAATACAACTATGATTACATTCTTAGAAATAACATATTTCAAAAAAGTTAAATAAAACTATCATGTTCATTTATATGTTTTAAATGACATTTAAGAAAATTTCAAAACTTAAATAAACTCGTTTGCTTCCTTTCATTTTTCTCTTCCTTCTATATATTTAGGTATTTTTTAAACTTTCTTTTAATTTTACTTTTTTTCCTTCTTCTTTTTACATTTTTAGATAATATTTAAACAGTTTTGCTTTAAAAACATACGTTTCTGTTAAATATTCTTTAAAAATTTTGATATTAAGGAAATTTCACACAAATACATTTTGCAATGCTTTGTAATGAAATATATATATTTGTATTAAATTAAATGTGCTAGTTCAAATATCACAGATATACTGTGACTATAAATATTTATCAAAAAGTGTTGTTATTCTTCATAAATTACTACTTTTACCCTTGAAATTTTATGTACAGCAACTAATTCAATTTCAAGATAGTTTAAAAAACGAAATTAGGATTTTTGTAAGTTCGAATTTATATCTCAAAGTGTTTGTTATTTCAATCGAAAACAGGAACTTGGTATCACAAATAAAACAGTATAATAAATTAAAATTTCGTTACCATTCTGTACTGCTAAAATGGAAAGTAGTTCTACAAAATTTAACATGTTTTTGTGGATGCTAAGGTAAATGTGAGTAATCTTGATTTTCCAAAATATTTATAAATGCATTGCTATTTCGTTCATCCTAATTCATATTAACACATGCCACATTAAGATTTATTGGTTGGAATAAATTCCTGCATTCACGCCATAAAAATCAGTCAATCAGTGAACATAAATTTTGAAAATCGATTAAAATGTTTAAACCGGTGAAAAATTTCTTTTTTAGGACACAATCTTTCTTTAATCATGCAAAATCAGCAACGCATTTGTGATGAATATTAAAATAAACAACTCTCAAAAAATTTAAGAATAATATTTGGCAGTGATTCAATTGCTTTTCAAGTTTTAAAAAGTTTTAAATTTTAACTCAAATCATTTCTTTAACATATTTATTTTTCACTTGTTCATTATACAAATGAAATCAAAATTAAATGTAAATTATTTGCAAAAGACCTGTTATTAACATTGGAGTCAAATACTAGGTCGCAAATGCATATAGGCTACTTTAAAATTTCTTTTACATAAGGAATGGATCTTATTTACAATCTCTGAATGTCTATCTTCTAGTGTTGTAAGGAAGGGTCAAAGATACTTCTAAATTACAAAGCAATCCCTTAGAGCGAACACTGATTACAACATTTGACATATACCAGCTTATGGCATTCTTAAAAATGGTTTATTAAATCTTTCGGAAAATGAATCACAGATTATACGATATTCCTGAAGTCTGTGAACTGAAAATTAAATTTGTTATCCATTTGGTAGTTTCTATATAACTTTGATCTGAAATTGATTCTTTGAGAATAGGACAAATGAGTATTTTTTTGTTTGTTTTATTTTCGTTGATTATTCCCCGACTATTATTAGGATGCAACTGCTCAATTTCAGAAGATTCAATAGACTCAGACTATTCAATAGATTAATCCTATAGTTCTTATAATAATTCCATGTGAAATTCTCAGTTTTGTCTTAAAGCATTACATCTTACCCTCATTCTGGTTTATTTTCTTCTAGAAAACATTTCAACTAATTAATTCATTTAAACTTTAATATGTTGTTTCTTCAAAATAATATGTTGAAGTTTGATATCTATCAACGTAATTTTTATGTAATTATTACTGTGATTTTTTCTAAAGTGTTTCACTTTGAGAACTTTTATTCTTACTGTTTCTAAAGAAAAAACTAAAACTTTATGTAAAATTAAACTTTCCTTAAAAATTAATTTTCTTAATATGTCATCAAAATTTAATAATTTCCTCACTTAGCTTATTAAAGACTTTCTGTGATTAATTATTTCTTTTCATTTTATGTGAGGTTTTTCTCTTTTATAATAAATAAACTTAACTTCTAAGTTATTGTCGTTACATTTTCTCTCATTTAACTTAATTCTTGAAGCTATAATCATAATTATAATAATAATGCAATCAAAAATTTTATGAAAAGTTTATATTCCTTTCGGCTTAATAACTTTTAGATTATTTACTTTTTTAACAATTTAGTGAAACACAAATGCTTATTTTTTTATTCTAGTATCCACAACGTTAACAAGAATTCAGTGACTGATTTTATAATCGAAACAATTATTTATTCTATATCTTGAAATACCTTATACATTAATTGCAAAATATACCACAAGAGTTTAGAATATAATAATTGAAACACGGATCAATTTCAAAAACTCTGTGACTTTATGAAGAGTCAGTATAGTTTATATTGCAGATTTTATTATCTCTTTCTTACATTTAAACTATTTTTAGCAAAAATCCTACATAAAACTGGAAATTATTTTTCAATAAAGAGTAAACAGTTTTAAAGTATATATTACAGTTTTTAAATGCATATAATTTCAAATGAAAAACAAAAAAAATTTATTGTAATTATTAGAAATTGCATTTAAATATTGAATACAAAGAGTTTCTTTACCTTCAACTTATAAGTTTGATTTTATTTCAAATTTAAATTGTTATTATTTTGGCTCAAAACAATAATTACTTAAACTCATTGAATTTTAAACTGCGTATTTATTTATAAATTGTTTTAAAACGAAAAGTTACTTTCTCATTTTAAAATAAAAATTGCAAAATTACTTTTAGATTAATGAATACTTAATTTGTAATTGTCATATTTCGTTATACTTTGGAATATATTTTCTTCTTTGTTCTTCTTTCTGCAATTTTTTATGATATTTGAAATACATAGAATGCTGAATATCTAAATGTTTTGTGTAAATATTTGAGTTGAATATACTTTTCAAATTACATCCCGAATATTTTAAAATTAGAAATTGATTATAAATTTATTAGTGTGTCAAGCCTCATCTTTTTTTAGATGTTTTGAGAAATAAATGCATAAAAATTACACATAGCTCACACAGAATCGTTGCAAAAGCTTTAAATTGAACGAAAACTTCTTACATTTTATGATGTTTCAGTGATGTTATATAACCTAAATATGTGATTATAAATTGCACAACATTGCATTAGAGCTTCACAAGGACATGTTGATGACAGTTTATGGCAATTAACCACAAACATCCATCACAATATTAAAAATCCTAAAAAAGTTGTAATATACTTGCTGACCATAAAAAATTAATCAGGGATTGGAATATGATGCCACAAAGTAAATTATTATAAGCACGTATAAAATCGATAATGAATGATATTAACTGTAATGTCATTTTTTGTAATTCATAAAAATAAAGATAGGCTATTTCACATTTTGTACTGCAGAATTTGAGATAAGAATTAATGAACTAATCAAATAATTACTCATGAGTAATGATAATTGATTAAAAATCTTTAATTAACTTTTAATTTATTTCGTCAAAAGATATGACACAATCTTTATTTCGAAGTTCTACTTTTCAAAAGAAAAAAAAATGTCGTGATCTCTTCATCAAGTTCTACTGTATCGAATAAAAAAAGCACTTTTTCCATGACCATTAAAAAATATAAAATTATAACAGAACATATTTGCATGATATTTATTTATAATTTTATATATTTCTTATAAACGTTTAAAATTTTAAAGTGATTACAATAGGTATACACATTATTCTCAAATTATGTGTATTAACACAGTTGTATATTCAAATAGAAAACATCTTTTAAACTCTTTTCTCTGATTTATAAAAGCCATATATTACAATGAAATATCTCATACTTTAATAGTTCATTGTTTCTTAAAACTATATATAACAAACTTTTATTTTTATTTATTATTTACCGAAATATATTTATTGCAAATTGACTCTATCAAATGTACGTTTTTGTATTCTAAATTGAACCCCCTCATTCCTTATTTTCTAAATGCATTAATAAATATGACGAATTCAACAAATCGAATATTTTCTCAAAATTTCAGTGATTCCCATTCTTATATTTAAATATTATATTAAATTTTAATTTTATATAATATTTAAATATAAAAATAATACGCACAGTAAATATTCTACAGAGAATTAATGTACATTATATTGTCAATGGTAGTTCTATTTTTCAATTTTATATATAAATCTTTTCCTTAGCAATTCTTTAAATATCAATAACAATTTCAGGAAGGTAATATTCACTGCTTAAAAGTAATAATAATAATAATTACAAATTATGAAAATGTTATCAGAAAAAGTTTGATTACAAGTACAAATTATAAAGGTATTTGGAAATTAATCTTGTTTTTTAGCCTCCATGAGCTTGTATGAAATGAAATATTGTCAGCATTTATTTTTTACTATTTATTTATTTGAAATTTGTTGCAATACAATGAATAGAATGAAAAACATTGTTTGTTGATATGATACTATAGAACTTGCAAGCAAGTAGACTTAAAATGGATTCTAAAGAAAAAGAAATTCTTCCGATGAAAAGAAAATCATCTTAAGATAAAGAAATGAAGGTAAAACTCTTAGAACAATCGGAAAGATAGTTGGAAGAACTCATTTTTCCATCCAAATAGTAATCAAGAATTACAAGCCATCAAAATCTGTTTTGTTACAGCCTAGAAGTAACCGACCATCTAAACTGACTTTGTGAGAAACGATATGCTTTTTAAAATTTTACATTTAAGTCCAATGATTACGGTATCTCAAATAGCACTTGATATTAGAAAAGAGTTTCAAATATCTCTTCATGAAGATACTATAGGATAAAATCTGGCTATCTCAGCCGTGTAGCTTATAGAAAGCCATGTATTTAAACTGCCAATGAGCAAAAACGTTTAACTTTTGCCAGTAAGTATGCTAATAAACCTTTTGAGTTTTTTACAAAGTAATATTGTTTTAATAATGGGTGATGAAATAAAAACATTCGGTTGAATTTTTCATATTGTAAATACTTAATTGACACCTCATAAGTATTTACAGTAAAGTTATCAAATGTGCTTTCGAAATTTTAAATAAAGCCCCAGTTGTATTAAAAATATTAGTTTAATAATTTATTGATGAATTTAACATTTAAAGCATTATATTTTTTCAATCTTAACAATTTTTCTAAAAAAATATCTGCCTTACACAAAAAAGGTTGTTCAATTTTTTTTTATTGGATGTTTTTCGTTCAGTGTACATTTTTAAGATTATTTTATAATAAAGATATATCGTGACTTTAATTTTATTTAGAAGACTATTAAAGTTTAAATTCATAAATAGACATGACATCCATCTGCTTAAACAGGTAAATAAATTCACCAGCCATCAAATCCATTGAGAATGCTAAATATGCGAAACAATTTTCCTCACCAGGCTGTATCCCAATTTTATTGCATTTGAATCATTTTATTATATTTCACGAGCATTAAAATAATTTCAACATTGTAATCCGCGTTACCATACCAATTTTCTAGGAATAAATAATGTCTTAATTAATAAATTTCAGAAATTATTTAATGAATGGGATAATTTAATGTTTTTTAATTAGAGATTGATAATAATTTGCATATAATTATTGGCTATCTTGACGAAGCTCTCTTGATTGTACAATACAATATTCATACAAGATAATCGGGGATAATTAAATTGCTTTTTACTTTTAATTTAATAATCAACTTTACTGTTAATTATTTATTAACGTTAATGTTAATTAAATATGTTCACATTAAACTAGGTGTATTTAATCATTTAAATAATTAAAAATACCTGTTTTTTTCTGCAATCAATAGATAAAAACTATTATTAATATCCACTGCAATATTAATAGCATAAAAAGAACAAACCGAGTGTGTGAAGCAATTGCTTGGAATAAATGAGGTATTTTTATTACAGAATATTAAAAATGCTACCATAGCAAGTTCTATGACTAACAAATAGTAGTTTATATTCCGATTGTATAATTTTGTAGTTCCAATCAGAGATTTGGAAAATTTATTATATACTTAAAACTTTACAGGATTCATTTCAATTTAGGACACTTATATATTGACAGTTATTGATAAAAACTTAGAAGCAAAAGTGATTTTTAATCAATTATTTTGCTTTTATACTTGAAAGATAACTTTTGATAAACATGGAAGTTGGAACGTTTGAATAGTTTTATAAATTTTAAATATTAATGATTTTTTTAAAGTAAAAGCATAAAATGTTTTAAAATAATTGGTTAGTTTTATGCCAGTTAAAAAATTGCAAATTGATAATGTTTTGTAAGAGTTCATTCGTGGGCAAATCGGGACACATCTGACTTCTAAGCCGCTTGTACAAAATGTATTTAAAATATGTAATAGATATGATTTGACAATTCAGAAATGAGTACCAAAATTAACAGAGTTCTTTAATTGCCTTTTTATTTTAATAATATTCTGAAAAATTCTTTTTACATTCCGAAAACAAAGAATATTCTGATAGGAAATGTTAAATAAAACACTGTAATGTATTTTTCTTTTAAATTTAATCATTTCAAAATAATAAATAATTTCTTTCATTATTTATTCAAACATTTGTACTTAGAATGTGTGTGTGTGTGAATGAAATTTAATTCATTATATAATCAAATATATTTATAACCAATTTAAATAAATAAAGTACTGCAAACACACACACATTGAAAAAATTTAAAATATTTCAGTTCTTAATTAATTATTAACAATTTATAAAATGATTCATGCATTTCTGATGAACATTTTTTGAATGTATATCTTTCTCAATTAAATTAATTATGTAGTAAGCAAACAAAATAAATATAATTTACATTTTATGCTGAGAATAATAAGGAGAAAATGTGTATTTCATTGAATTAAATTGATTTCAAAGCTTTCACAACACTGAATATTTACCTTATATTCCATCAATTGTTGTTGAAATTTATATTTTTTAAATCATTCAATTATTAAATTTAATTTATTTAAAAGTTTTCAAATTTCTTTAAAAATACCATGATTTCTCGATATCACGATATCTAACAATGCTCGTATCAAACTTCTTTCTTTAAAATGAAATATTTACGATTAAATAAGGGAATTTTTATAAATTGCTACTTAACCAGATACACTGTTGACAGTAAATTTTCTTTTGTTGCTTGCTAATTTATTTAGAAATTAGCAGCAATTTCAAAGCAATCAGTGACTATTTATCCTTTTGTAATGAGTAACTTTATAAAAGAGAATTTCATGAATTTATAATGTATTCTTGTATTGACAATGCTCGAACAATACAAAGACAAATAATGATAGTTTGGAAGAACTGTAGGTCATCTTAGTGTTATGTTGAATTCATTATTTGCTGACAACCACATGGTAAAATTTGACAGGTACTTAAAATATTAACTGCATATAAAAAAAATATTTAATTTTAACCAGCCTTCCAATTTAACACATCTTTTAAATATGAAACACAATATTTGAGATGAAATTTAACACTATATTTGATTTATTGAAAACATAAAATTACAATCCTTTCACGGTAATTTCCTTTCTTAATTTTATATTAATACTTTTGTGGAACTTTTACAAAAGTTTTCGTTATGAAAAAAATTTAGCTATTAGTCAAATTTAATTAATACTTTTCCTCAAAAGATATGAAAAATATTCATGCAAAGTAAACATTTGAAATAAATTACTGTAGTTTAAATTATTCACCGAAATATATTTTTATCATATGATGATTAGCTTTAAATTGATAATTTGAAGTGTTTTAGTAATGTAAAACAACGAATGAATGCTCTGTGATTTCCTTTTTATCAGACCCCTTTTATTTACTATTTTTATGTTTCATCTAAGAAAAAGCTGTAACTGCTTAGTAATGAACAAAATTATATATTTATTTTGCCTAGTTATGATTTATTAATAAAACACAAACCACTCATAATTATAAATAATTGTTATTTACTTTCTGTTTCTTGTATTTTTACTAATATTAGATTTAATGTTTTGATTTTGTGTATTTTAAATTTTTCGTCCCATATAATGGTTCTCAGTCAAATATTAAATGCATTTCAGTTAAATTAATAGATAAAGCTGAAATTCACTGGTTTTATTGCTATAACATGCTTAATTTTCTTAAGTTTTGCGTATGAGGACACATATTCAAATAAAAAAATTAAGTGCTGATATACTTAAGACTTGCGATTAAAACATGTTCATTTTTTCCCTTTCTAAATGCCAAGTGCCATGTAGTATTAAATTATTGCCATTTTACTATTTTGTAATTGATATTTTTATCATATGCCGCTGGGTTTCTGAGATCAGATTGTTAGAATTAAATATTTACCACAAATTGTATTGCAAATCATCTAATATGGTAGCACAAATCACTTTATTATACACTGAAACATTTTTTTCGATCATAGTTCTTGGCCTTCTATAACAAAGTTAATGAGAGAGGAGCACTAAGCTTCCAGTATTAGTTTATAAAAAGTTAAAGTTTAAATGTGATTTGTAAATTATAACTAAATTAAACGGGTTTACAAAGATTTGTGGTTAATTAGTACAGCTTTTATTTGATTTTAAGGCTCTGAGATTTTCCTGTCTTTAAAATATTTTATTTTAAGAATTAAGAAATACGAAGCAGTATGAATATATATATTTTAATGTAGGTGAAAGATTATATTTTTTCGTTTAAAATACATCTCCTACATATTATAATTTAATTGTAATTAATTAGTCTAATTATGTAGATTTAAAGATAACTTGTTAATGAGTGTTAATAAGAATTCAGATGCATATAAAATTTTCACTTGTTGTTTTATATCTGATTTATTTGACCACTTTATATAGTTTACTAAATCGCGGGCTGTTAATATGTATTATAATGTTAAGATGTTAATGCTTAGCAATGTTATTTTTCTCTAAAATATTAATTTAAGCAATTTGAAGTGAATTTGAATTAAAATGGACTACATTGCTTCAAAATATTTTATGATAAACAGTGTGAGGCTATTTAAGCCGCTTGCTTTGTAAATTGTTTTGTGATTCAATGTTTTTGCATGAATCATATCAAGAATCCAATATATGCTACCAAAGTTTCTATATTTTTCCTTTTGCTAATTAATTATTTGGTATCCTTAACATCTGAACACAGAAACTATAAATGTATTCAATCAAAAAGAATGCATTTTTTCGATTTTAAAAATAATTACCTGAGACCAAAAAGTTATTTAATGAAAAATATCATATAAAAATTATTATAAAAAATGTAAAAATCTATACAGTTTGAATCCTATACAGTTGTTATACAGTTAAAATCTATACACTAAAAATCTATACAGTTTTTATTCTATGTGACATTATGTTTTTCCATCTATACAGTGGAAAAACATAATGTCACATAGAATAATAATAAAATAAATTCTAAATTACCAAATAAATGTCACATATAAAATAATAAAATTCAGATAAGTAACAAAACCCGAAGATTTATTTACACAGTTAGACAATTTTTACAGATGAAAAAAATAATTTACTATCTTTTGAAAGAAATGGTAGATACTTTATCTCTACAAAGATGCTTTCGGATATTCTTTTCTGGAAATGTATCACCGATACCAAAGCTTCTTATATTCTCATTGTGATGCTTTCTTAAACTTTGTTGATTCTTTGGTGAAGTTTTCTACGGTGAACTAAACTTCAATGGTTGTCCCAGAAGAGGAAAACGGTCTGGAGTGCATAACGGATGGCTTCAGAAGCATTTATTCTTCATCTTCAAGCTGAGAAAGGGATGGAAATTTTTATAAGTCCCACAGATATGAAACGTGTGATGGTGTTCGTGACGACAGTAATACTTCCATTTTATCAGAACATGGAAAAATGGAAATGATTTTTTGCCTATTATTGGTGTTTTAGTTTCAGAAAATGCCTAAAGATTTTAGTATCCACGTTCAGAAATACATAAAAATATATAATAAATAGAATTGACTACCACAGAAAAATTTGTAACTTTTTCAAATTCATAACAAAAATGACAAATAACAATATTTATTTAAAAAATAACATTTTGCTTTGTTAAAATATCTAATAAATATTACTTTTTTTATTATCGTTATTTATGAGTAATTATACATCGATTATTTTTGATCGATTTTAATTACATATAGTTTATATTTAAAATTGTTTTCTTTTTATAATTTCCGAGAAAAAAACCATTTAACTCCATAAATGCATGTGTCAAACAGGTAGTTGAAAGATTATCGTTATGACTTACATTTTAACATTTTATAGCTTCGGTTGTCTTTCAGGTTGAGATTTACAAAGTGTTTGCAGTCTAAGCTAATCTAAATCCGTGGTGCATGAGAGTTTGCAATTGAAAGAGAACATAGAGTGTGTGATAAAATTAAATTTAAAATACATAATTGATGAAATATGTTAGTGGACAATACAGAGAAATTGAAATTTAGTTTAATAAATTTGGTATCAGAAACAAATTATTATTAATTTCAAAATAATAAATTCTTCTCAAAATTTTAACTTATTTTGAATATTTTTTAGCGTTAATTTCAATATGTTAAGACTTCGGTAATTCAAGCATCAAAGTCTTGTTGTTTTACTTTTGAAGGAAATATGCTCCGCTGACATATGAATGGTTCTCAGTATGATCTT
The DNA here is from genome assembly GCA_030067965.1 of Latrodectus elegans. Lineage (NCBI taxonomy): Eukaryota > Metazoa > Arthropoda > Arachnida > Araneae > Theridiidae > Latrodectus > Latrodectus elegans. Next base: position 76,097,598 of record CM057810.1, read on the forward strand.
TGGGTCCATAGTTTTTTGGTTCAATTCCCACATCAAATGTGAATTTTTTAGAATCCGGAATCCTTATTGAATTCCAAATCTCATTTAATTAGCTTTCGTGTGTGAAAAATCAATGTTAAAAGGCTCTCAGCCTAAATCAATTACGTTATTTATATAGCCTAAATCAATTACGTTATTTTATAAATGAATTATTTGAAACTTCCATTACATATGAAGTTACCTTAGTAAATATATAGGCTATCTGACACAAATTTCGTATGTATCTTCTGAAGGAGATAATTTTTAAGCTAGGTAATAGAAACAGAAACAAAATATTTTCATTAGAAAACGTCTCAAACCATTAAGGACCAGTTATAAGAATTTGTTGAAGGGTCCCATTTATTTATGTTAAACTAAGGATCTGTAAGCACTGAAATATATTTAAACGCTACCAGCGTTAAAAAAATTTTTACAATGTGCGAATCATCGAGGAAAATACAAGATTGTAATAAAACTACTCACATTTTTAAGCCATCAACTAACATCAATAAAGTAAAACGTGGCTAAAAACAAGATATTATCATGTGCAAATCGGTGTTCATGTTATCAAAAATTATATAGGGGATATAATACAGAAATCTTGATCATTCTGAAAAGCAAATTGAAATTCATTATGGAACGTAACAGATCACCTCCAAGATAGTTTAGTTTTTCGGCTCAATTATATTACTATGCATTCATTTCAAATCAGCCCTCCAATCATTCATCATACAAAGCTCTTTGAAACAGGTGTCTGCTTATAGTCTTTCTTGTGAAAAAAAATAAACACGGAAACTAAAATGGTATTACAAGACTGATACGACAAATTAGAAAATACTGGTTATCAGCAGAAAAGGCATCTCCCTGACTATCTTCTTTAAATCCATGAGTTAGAAATCCATAAGTGATTTTTTAAATTAGAAATCTGCTCATCCTGACTTTTAACAAAACGGTCGACATTAACTCCTTTGCAACATCACATTGATATGAACTGCTTTTAAATGGCTTCCTGCAAGAATCTTCAACTCATGGACTAAGAGTAACGGCAAAGCTGCAGAAGGTATTTCAGCTGGGAGAATTACAAATAAAATTGTTTTATCAGCTTTTCGTGTTAAAAAATTTTATACCTAAAATATTAAGAATAACAGATCACTATTGTTTCATATGAATCTAAGGTAAAACAATTTTCAAAAATGATGAATTTTAAAAATTTCCTTATACATTAAATAATTTTAAAATTAAAAAATTTCATCTACGATGAAATCTTAGAAATCTCTGTAATCTTAAATCTAACATGCTTGCATCATAAATTAATCTTATCAATATTTCCCTAAAGTTGAGTTTGCCACTATTTTGAAGGAAGAAGGAGAATGTGTAAAAATTAACTGAATTCTATGAAGAAAATGGGAGAACATACATAAACGTGCACAGAATTCCTAATGTTGTAATTAGTTGTTAATAAAACATATGGTCAGAAACATCCTGTTTAATTGGTAAAAATGTTTTGTGTTATGACTTTAAGCAAGATTATCCACTCATTTCACATTCTGAAATACAGAAGCATTTATTAAATTTGAATAAAAGTACAAGGGCGAATTACTTTTATTTAAAAAAAAGGAAGAAAAGTGTGATTCTACCAAGTTATTTTCACTAGACATAAAAGTAAGACGTTTTTCATTACTTTGAATGCGAGTGTAAATGTGATAAATAATGAGGAATTAAGAGACAGAGAAATGCTAAGCATAGACCGAAATATTCTGCATTAGAAATTTTTTGAAATGATAAAGTAAATTGAATTAAAATCGAAACTAAATTGCTATGATTGAGTTTTATTTTATTTGTATTGGTTAAAAGTATCTTTTAACCAATACGAATAAAATAAAACTCATGTTATTCACATGATAACTGGAAAAAAAAGCCTAAACATGGTAACACTTTGCTAATGGAAAGTTTTTAAGCAAATGTCTTCAGATTGCAATTAAAATGTTTTGTCTATCATAGACTTAAACCATATCAAATATTATTTTGTCTTGTGTGATTAATAACGAAATGCATGGATGTTCTCAAAATAGAAATAAATTAAATACCAAGTGTAAAAAACTGGAGCTTTGTCCTGTAGCTATAAGTGAAACAGTTGCAATTACAATGAATCAAAAGCACATTATTCATGTCGTTGATAGAGGCTTCACAACTGTGGAATAATCAATTATTATCAATGCATTTAAAAGGAGAAAACAGGGAACAGATTTTCATTCAAATATTTGAATCAATATGAGTTAGACTTCAGCAATACTTTTGTTATAAATGAAGCTAAATTCATGACTATAAAATACGATGCTAAATCTGTGACTATAAGTACTGTCTGTGGTGCTAAATTTATGTTTAGTATAAAGAGTAGTAGCCATATCACCCTAATCAGATATGAAATTAAATGTAAATAATAACTTCTGTTTCAATTAACTAAAAGTGAAGAAACAAAATTCTTGAATCACTGTTACACTTGAGAGTTTTTACTTTTTAGTTAAAAGCTATCCTTTTAATTTGAAATTTCAATCACCCACTTACATCGACATGTTGATTTGCATATTGACAATGGATTTTGGACAATGGAATTTGCATATTGACAATGGATTTGTAAAACTGTTTCCCAAGAATTCGTTGATTCATTGAAGTTTGACACGTATTAAACTAGATGTTTATATGCATATGTTAAATGTATTCAGTACTGGATAATGAAGTAGAGTGCTGTTGATTAAATGATTATGTAGAAAAAGTCTGTAAAATGTGTGAATACATGCTCAACTCTTATTTTATATAAAAAATGTTATCTTTATTCATTTTGATAAAAAAATTCACTAAAACTTTATTTAACATTTTCAATACAATTACTGTGATAGATTTTGTCTTTCTTTGCCTACATTTATGACAATATTTCAAGATCTAGAACTATGGCTTAAACTTTTTCCAAAAAATGCATCCTAGATGAAAGACGAGTCCATAAATATTTGAACTAGAATTATGAGCGCAGAAAGATATACTTTCTCATTTATATAGCAGTTTCAATTGTTAAAGTTTCATATTTTAAATTTATTATTTCCTTCATGAAAATTTAATTTAAAAAATAAAATTAATCATTGCTCTTTTCTTTGATAAACAAATTAGATATTATTGGTATTATTCAATTTAATGTTTTAAATTAAATTACATAAGTATTATTTATTAGCACACACAGTGAGAGCTTCACATAATTTAACAAGTATTAAAAGTAATTAAATAAAGATGATGTATAACAAATTAGACTTAATTGTAACAAGAAATCATATTTTTTCCTTTTCTGTCCTTTTTCATTATAATTATCATAAAAAAATGAAATGCATCGTTATTTCATTTTTATGAGGACTTAAATCTTTTGTGTCAAAACATATTTTCTTGTTTTCATTTCATAACATTAAAATTGTCATGTTTCATTATCAAACATTTCACTCTTAAAACACATATTAAATTATCAACGACAGTAACTATTTGCACAGGAATTCTGTCATCTTTAAAAGAATGCTGTTAATAACATATCACCTAAGAACTACATGCCAAATATAGTTTTTAATAGAAAGATATTATTGTAATAGTTACTTTTATAATAATTTATGTAAAACTATTTTCATTTTAGAGTAAGTAAGACTATTATAAGAATTCTTTAAAAGTAGTAAGCGACCTTTAAATTTTATGATAGTTTAGGTAAAACATTTTATTTATCCATATTTTATTTTGCAGGAAGAAGGAATGGGAGTTGGAATTGGTGTAGAAAATATTCACCATTAAAAGAATTGATATATATTTATTTAAATATTTCAATGTGCTTTACATTGTACGTTTTTATTGGTGTTTATATTTGTGATATCAGCTAGAATTTTCAAATTTACTTGATTTGATATTAATAAGTATTGTGTTAAAAATTCTATTTTCATTAATATATATTTAGTACTTACTCATCAATTTTTTAAAAAAAAATCACAACGTACTGTCATAATGTTTTTGAAAGCTTAGTAGAAGATCACGATAATACAAAATGTCATAACAATAATCTAATTAAGCTTCGAATTAGCATTAATAAGTTATTAAGAGCTCTTCAATCAATTCTTATGGATTTTTTTATCTCACTATTTGCCATTCAAAATTTACTCAAACAACAGATTCAGTATGCTTCGATTTTGAAATAGCTAAATCTCATGATGTATTTCTAAAAAAGTCTGCTTTAATGAAAACATTGTAAACTATGAATTCAATGATTATATTATTTAATCCATTTTTAATATATTTTCGTAGGGTTATTAATTTGTGTTCTAATAATATGTTGTTACACTATAAGAGTTTATAGTTTATGTGACTTTCCTTTAGTTATATAAAGATGAGGCAGAATCCGGCAACTCAAATATTCCTTCGCTAATAAATAACATTAACCACAAAAACTGATATTATCTCTTGGTATTTCAATCCTTCTTTTCATTATATGCATTTTTAATTAAATGTAAGTAACTTACAAATAACTTAACAATTCCCTAAAATATTACAAAGTAAAATTTATTAATTTATAATAATTTATGAAATTACAGTAAACGTATTTCAGAATTTTATTAAAGGCTTACATACAAATTAATATAAAAAGTTTCATTAGAAATTTTAAAATTTTAATTATTTCAAACTAAATATAAATAAGAAAGTATTTTATTGGATGAACAAAAATTGCACTCACTTTGCATGATTATAAATAAATTTCATTTATTAAAACTATTGTAAAAAATTTATTAATAGATAAGTGATATTTTATTTTGCAGAAAGAGAATGGAGACGCTGGAATTTGTGTAATAAACATTGCTGATAATAATATTTAGAAATGATCAATTACTAATTTTGGAAATAGCATCTTTGTAAATGTGTTAATACTTTTGTCAGTATAAAATTGAAGCCAGCTTAAAAGTCAAAATAGGCAACAAAATTTAAAACAAATTTGATTTATTCTATAGCATAATTTTCTTTAATTCAAAGACAATGTTACTAAATAATTGAAATAAAAATGATTACACCTAATACGGAAAATTTTCATAAATTTCATTATTGAAATAAAATATTTATTTTGAGAGTAAAGATTCTAACTATGTGTTGTTAAATGCTTTCAACAAAAATGTATTAAAATATTTGAAGATTAAATATGTTTTAAGCAAAAGCATTCAAGATTTTTTAAGCACCAAGAGCGGATGCAGCAGAAGCGGCTGATGAAGCAAGTGATTCACCAAAAGATGATGAAGAGGAAGAAGATGAAGATGAACTTGATGAAGAAGCTGCTTCTGAGAAGGAGGATGCTAGAGAACTTGCACCAGATGATGCTGTTGCTCCTGCTCCTGCTGCTGCTCTAGCTCCGCCACTAGTTATAGCTCCAGCACCTGCACTTGCTCCAGCACCAGCTACAGCTCTGGCACCTGCATTAGCTTCAGCTCTAGCTGCTGACCTAGCTGCTGCACTTGCTTCAGAAGCAGTACCAGCTCCTGCCCTAGCGCCAGCTCGAGCTTCAGCACCAGCCCTAGAAGCAGCTCCTGCACCAGCTCCAGCTAATGCATTAGCTCCTGAAAAAGAAGCTGCTCTAGCATTAGAACTTGCACTAGCACCAGCTCCAGCTAATGCATTAGTTACTGAAGAAGATGCTGCTCTAGCATTAGAACTTGCACTAGCACCAGCTCCAGCTAATGCATTAGCTCCTGAAAAAGATGCTGCTCTCGCCCTGGCTTCAGCTGAAGCTCTGCTTCTTGAACTAGCAGCAGCTCCAGCCTGCGCACTACTTGTTGCTGCCGCACCAGCTGCTGCTCCAGCCCCTGCACCAGCCGCTGCTCCAGCCCCAGAACCAGCCCCTGCTCCAGCTCTTGCACCAGCCGCTGCATCAGCTCCAGCTCTTGCACCAGCCGCTGCATCAGCTCCAGCTCTTGCACCAGCCGCTGCATCAGCTCCAGCACCTGCACCAGACGCTGCACGAGCTCCAGCTTCTGCTACAGCTGAACTTCCAGAATAAACAGAATTTCTTTTACCACTGAAATCTCCAGCTCCAGACAATGAGGATACACTCCAATTGTTACCACCACCATTTATGAATCTGGCATTGTTACCTACTCCAGTAATGGGGTAACTACCGAATTCTCTACTACCAGCGAAACTGCCTGCGTTTGAGGAAGAGACTGAGCTGATTCTGCCTCCTCCATTGAATATTGAATTACTTCTTCCATTGTCATTACTACTTGCGAAACTGTTTGCAGTGGAGACTGAGTTGCTTCTCCTTCCTCCACTGGTTGACGCGAAATTGCTTCCTGAAGAAATTGCATTGTTTTCTGTTCCATAATTGTTGGCTGTGAAACTGTTGGCTCCAGAAGTTGAAACTCCTCCACTTTGACTACTGGAACCGAAACCATCTGATTCAAGGAATTGGTAACTTGTTCCAACTCCATCTCCTGATCCGTAACCTGATCTACTGTACTGTAATCCAGAGGAACCTTGAGCTCCTGAGAATCCTGCAGCTCTTGAAGAGGAACCGAAAGATTCTGCTTCACTATTTGAAATAGATTCTGTATTTGTAACACCGAATCCTCTTCCTCCAAAGCTTGCCGCGCTTCCTCTTGAAGATCCTCTACTGGCTGAACCGTAGTTAGATGCGTACGCATCGGACTCACTGTCGGAAAATGCTCTTGTAAATTCTCCTCCTTGACTTCTTGCACTTCCTCTTGCTGCACCTCGACTTCCTGCAGCACTTTGTCCAGCAAAAGATTCTGATTCACTTGCTGCGAAAGATTCAGCATCATTTGCTGATCCAAAATTTCCTGTGATCCCACTGGAAACGGCTCCTCCTGATGATCTGCTACCTGAGTTGAATTGGGAGGCACTTCTGGATTCCAATTGAGATGAGCTTTCGGAAAATCCTTGTTGTTCTCTGCTTGAAAATGCAGCTCCAAAACTTTGGGAAACTCCTGCGGCTCTTCCACTTGCACCTCCGTATTGTCCTCTTCTTGCAGCAGAGCTGGCTGTAGCGTCAGCACTTGCTGAACTTCCTCCTGCTTGACCTGCTCTTGCAGCAGCGCTGGCTGCAGCGTCAGCGCTTGCTGAACTTCCTCCTGCTTGCCCTGCTCTTGCAGCAGCGCTGGCTGTAGCTTCGGAACTTGCTGAACTTGCTCCAGTTTGCTCTGCTCTTGCACCAGAAGCTGAAGCTGCTGCGCTTTCGGCATTAATTCGTCTTTGTCCTCCAAATGAGCGTGCTGCAGCAGCAGCTGTTGCACTTGCTGAGCTAACAGTTTCTTGTCTACTACTTGCTCCTGCGGCACTAGCAGCTGCCGAGCTTCCAGCGCTATTTCCTCCTCGATTATATGCTGCACTTGAAGAAGCCACTGATGCACTTGCTGCGCCAGCTGAATTTCCTTCTCCTCGACCAGCAGTTGCTGCTGAACCAGCTGCGCTAACAACTGAAGATTCTCTTGGTATGCTGAATCCTTGGCCTTCCAACGGAAGTCTTTGTCCTTGTATGTATCCACTACTAAAAGTTAATCCTCCTGAAGGTATTTTATCTTTATTAAAAAATTTTAAAATGCACAAGTTTTCTTTAGATCTACTTTTAAGTATATTAACAGAAATATGTTTTTGGTTTGAAACCTAACAGAAAAAATAATGATTAATAATAATATTAATCACTAATATTATTTTTGATTAATATCATAATCTCAGTTTTGAAAGTGCAATTTCAATGCAAGAAAAATTATGCTCCGTTTTTCATTAAGTATACATTATTTGCTACTGCATCAAATATACTATATATTAATTACTATTACTGTTTATTATAGCTTATGCAATAGTTACAACTTAATCACACAATGTAATCAGTAATTGTAATGATTTTATCATAATATTAAAATTCATTTTTCACAGAATGGATTCTTATAACATTAACAATCCATTTTGTGTTAAAGTAATAATTAAATAATAGTATAATTTGCTTCAGCAATTATCTTATGGGAAAATATTTAAAACATTTTAAACATTTTATTTTGTTTCTAGCCACAAACATGAGAAATTAAATGGAATTGTTAATAGCATATATTTAAATTCATTATTCTTATGTCTCCCTCTTTATATATATATATATATATATATATATATATATATATATATATATATATATATATATATATATATATATATATATAAGCTGATGTTCAAGAATATAAATTTGTTAATTTACGAAAGAGAAATCATGTCCCTGTGTAAGTTTGATTACTTAATTACTAATTCGCGGAATATTTGTTAATGTACAAATAAAGTGAATCAAAATACAAAAAAAGAAATTGTAAAGTGCATCTCTAATTTGTCTATTACTTTATTGTATTTTAATATTACTAAATCATCGTTGTAAATTATTTTTTCATTCATTAAAATATATGCTTATTATTATTTCGTTACTTTATTCATAATATATCATGAAATACTGGAATCTTTTTACGATGCATTTGCAAAAGAAATTTTATTATATAGTTTTAGCAGCAAACATTTATCATGAATAATTATATTAAACACCATATTTAAAAAGACTTATAGATAATGTAATTATACCATAAAAAGAAATATGAACATGCTTGTTATTGTTAGAAAAAAGTGTATTAATAAATGGTACTAATATATAATAACAAGATTGACATAAATTTCAAAACTTCATTGTAACCAATGATTAAAAAAAATCTCATCTTGGATTTATATTATGCTTATTTAATCGTTCTTCATAAAAATTGGTAGACTCTTCATTAGATAAATCATATATATATATATATTATATATATATATATATATATATATATATATATATATATATATATATATATATATATGACTTGTAATATATAACATTTCCTATTTAGAGTCTAATTTCTTTTTCTGCCAAATAAAAAGACTTGAATGTAATCAAACTGCTGGTAAAATGTTTTACTAAGAACTGTTGAAATAAAGTTTGCGATACTGATTTGTGATTTAAAAAATGTTAAGTAATAGCAGATGGAATTGTAATGTGATGTTTGAGTGTTTTCTCATTAATTACATTCTATGATTATTACTAATTCTTAGAATATGGTTTTACTCCAATGGTGAAAACAAGTTTCATACCAAATATTCTCCATTCAGATACAACTTATTAAAAAATTTATAATTTATAACTATCTAATAACATATCTAAATGATAATCGGAAATGGGAATTAACTTAGTAGTAGTTGAGGCAGCAACAGATTGTAAGAATGGGGGAAATACTCAGAATTTAGGGTTTGAATCATCCAAAATTAATCATTTAAATAAAAGTGTAATAATCGTTCAAGTTACTGATTTTAATGATACAAATTGATTTCTGTTGATAAACTGAATTCTTGGTTTGGGGTAATTGCTTTCAGTTGAACTATGTGTAGAAAATTTTATGAAGCAAACTGATGCAGTGAGGAGACTCTCATCACGAGGCACTCATTATCATTTCATACATTTTGCGTCTTCTGATTTTACACAATACTTTAAATTCATGTTCTTTCATGAAAATGAATTTTTTTAAACTTGAGCAAAAAGTCAGAAAACAATTGATTGAAAATAGACAAACTTATCTTTCCTCGCATCGAAAAGAGTGAGTATAAAAAGAGCTTTGGATGTTCATGTGAACCGAAGCTTTGGATGATTAAGGATGATATTTTCAAATTAATTCGTAGAAAATTTGTCTCAAATGAATTAGATATTGACAATTAAAAGAAAAGATGTATTTTAGCCTCTGCAACACCAAGAAAGTTAAAACATTACATTTACAAAAGTATCAATGAAATCATTCATTGATACTCAAAAAGGAATGTTTGAAGGTAAACATCATATAATTCGTTAAGTATAGTATGCAATCACTTTATAATATATTGAATATAAATCTATAAACTATGTTAGCAAGGTTTCACATTTATTTTACCAAAATTGCATATCAAGATAATTCTATTGCTCATTCGTATTTTAAGTGATTCTTTCTTAATAGGAAATCGTCTTAATCATGATTCTGATATTGTTGGTTTAATATCACGTTGACTAGTTTGTTAACAGAAAACGTAATATGGAAAATACATATTACTTTGTTACTGTTTTCACAACTTATATGGAACAATTCAAAGGCAGCTTCAGATCATTTTTACATAAGGACTAATATCCATGCACGATGCTTACTAGACACTCAGTCCGATTAATACTAAGTTTTTTTCAGTTCTTTTGGAGTACAGTGACACTTCCATATTGGTTGATTATTCGACACGAATCAATATCAACGTACGTTTAAGGTCATAATAAATCCAATAGTTTTATAAGAATGATAGGAATTGAGTGGAAAGAAAAATATTTTAAATAATGATGGGTTAAAAATTACTTGATCTTAAATAATAATTAGGAGTTTGGAGTCAACAAATAAAAGAATTCGAGGTGCAAAAAAGGCGTTGAATATCATCTGAAAAATATAAGATTTCCACAACAATTGAAGTTAATGATTTGTCATCCACAATCTTCTCTTAAAATAGAATTATAAATTAAATCTCCTGAATACAGTACCATCTTTCCTTTCTAGAATAGTATACAACTCATCGTATGTATGCTGCTTTTAACTGAAGGAAGAGTTTTCAGTTGTTGCCTCGAATTTTACAGAAAGAATAACAACTTCAAACAGAATAATGCTTCAGTAACAATTTAACACTGCCGTAGTGCTTTTACTGCTACTATTTATTTAATTCATGACTAATTTGTTTCAGCTCAACTTTATAGACTTGCATCTAAAATTTAGATAATGAAATATACAACAAAATATAATTTTTCCGTGAATCAATGTTTACCATTTGTGATCCAATGTACAGGATTGCAGCTCATCATTTTTAAGACACTGTTTTTGAAAGAACTAACCTGTTCAATTCTTATGCATAAACTGAAGGAAGATATGTTACCACCTTATGAAGATATGTTGATATGTTGAAGGAAGATATGTTATGTATTGGAAAACAAAAACTATATTTTTATTCTCATATTCAAAATTTACATTAATTCAGAGTGTTAAACTTACATTAATTCAGAGTGTTAAAATTACATTAATTCAGAGTGTTCTCATAAATGGTTTATAGAAGTTTCAAGTATTTCTTTTTTATAGAATTGTTATCCAAAAGTTATAGCTTGTTTTAAATAACTTTCGATAGCTAAAAGTTTAAGTTATCTTCAATTTCTTCATTGTCTTAGATAAAAAAAAAAAAAAAGAAGCTTCCCTAGAAACACTTCCTTTGTTCTTCGATTTCTTTGTAATTGGTTATTTGAATTGTTAAAATAGTTAGAAAATTAAAAAAGTAATAATTTAAAATACGTTGAATTCAAAGTATTGAAAATATATTTACCTTCTGCACATCGCCCCAAAAGACATTGCTATTAAAAAAATGAAATTAATGATTACTCAGAAAACTATTAATTTATAATATCTAAAAGCTCACTTTAAATTATGAGAAATAAAACCTCGAAAAAATTTAAGAAGTGATAATATATTAGGAAAATTTCCACAAATTATTTTTGAATCATTGCATTTTTACAATATTTAAATATATCAAATGAATATGATGATGATATACTAAATGTAGTTTATATTTTAATCTTTTGCCTCTTGTAATTTTAATGTCAATTTTAAATTTTTTGGAAATGAGCATTATGGTTGTACTGTTCTAATTAACATAAACTGATTTCATTCAATTATGTATTATTACACAATTACAGAAAAAGATCACTTGCTAATTTATTGGCAATAATACATTATCTAGTTTAATGTTCTGTTTTTTTAATTAAATTTTGGGAAACCAAATATGTTTTAGCCTCATTAAAAACCTAAATAAATTGAATTTCACTCAAAAAATTAATCAAAATTTTCAAAAATTGTGTATCGATATTATTTAAGGGTTTTTGCAGTTTTCTACTGTTTTTTTAATTAATTTCAAGCATATATATAAAAATACCCGAATGTTTAAGTATTTCAACAATTCTGAAAATTAAAAAGATTAATGGAAACTATTTAAGAAAAGAATAAATAAAATTTAAAAAGACACACAGAAATAACATTTACAATAAAATTATTATGATAACTATTATGAAATTAATATAATTAAATTCGGAATTACTGACTTTTCAAAATTTTGATAGTATCATTTTACGTATTCATATTAATTTTATAATTTTACATTCAATTTTTAAAATTATAGTTTGTCTTGCCTAAATTTCTATGCCATAATGTTAATAAGCAGTAATTGATGAGAGATGATATAATATTTTCGTGACCTGATAATTTTTTGCATAAAAAATGCAATGTTGTTTGGTGTGACATAGTACTTTATATTCATAGAAATGAAGTATTTTCTATTTATATCTGTTGCGCTAAGTATATTTTTTGCAAAAAGTATTTTATATTATTTAGTTAACTTATCCTGGTATTTATAAAATCGAAATAAATATGTGAATTAATTATTAATAAAATATTGATTTTTTTATTCATATGAGGGAAAATAAAATTGGCCTGCGTTGCTTTAATAAGCTACTTATACTTACTCCAATAACGCTGTTAGATGAGTAACACGTGGTACCGTCCACAAAATTTTCTTCAAAACTTTCACAAGGCACTTCTGCGTTGTGGCAGTAAAACACGCATGGATTGTACGGATTCTGAAATGAATACCTTCCTTAAGTTATTAATATTATTCAATTCAAAAATATAAAGGAAATGAAATTTCCTTAATAAATTGTATGAAGGATTTCAGTTCTTTTAAAAAAACTTTAACGGTTGTAGTTATAATGAACAGAAAACGGTTTTGTAAAATTTATTTCATCAGTATGTTATTGCAAATAATGACAAATCGCTCATAAAATTATTTGAGAAAACAAGTTAAGAACCAGCTATGTTATACATAGGTCTGGATATACTTATATATAAACAAAATACAATAAAATAATGTAATTTAAAAGTGAATGTTTCGATTCCCTTATATGAACGACATACAATGAAATCATTACTTCTTCCTACGAATAAAAGTAAAAATTAGAAAGATAGGAGAAATTGCAAATGCTAGAAAGAGGAGTTAGTTTTTTTTTTTCTCTCATGAAAATAATTCTTTTATTCAAAATTAATATTCAATTAAATTTGAAAACTTGAACATTTTCTGTGTCATAAAAAGTTTTAATTAAATAAAAAGAAATTTAATGTTTTGTAAAGTTTAAAATAACATAATAATATTCATGTAAAGCAAGTTTTAAAGGAGGAAAACGGAAATAAAAATTATTTGTTTACGCTGTAATACGAACAAATTTAGGATTTTAAATGTACTGAATATTTTGAGCTCAACCTGGTTATATGGATGTGTGGACCAGCAAGGTTAGAACTAGTTAAAATTTATCCATTGTTCATGAAAATATTTTTGTATCTAGTAACTGATTTTCTTTATCAGACAAAGTTCTATATTTTTTAAGATCTTACAATTTAATATAAAAAATTACTGGTTAAATTAAAATAATGTAATCATGATAATGAATTTATCAGGACCAAGTTATTTCACCAAATGAATAACACAACTTTTTTATCACACAATTACAATTTATTCAAAATCTTAAGACGTTTGAAAATAATTCTGTTCATTGTGTGAAACAAATCACTTCATCTTTTCATCTAATTATTCTATGTTCATCTATTATCATGGAGCAAATAAATACCAAAAACCGCAAGATAGTATGTTTTTTATTTTAAATACTATTAATTGCTTTAAGCTACTAAATGATGGCATGGATCATCATTCCTTCACGTGATATAAATTTCGCATCGTATAAAATACATTTGACAAATAGAATAGCACGTTTTATCTCTCTCTCTCTCTCTCTCTCTCTCTCTCTATATATATATATATATATATATATATATATATATATATATATCGGAGAAATAAATGAGTTATTTCATATATTTATATATATATATATAGCAGATTTGAGCATTATGGTCACATTGGCAACATCTTGTGATTATTTTTTCTCTCTGCTGAGGATGACGTATATATCAGAATTTAGCTATCAAAACTTATTAATGTAAATTGGCTCTTCCTAAATGATAAGAGTCATGTAAAAAATTTTAAAAAATGGCAGCACATTTAAACTGCTAACCTTTAACGACTTATAAGAAAATCTGTTCATAATATGAATTGATTAAAAACAATTCCAATGTTATAAACAAACAGAAGTTTTAAAAAATATGCTACAAAAAGTAAATAAACTGTCCAAAACATTACAATAATATAATTGTAAAATAAAGTATTTAAGGAATGCTTATGTGCATGTTACAAATTAAGATTATATTTAATATGAGAATGCTCTTCAATAAAAGTACCTTTAATAAAATTATATAGTTTATTTAAATTAGAACTTTAATCTTTCTTAAAAAATCGGCAAATACAATTAAAATGTAAAAATATATATTCTTTACATTTCATTATATAATTTTATAACAAAACACATATCGCAAAGCAATAATATTTAGGTGCAATTTAAGAATTTTTGAGATTTTTAATTAATTAAAATAAAAATTCTGGATCAAACTTTTAAATTTCACATTAAAAATAAAACACAAACACTTAACGCATTTAATAAAAGAATTATGGGAAAATATGATACAATGGTGACTATCCAACTTTAATATTACACGTAAGTAGAACGATTCATTACTTTTTTTATGAGAATACAAGTGGTTAAATACGTAAATACATGGCTAACTGTTTTGAAAATTATCTAATTAAAATTCCTTTTAATTTATTTTTTGATTTTAGCCCGAGTGAAAAAGGATAAACTGCAACCATAGCTGTAAAAGTAAGCATTATGGAGGATTCCTTCTCCTACAATTTTATTATGGAAATACAAGTAATAAAAGCCTAAAATGTAATTGTCCTAATTAAAAATTATCTATAATGCATCTTAGCTAAGTTTCTTCACCAACATAAACCTAAACTTCTTTTTTAATTTCTATTGCGTAAAATTTTCTGATTAAGAAAAATATTATCAAGTTTTGATAAAGTTGACTGTTTTATTTTGTTGGTGGCCTGTGATCGAAGTGCTCACTTAAGCCTAAGCAATTATGAGAAATATTGCTTACCAAAAGTCCTATGTAACCGTATCCGTAACGTCTCTGGCATCTATTGGGTACTTCAGTCAAGCATTCCCCTTGGTAGCATAACTATAAAAGAAAAAATACTTTAAATATAAATAATAAAATATTATATATTTATATTACTCCCTCTTCCCTCGCAGACGTAAGCTTAAGAACAAATTTTATATACGTTATTTTAACAAAATTATTAACAATTTTATCATATAGAATATGAGTTCAATTTATTTCAAGAAAGTAGTTTATATAAAATAATTCCAACAAAAATAATTTACTTCTTAAAAAGCCGTATTTTCTAAAAAAGAAACCTTAACAAAAGTAAACTTTTCTTTGCATATATTCGAATAATATCTTCTAGTTATAAGGAACACGTAATTGAGAATTACATAACATAATATTTCTACCTTGATTCAAAAACAGTTATGGAAGCGCTTCTGTTATTATTTTCAATTTTATGAATGAGATTTTATGCAAACATTTCTGTGAATTTTTATTGAAGAATTTGAACATAAATAAACAAGCTTTATAATAATTTGTAAATAGAAAGAAACAAATATTGTTTTAAAGTACCGTTTAATTTATAACTGTAATTTAAATTAAGTGACGCTTATTTATTTTTCTTTGGAAATCTTGAATATACTATTCTCGAAATTATTTTCTTATAACTTTTATTTTACTATTGATATTATACAGTTGTAAGGTTTGTATACAAAAACAATATAAATTTTAAAGAATATATAATAATATAATTTATAGAACTAGTACATAAAAAATAGAACAAACTGATTATACAAATATAATTTCACGGGCCTAAATGAGAGAAACAATACCGTTATGTTTTAAAAATGAAGTTTAAATGGAAATCGATGTTTATATAGGCAGCAATTAATTCTGTAATGAATAATGTATGAACTAAAAACTATTAATCAATATAAAAAGGAAAACCGTAGGAACATTTTTATACTGAAAAAAGCATACCTAAGAATCTGTTTTAAATTGAAGCTTAAGATTGCTAAGAGATCAAGGTTGATATTTACTTTAAATTACAGATAATTTATTAAATATAACACAAAATTTCTAATTCCTCACAATTTCTTCACATAAACAAAAGTATATTAATTTGTGGTAAAAGTTAATAAGATGAGCTTTCAATACTTTCTGGTACCGCAGGAATTATTAACATTAATCCTAGTCATCAACCTGACACCATAAGGAACTAGTTTATAATCCTTTAATTTTTGATAACTTATAGTTAATATAAAGATATAGTTAAATTTCCATTAATAAAATTTATTCACGTCAAAAGTACATTTACTTCACTGAGTTCTCTAATTGAACTAATTAACTTAAAAATGGAAACAAAAAGAGAAAATTTATAAAAGTTATGGATTGCCTAGTTTATAATTTAATGTAAAATAAGTAAAAAAATATTTCGCTTCCTAAACAGCTTGAGAAAACTTTTAAAAATTTCAGAAAAAACTTTGAATGTGAGTGTTTTGTCATCATATTTTGCTGCAAATCTTTTCAAAGTTTTTCAATATATAAATATTTGAATACATTGGGTTATATTGTAATGTTTACTGCAATATAGAATATATATATATATATATATATATATATATATATATATATATATATATATATATATATATATATATATATATATATAATTAAAATTTAAGTTACTTTTTTTGTGTGTGTGTGTGTGTATGAAATATGATTATAAATTAAATTTAAATAACAATTACTGACAACAACGAAATATACCGAATGCCAGGATACAAGAATATCAAAGCTAGATGGATTTAAATAATTAATTATACTATTGCCAGACCAAAAATACAAAGTTCTGGGTCTCAATTTAATAAGATAATCATAAAATGTTCAAAATCATTCAAATTCAAACATGATCTGTACCCTTAATGGACATTTAAATACTTAAATATTTAATGCAAAACATTTTTACACGATGAAAGTTCTGTTAGGGATATATGTACATGTAAAATTTCCTCTATGTTTAAAGAATCTTATAATTTAATATGAATTATTTATTATATTAGAATATAGTATATTAGACTATTACTCTTTATTATCGTTTATTATGTATTACAAATATGTAATTAATGTACATACTGCAAAACTCATCAAAATGTATTCAGGAATTTTTTTTATTTTATTATAAAAATAAAATAGTTTTGAAATAAACAAATTTTTAAATTTAATTATGTTAACAAATTTCTCCTAAAAAAGTAAAAAAATATATACCGAGTATAAAGGAAATTGAAATAGTTTTAATTAGTAGGATATTTTAAAGAAAACAAGGTTTTGCCACTTTTAACAAATTGAATCCAAAACAAAAATTATCATCAGTTTCGGAAAACAAAACAATTACATATCACAGAGACAACTAAACATTACATAAAATGGACAGAACATCTTGAGCGACAGCTGTATTGTAGAAATACTTTTTAATTAATGTTTGTAAATCACGAAAGAAATGCATTTACTTTACTAGATTCATTTACAATTAAACATCTTGAGCGACAGCTGTATTGTAGAAATACTTTTTAATTAATGTTTGTAAATCACGAAAGAAATGCATTTACTTTACTAGATCCATTTACAATTAAACATCTTGAGCGACAGCTGTATTGTAGAAATACTTTTAATTAATGTTTGTAAATCACGAAAGAAATGCATTTACTTTACTAGATCCATTTACAATTAAACATCTTGAGCGACAGCTGTATTGTAGAAATACTTTTAATTAATGTTTGTAAATCACGAAAGAAATGCATTTACTTTACTAGATCCATTTACAATTAAACATCTTGAGCGACAGCTGTATTGTAGAAATACTTTTTAATTAATGTTTGTAAATCACGAAAGAAATGCATTTACTTTACTAGATCCATTTACAATTAAACATCTTGAGCGACAGCTGTATTGTAGAAATACTTTTTAATTAATGTTATTAAATCACGAAAGAAATGCATTTACTTTACTAGATCCATTTACAATTAAACATCTTGAGCGACAGCTGTATTGTAGAAATACTTTTTAATTAATGTTTGTAAATCACGAAAGAAATGCATTTACTTTACTAGATCCATTTACAATAAAACATCTTGAGCGACAGCTGTATTGTAGAAATACTTTTTAATTAATGTTTGTAAATCACGAAAGAAATGCATTTACTTTACTAAATCCATTTACAATTAAACATCTTGAGCGACAGCTGTATTGTAGAAATACTTTTTAATTAATGTTTGTAAATCACGAAAGAAATGCATTTACTTTACTAGATCCATTTACAATAAAACATCTTGAGCGACAGCTGTATTGTAGAAATACTTTTTAATTAATATTTGTAAATCACGAAAGAAATGTATTTACTTTACTAGATCCGCATTTTGTAAAGGTTTCTTCGACATGATAAGTAACAACGCCATCACAGGTACACTGGAAAGCACAAGGGTTTACCTGGAAAGGAGATATATAATTTTATTAAATGAAAAAGGCTATCACATTATTTTTTAAATTGATTTATTCATTGCAACAGAGAAGCGTTTATCATCGAAAATAAGCTTCTAAGCTTAAAATTTCTTGAGAAATAATATGTGTAGATAATAGAGAATATCGCAGAAATTTTCAAAAAATGTCTAAAGGGGTATATTTCTTTTATTTTTGTTGTGGGGTTGAATATAATTTATTCTCAACAAAATATTGTTCATGACTAATGGCAGTAACAAAACAATTCGACTAGTATATTGAATCTCAAGCAGCAATAAAATATAGACGGGAAAAATGGGTGTGTGTATGTTAAGACATTTTATTGCATGTTTTTACTTGTGTTTGTGTTTTTGTTAAGAAATTTTATTGGATGTTGTTGTTAGATATTAAATTTATTTTTACTCAAATTGTTTTCACGAATTATTAATTTTTCATGACTCAACAGTAATTATCAGCGATAAATGAGAAGAAAAGATTATATTTTTAAATAAAAATTGGAAAATAATTTATACTATTATTATTTTAAAACTTGATTAAATTTAATTGTTAACTATTATTTATGCAAATTTTAAAAACTGGTTGAGTTTGGTTAATTAAAAACACCTTATGTTAACTTTTTAATTTAATTTTTATACCTTTTTTAAATATGATTGAGTTATTTTTAAAAATATTTGGTTTATTTGATATGCGTAATATCCGTATTTATTTTTTGCTCTTTATGTTTCTTTTTTAATTTTTAATAAGTACATTTTAGTCTTTTAGTTCGTAATTTTTTTTATATACAAGAATTCATTTACTCTTTAAAATAATGTTTCCTGCTTTAAAATATTTTAATAATATATTATATAATTACCGTTTATATTTTAAATGAATGTCCATTTCAATACATAAATTTTTTTTATTGAATAATGTATATTCATATCTGTATTTCAATACGTTTCATCATCCACTGTAAATATTCTGTAAAAATATCTCAGTATTTGCTATTCTTTCTACAGCATTTATAGTGTTTTTTTTAATCATATGTCATTAACCTTTTGACTACAACGCGCCTTTGTTTGTGAATTTCTCTGAGGACAAAGTATAGGACGACGGAATTGTACTACAGGACGAAGGCTTTGCACCATTAAGCAAAACTTTAGAAAAAAAATACAAAATTTAATTTTTAATATCGTAGTTCTTGTAACCATTTTTGATTATTACTTAAGCTGTGGTATACATTAAAAGTACAATATAATAACGTTTTTCCTTGAATTTACATAAAAATATATAAAGTAATAATACTTACCTTGAGAAATAATTTCCGAAAGTGGTATTCATATTTTCCAAAGTTTTTAACTGACGAAACACATTAGTAAACTTTCAAATTAAAAAAAAAATATGACGAAACCTATTTACAAAAACAAATAAAATTAAAACGATGATAATAGATACCGACGTTTCGGGATTTTGGCAAATCCCGAAATGGGAAGAAACTCTAAGTCCACGCACTAATTCTAAGAAACTCTAAGTCCTAATATTTGCAAACATAAAAAGTTAGTTGCATTTTTCTTTGTTTAAATAACCTTTGTGAACAAACAATGCACTTTCTCAGGCTTTTTTCACCCTTTTTGTTCATGTTAAAATCATTATTTCCGTTTTCGAATTTAATATCTCTCAATAAATTTTGACACCTTTATAACCAAATCAGCAATTTTTTTCTCCGTTGTAATTCTCCATAGTATTTTACTAAGGCTGCTGTAACCTGGTTACTCGAAGGATGCTTTCGTTATCTTCCGATAACGTAACAAGTAAGTTCGAATCCAACCGAACCGAAAATAAGTCGTGCTTCCAAAGGGCGACTAGGGCACAAAAAGCATGTCATGATCAAAATGTGTTCCGTATGAAATAATATCTCATTCGCGACATGCCAAACGTGGGGATCTTCTGCTTGAGTCCTGCTTCTAAATTGCGAAGTCTCACAACTATTTTGGCCACGATGGCACACTAATTGGGTGCTCCATTACATAAGGTGCCAATCCTTCCGCCCCTAATACTACTGAAGGGTATTGAATAAAAAAGTATTTTATTATAAATTTCATAAAATTCTACTGTATTCTTCTCATTTTTTATTTACATATTTTACTTTACATTTTGTTATATTATTCGCCTTTCTTATTTTTCTTTTTCTACATACTTATTTCTCTTGACGTGGTCAAATAAGCTGAAAATGATCACATACTAGAAAAGCATAAATTACAAAATTTATTATAAAGTGATTAATACATTTCAATAAGTATAAATTTCAGCTTTCTACCATAGCGTTATATGTATATAATTGACAGTAAAAATCCTTATTTAATCTTTCATTTATACAAAGTTGGAAAGCGCTATTCATTTTTCCGAAGAATAGTAAAATTTATGTCTTAAAAATGTATTTAAAAAGATAGGTGTGCAATAACATAGATTTTCATACATTTATATACAACCGTAAATTTGTAAATTTAGAAATCCCATGAACATTTGTTGAGATCTTATTTTATGCTTTACATTGCTTTCCCTGAAAATTTAATTTCCTTGTGCATATTGAGTACCTTAAGTAATAAAATGTGCATATTGAATACTTTAAGTAATTTTAATTTCATGTAAACTAAATTTTTTAGTTATTTGTTAATTTTTTAAAATTTCCATCTTTATTTATTGACTACTTTTATTAAACAGTACCTTTTTCGAAAAGTAAAAAGTAATTTAGAATTTCCTTCAATAAAAAAAAATTTTTACACATAATGATGTGATACTTCAGAATACTCCTTTAAAACAATATTAAGAATCTTTTTAGCAGTTAGAAAATTTCACATTGCCTTGTTGCATATTTTAGAATAGTAATAAATGCATAGATCTTTGTAACATTTATTAAGATTAAATAAGACACATTTGTTGTTTTATTTTATTTTATTTCTGAAAACTGTGCAGTCAATTAACTTATTGATTTCAATTTTAAAACATAGCTCTCAATTCATCAAGCTTCTAACTTTGTATCCATTATTAAAATATTTCATAAAACAAAAATAGATTATTTCTTATAAAATTTATGACCTCATGTGTTATAAAATATTTGTGTGAAATTAAGTTAACATTTTATTTTAAATATTAGCTGAAGTGAAAACGGTTATGTACAATAAGGCATAAAATACTTTTCAAAATGATAGATAGTAAATGTTAATTTTTCGAATTAATAGTGTTGTTGTTGCTGTTGCTAATCTCAGATGGGTCACTTTCAATACTAGACCAACTCCACAAGTCAGTAAATCCAAATTATAAAGGGCTTTGAAAAATCCTCATTCAAATCAAAATTCAAGCAGTTCAAAATATGCTCAGGCGATGCCTGTTCAGTTTTACATTTTGTGCGAATACTAAAAGTATTTTGAATCCGCATATATTTGAGGCCCCTTAGGAGACCACTGGCGAAGCGTGAAACGTGAATATGTTATCCTTTAGTTCCCACAAAAAACAAGTCACCAGCAGGGCATTTGCAGTGGCCAAAGATAAGGGGCCATTTCTTTTCAATCTGTGATAACTGCTCTAATTTATGAGATAAGAAGATGTTATATTCTGGTCTCTGTAACTTATTAGCTTATTGTAATATTTCTCAAGACTAGATTTCCTTCTGAACTGCAATGGTTGTAAGTCGGACTCAAAAAGATCAATTCTGTCTGGGTAACTACGTCTCAATGCTGCAATGATTTTTGCAGCACTAATTTCAATTTTTTCTAATTTATTTAAATTTGATTTTGAAGCACATAAATAAATGGGCTCCCCATATTCCAAAATGGGTCTTATAAGTGAAGCATACGTTAGCTTCAAAGACTTGCATCCTCTCCCCAGCCCTGCTCAGAGATATATTTCAGAATGTTAACCCTCTTTCTACATTTCATTTCGAGCATATCGATGTGCCTATTGCCATGAATCTCATGGTCTAGAATGAAACCCAAATACTTTGCATTCTTTTCATAAGGCAATTTTTGTTCATTTAAGAATACAGTAGGTTAACAACTCTAAATATGTCAATTAATTGTATAAAAACTAACCACAGATTTAACAGTGTTAAAGGTCAATTTGTGATCTATAGCAAAATTACTCACATCTTTGAATGTGAGGTTAATATTATCTTCAATAGTCTTAATATCTGGACCAGAGTTCCAGAGAACAATGTCATCAGCAAAAATACCAACTTTAGGTCTTCTAGAAATTACTCTTTCAATTCACGAGAAAAATGGACAGAAGAACATTGGTCCCAAAATGGAACCCTGAGGAACACTCTGGCTGAGTCTGAAATCCCTTGAAAGGGTTTTATTAAATGTAAAAATGTAAATCTAATAGTTCTGGCCTTCACACAAATAATCATAGATCCACGGGAAAGCTCTACTCCCAATACTAAAATCATTAAAAAGTTTAATTAAAGACCTATTGCGCCATACTTTAACAAAAGCCCTAGTAAAATCCAAGAATGCCACCACAATGAGATTGGTAAGCCTCATATTGTGAGTATCTCTCATATATATATATATATATATATATATATATATATATATATATATATATATATATATATATATATATATATATATATATATTGGCAAAAATATAAAATTTTGGTGAAATGGTGAATTGTACTGGGTCCCTTCCTAAAACCATACTGCACTTTTGGGAGCAAGTCGTTCGAATTAATAGTAAAATGCTTTAATGCTTCATTCTATTCAGAAATTTATAAAAGGTTCTGCTATGGTTTACATGTAAGACGAAAATTTCAATCATTAATTAAATTTGTTTCTATATTTACTTTTTTTTAAAAAAAAATTACTAACTTCACGCCAACATAACAACTTAAAATAAATTTAGAATTTAGTACATTTTCCATAAATAACTAGAACAATCAAATATTTTTATCTTTTGTCTGCACAAAATAATGTTTACACTAAAATGTGGGAATTATTATTTTATTTCTACAACAAACAAAAGTAATGTATGAAAATATAAAATATGTACAGTAAAATAAAAACTAATTTAATGAAAATGCTATAAATAAAAAATATTGTACAAAAAGTACTCATTAAGTAAAGAATTATTACCTGAGTCCTAAGAAATTCGTTTCTATCATGTTATCTAAGATATGTAGATTGATTTCACTGATGAAATAATGAAACCGGATCTCTTAGAACAAAACTTTTTATTTATTTTTCTTCATTTAAAATATGTACTTTGACGAAATTTCTTTTCTCTAGCCTAAAAAATCTAATTGAAGCATTAAAAAAACAAACAAATCCTAAAATTTCAATCAGTGAAGCAAGCTGATGTAATAACAACTAATTTATATTCTGACACAAATATAAATTTAGATTATCATTATTTTTCTATTTGGAGAAGTTATAAACCATAGGTAAAGATATTTATCGTGACTCAGAATCTTAATACTTAGGTTATATATGCATTAAAATTCCAAATATATGTAGACAACATATTAATAAAATAATACATACTTTCTGCAATCGGAATATATAGAATTCGGGGGAAATCTAAGTATTAAGGTCTAATATCTTATTTGTAAACTGCACCCAGAAAACAACTAACCAGTAAAAATTTCTTATAAATATGAATAAATCATTAAATACATTACTAAATGCCCATTTTTAAATTATGAAATTAAAAATGATTACTTTATCCATAATTAACATATTTAATAAGCAATTCTACTTTTAAATAATTCTATTAAATGAAACATTACCTGTGTATATATTAGAGACTGACATCCCCCGGAGATCCTACTTAAGCATTTGTTGAAACAAACATCGCCTTGACCTATAAAGAAAGTTCGATAAATATTAGTTTTTGAATTTGTTTTAATTTATTGTCATAGCAAATGAAACACACATTTTACATCAGTAGAATTTATTTCTACGTATTAAAAATGGGTTATTTCCCCATGAAACCGTATCTTAAAAATTAAACTTAAAAATATCAACAATATTTACCATTTCACAATCATAGTATTTCTCTCTCTCCCGGGTGTAATGTAGACATATAATCCCAAATTCCTTAACTAGTGGCATAAAAATTTGAACAAGAAGCCATAAAATCATTTTAATGGTAGGATAGTTCAGTGTCTTATTAATGCTTAAAGTGATAAGGAACATTAGCTTAAAACTTACACAACACCTACTGCATTGAAATGTTGAAAATATTTTAATTTTGTAACAAATTCTTTTTAATAATTAAATAAACTTTAAACATATTTTCAGATGAGTCTTGGAATAAATATTTACTTAGTTTTAAAATCCAGAATATTTATATTATTTTATTAAAACATATTTGTGTCTCTTTTCATTTTCTTGGCTAAATTTCTACTTGATTCATCCAGATTCAAATTTTGGAACTAATATTTTTAAACTGCAGTCATAAAATTTTTACACACATTCAAAAAACTCTTCACAGGCTTACCAGTTTATAGTTAAAAATAACTGAAATATGTATATTTTTTGTTACTAATACCAATGTTATTCAATAAAATACTACATAAATTGATAACGTCTAACTCAACCGATAATTATAAAAACATTTTGGCACTATGAGTTAAATGGTAATTCAAAAATATTATATTCGCTGTAATATTTTAAAAAATCAAAATAAAACTTTGATTTATTTATAATAGAACGCTTTGTAATATAAAAATTTTAAAATATCGTAGTTTCTTTTAGAAACTTATCAAGCAAAAATGCAGTATTCAGAGAATAAAGAAAAAAATTCTTTGAAATTGCTTTGCTCTTTGCAATGGCGCAGTAACCAAATTGTGACTTATTTCTTTAGTTATCTTTCCTGGCAATCCAAACATTATCAAAAATATTCTGCTTTATTGAAATCTGCGGCAATCATTTCATTATTATTTATAGTGCAATCGTCAGGAAGACATACTTAAAGCTACTAAAAGCAAACTTAATTTGCTTTATTCAAACTAAAATGGATGTATGAAATATGGAGGATATTAAAGAATTAACTTTACTGAAGCTAGTATGAGAATTAACGATACTACTAAATATGATATCTACAGAAATACGAAATCTACCTCTTCCGAAATTGTTCTTTTCGATGATGTGGAAAAAATAAGTATATTATAATGCCTTTTTGTGGCATCAGTTTAAAGTCTACAAAAGTGATCGTCCTTAAATGTGAAATGCAGGAAACGAATAAAATTTGGCATAATACTCCAGGATAAATACATACTAAAAGTACGATTAACAATTCCTCTGTAAAAATCACTTCTAAAGTTTTGAGATTCCCAAGAATGAAGATGCAAAAAATTGTGGGCATCATCACTAGGGACTATTATTTCAGAAAACACCTTCATAAAGTGAGACTTTTTCATCAAGAACAAAAATTCAGGAAAAACAACAAGGATGGTTAATCAGCTCACCATATTATATTGGAGTGTAATGTTTACGCCCTGATTTGCTACTTCAGGCAATCTTTATTCTAAGAATTACCATTAGCTCCATTAGAAGATTGTCAGACTTAATAAACAAGTTGGTGACTCCAAAAAGTGAAACTAGGATTAATTGGTTTTAGTACACTTGCTTTTAAGAAAACTTATTCTGTTTCTAAAAATGCTTTCAAGAAAAGGTGTCCTATATCGAAACTCAATATCGAAGACCATATTACACACTTGTTTACTGGCCAAAATAACTTATCTAACGACTAAATCGTTTATCATCCATAAATAATAGAGATATTAATAAATTCTACAATCAACCAGTATTAAGGATATATACCATGTATTTAAACCAATTTTATACTTAGTAAAATGTAATATTTCATATACAGTAATCGCTTATATGCCCTCCCCCGCATTATCTGTAATTTGTTTCTTCTCAATAATACTAGAAAAATAGGATGGTTGCCTACATCATTACTATTTATATTCGACCCACAGTTACATGGTCAAATACAGATTCATTTTTAAGTAATTTCAACGCTCATTGTTTCTCGAAATTGTATTACGTTAGTACAAACTGCAAAACTGCAACTTCGTTTTACAATGAAAACCAAATTTTAACATTTAGTTTTGGGTTAGTGACATTTTTTTGGGCTTCGTTAAAAATTATAGTAAGATCAACTTAATTTAAACCCAACACAAAAGCTAAATGTTATATGTTTAACTTTATACAATGTGGCATTGTTTAAGAAATTAATGAATTGATTTAATGATTTGTGAAGTTTGGTGAAAATAAAGCACAACCATCGGAATGTCTGCTTAATCTAAATATGTGCTTTCTTAATAGTGGAAAAGCTTAAAAATAATAAGCATAATAATGAGAAATATATAATAATAAGCGAGCTAAGCTAGTTCTACAAAAAAAAAAGAAATGATTGCTGGCTTACCCAAAGCAATACCAATCTGTACTCCCAAAAAAGAAATTAACCCTAAGAAAGTAAACATCCTTTTACAGATGCTGAGGTGAGTGCGAAAATTCAGGATTTTTGGAGGCATATATACGTCGGATATTTTCATACGTCACAATGCACATTAACACCTGCACATATAAAATTTTTATGGCTTGAACTCATTTCTAGACGCAGACTACAAAAGCCAGTCGTGCAACGACGCAAATTCACAGAATTAACTTCAGTGCTCAAATTAACAAGCAATTTCTAAGAAAAATCTTCTTTGTTGATTCTTATAAAATAAATACTTACTGTGTATATTAAATTAGCATTTCATCCAATGGAATGAAACAATTAAATTACTTTGAAGAATATAATTCAATTGCTTTTTACCGTTTTGAGACTTCTACGAGTTAATTTAAATTATTCCTTTTTACATATATTTTTAACTTCAAATTTGAATAAAAATGGCAACACAATCAACGTAAATATCAGCTTATTGTAAATATTATATTCATTTCAATAAATTTGAAAATAATCACTGGAAATAAAAATGAATTTTATTTTTCATAGCTAAATTAACACACTTTACTATTTCTTAACACTATATTATAGATATTAAAAAACGTACACATTAACTAATTTTGATTAAAAAAGGGAATGAATTTATAATGATCAAATTAATATCAAGAAAAGATAAAAATTTAATCTAATGGTTGCTAAAAACTCATATTCAAGTACAAATTTTGAAATTAGAGATGTAGATCTTTTTGGCATTGTTATCGCCCTTTCGTGGAACATTCAAAACTAATTTATGATTAGGTATTTCACTAAATCATCACGATACTAATTTAAATATATGCTACTTATGTTACTTTTTTAAATATTTAATCTTTAATTTAATCACATTACTTTCTTCTCTATACTAGGAAAATGTATCACATATATAGTGTACATATTTTTAAAACATTAATATTAAGAGCTTAAATTCTTTTTATTGTAACTAAACAGAGTTACTCCAGTATAGTTAAATATTTTAAATGATTGTCTCTTTCTATTAATGTTCAAAAAAAGCTGTGCTAAAGCATATTTGAATTCTATTTTATTTGATACATTTTAACCTGCTTTAAAGTTTTTGCCTGTAATAATTACTATTTCAATGAGACCCAGTCGTTATTCTTAATAAAATGCATGTAAATGTGAAAGTTAAAATAAGTTTTTACAGAAAAATTATTTTCTGCATCTAATTTTTTTTTTAATCCATAATTTAAAACATTTTTTGCAATTTTTGATAAAACTCTAAATGATATAAGCAATTACTTTCATATTCTTATTCTAATATTTATGTTAAATAGAATTAAACATTTTGTCTGATTTCTCAAGTTTATCTTTACTGAATTCTGATGTGGTATGAGAATATCTATCTTCACTAACGAAATATCATTAATATAAATTATACTTTCATAGTAAGATAAAAAAAAACGAATTTTTAAAATATCAAAGACATCTATTTAATGGAATGCATAAAAATAATTTTTCGTTAGAATAGTATCAAATTTTTCTCTGTTATTTTTGAGCAATAAAGTTATTTACATTTATCTTTGACTTTATATCAAGAAAACAATCAATTTAACAGATATTGTTATGAAATTAATTCAAACAATATTTACAGTCATGTGTTTTCAGCAGGAATCCGGTAATATAGTTTTATTTTTATTTAGTTAAATCTTTTCAAAGTTTCCCTTAAATAGTTAATATTAATCCCATGAATAAAATTTAATTCCGCTATATTATGTAATAGAATAGACACTAGTACAATAAATATTAATAGATTAAATAAAACATAAAAAGATGAATATTAACTTGAAAACTTTGTTTGGATTAATAGATGAATATGTTTCATCTGGGGAGATTTTAAATTTGACGATAATATTCAGAATTTTGGCACGCTTCCCAATTGCTCTGTAATCAATAGCTGTGAAAGTCAATAATCTCCGAATTCTTCAAATACTCAGTCAAAAATTAATATAAAAAATGGACCGATTATAGTGTATATTATTAAATTTAAATAAATTGAATAATATACAATTAAAATATTTTAAGTTTTTTTTTGTCAATTAATGAAACTCGTTTCGATGTTAAAGTTGATGTAAAATTCTTCATGAAATTAATTCTTCATCCTTTTAATAACTAAATATGCATTTGCTCTGGCTATCAAAAACTAAAATTAAATATTTTCTCTGTGAAAAAAAAAACAACACGAATACTTTAAAAAAGTTTACTTGAAATTTTGAAAATTTTACATTTGAAAATAAGCACAAGTGAAAACGTCTAACCAATTTTTTTATTTGCGTAAAAATTTGAAAATTATAATTTTAAACTGTGATTTTTGCTAAAAACTGTTTGATAGATTATTTGGATACTGCATTAGAAAAACAGTTAAAAATCATAAAATTATATTAAAAATAAGAACTCAGGATAAAAAAAATTATCATTTCTTTTAATTATTTTATTATTTATGCTAAACACCAACCGAAAAGAGTGAAAATTAAATATGAATATTCTCTATCTCTCTTTTTAACAAAAGAAAAGCACAAAAAAATTCTAAATGCTTTCCAATCAAAACACAATAAAATCTTAATTTATTTCAAATCTTTTTAATCTATCCACATCTTTAAAAAATCAATAAAAATATTTCAAAAACAATATCTCTGATTGATTATTGAACACAAATAAAATATTATTTCAGATAAAAAAAATAAGAATAAAATAATTGGTTTCCCAAAATAATGCAAACATTTACAAATAAAAAGCGCAGTAATCAAATACAATTATAAGTATAAAAAAATAAGTATACTTTAATTTTTAATTGAAAAAAACTAATTTATATGAATTTCAAGAGCAATATTGCGATAGGTGATATATTATTTCCCGTAATAATAATTATTTCTCGTAAATAATTTAATCACTTAATGAAGGAATAGAACAAAGGAAAATATTATTTTAAGGAAATGCAGACTCTAATAAACAACGAATTTTAGAAGGAAATTCAGCATTTTCTATATTTTGATGTAAAAAGTAAATTATCACATTCCTTATAATTTTGTATTGTAAAAAAATAATTTCAACAGATTGTTACAGAAAATAATTCTTTAAGAAACATTATAAAAGCTTATACTTGCTATTTATTTAGAAAAATTTATTCAGTGAGTATATTTCTTTAGCAAATTTTAAATTCAATTCAAAATTATATGAATGAATATTAAATAAATTCCTTAAAAATTTATTGGTGAATGAAAAGTAAGGGATATAAAGAAAATATATTTCTTCATGAAGAACAAATAAATGTGCCATTCATAAAATTTAGGCAAAATGAAACAATAATTTGGTATGACGTTCCAAGAATTCAAAAGCACATATGAAGTTGTTAAGTAGATAAAGTCCTTATCAAAATCATTTTGGCATGCAGATACAATTGTCACTCTAATTATTGTAAAATATAAAGATACTGATGTTAAGCCCGTTTCAATACCAATTAAAACTATTTCTTTTTCATTTACATTTTTTTGAAATGGCCAATTGGGGTAGTTTTTTTAAACTATTGAAAAATCTAAAATATATCTAGTTCCATTCATGGTATATCGGATTTAAATTTATTTCATTTCTTCATTCTGCAATGTTTGTCGTAATTTGGTAGATCATGGTGCAACTATAATATATAAGTTCTTAAATTAAAATAGTATAACCCAAAAATTAAGTATAGATTCAGTATTTCATTGTTCACAATTACAAATTATGGATTAAATGGTAAATTGTTTTTAGAAGTATAAATAAATTTGAAATAAAAATTATTATATATATCTTAAATGAATCATTAACAATAATTTTTAAAATTTTATTAATAAACAAAATAATTCATAAGAATTTGTGTGTAAATATTTTTAATGTAAGCTTGTGAAACGTTTGGTAATTGTCATTAACAATGAGCTTTGATTTTGTATTTAGTAATTTATTTCATTTTTAATGTAATACAAATTGTATATAGTTAGGTTCCCACAACGTCACTGATTTCTTAATAAATATCATCAAAGAGGTTTTAATTTTCAGTTTCAATGAAATTATCAATAAAATTGGTATTCACACCAGGAAATGGACTCTAAGTTCAACAAATATTTAAAGTTCATAAGGCTTCCTAATACTGTGGCTTCAGACTAGATCAAAGAAGGTCAAACGAGGTATTTCCCACCATCAGCAACCTCCCACTACGTGAAGAGATAAGTGGTAAATTAAGGACCACCAACAATTGCTTTTTCATTTAATAGTTCATGGCTTTCATTCCTTTCTTGGTCGTGTTGAGGCTGGAAATCCGTTTTAATTCAAATGTCTCTGTCAAATTAGCCTTTGCATGCCGAGCAAAGACATAAGGATAATGCACTGAAAAGCAATTGAGTTAAGGAGAGCAGGAGTTATGTCAGTTTCGATCTGTGAGAAGGCCTGGGAGGAACATAAAAAAGACGTAATCAACAGTTTGATGAGATAAGGAATGGTGATCACGGTATCAGTAACAATCAGAAGTAAAATACATAAAAGTACTGATCTCACAGTTCATTTACTTGTACCCAATAGTCAAAGTCTCATGGTCACTCCTTCTTAAAAGTAATGCAGACACTCGAATTTTCAGGCACAACTGAACCATGAGTACTTCAATTCTAATAAGTCTATCCCTACCAGAGAAATTGCTTTAAGCAACAACGTTCGGGTGTCAAAGTTTGTTGGCGGCTAGGCCATATTATAACAGCAAATATAGCTGTACAGGAGAGCTACAGACTGTATCTTTAGGTTAATGGATTTGGAATACTCGCCCAATACCAAATGCTCTCGTGATTTTGAACAGTGATTCAGGTGACACGGTTACACCTGAGCAGGCACCCTCCTCTCCTAATCCACGCCACTCTAATGGACACATGCCTATTTTATATTTACGTGGACACATCTCCAACCTTACATCTGGACTTAAAAGTAATAATATACAGAAATCTGCATTAAAATTTATTCATTAATTTCAATAACAACATTGACAAGTGATTCACAATTTGATAATTCTCAAATGATAGCTTTATGCCTACAGTAAGAAAATAAGTTAATCAATTTATTTATGCATTTTGATGTTTTTAATTTCATACTAACTTGTGAATAACATCGCCAGAAACATAGTTGCTTCAGCACAACGACGTCATCAAAAAATGCATGCATGTATTCGGTAAACGAGAAGAATATTTTGAAAATAGGTAACTTTGTTTATTTCAACTAATTATAATTCCTTAGCTGTCACTTTTCAAAATTACATTAAGAAACAACATGTTCAGTATATGGGATGCAGTAATGTAAGGACCATAATATTTTTCGAAATATGAAAATTAATGGCCATTCTAAAATTCTTTCCAACAGCTGACAGACACTAAATTACGATTGCGTAAACTAAACAAACAACAGCAAGTGTGGTGAAAGCCACTTAAATTGGGTGCTTGTATTTCAAATATTTTCAAGTTTAGTTTTTGAATTCATGACGCAAAAGAAATTTGAAACGTGTAAGCAATGCATGAACATTTGCAAACATTAAATAAATGTATTCTTATATTATTTAGTTTTAAATATATATGTATTAAAAATGTAACAACATGTAAAATACTATCAAAACATTTTTTCAGTAATTTGTTATCTTGATTATTAAAAGGTATAAGGAATTTGTAAGCTTTCTCATATTATTAAACCAATAGGTATTTTATTTCCATTTTACATTTTGTATTGCCCCTGTATTGACACAATTTATCCTATTCTATCTTCTGATTAAAATAAAATTTTATTAAACCTTTCCAGTTTTATATAAGGTAGCTATAATATAATAGTTTAATAATATTTTAAATCTCTAATTCCTGATTAAGATTAAATGTGATTCCTCTTATTGTGTCAACAGATAGATATAAAACATGGATAATAAAAATAACTTCAGTACAATTAACACCGTAATTTTTTTACCATATTCAAGTAACAATTTGATACTGTTTTATATTTTCAATCACCCCTATGCATTTAAAAGTCGTTTCAAACAACAAAAGAGAAAACATGCTTAGAAATTTTTTCATAAGCTAAATAATTTCCATTTCCTAACTGAAAAACATTCTCTGAATACCCTATTTGGATTACTTAAAAAAATTTGTAGTTTATCTTGTTATTAGCGTAACTTATTTTTTAATACGAAATTTAAATACCGATATTTTTAAAACAGCTTCCTTTACCTGCTTTTAAAACGCTGTTTGAGAATACTACACTAATAAATAAAGCTTTGTCGTCATGTATATTAAAAAAGAATAAAGCAATCTCAATGCGAATTGCATGCAAATAAAACATTTGGTAATACTATATTAAATACTACAACTCAAAAAAAAACTATTTTATATTTGGATTAGAGATTTAAAAAATAGGATTTTTTTTCATTCTTCTATTATAAATTTTAATGGATAAGTTATTCTTGTATATATTAACTAAATTAAAAGATAAAACTATTTCGTATAAGAACTGAAGGTTTAAAATATGATGATCTGTATTTTAGGTTGTCTCATTTTAATTCTTTTTTTATTGTGCGTTTTAAAAATTAGATTATTTTTAAAAGACAATATTATTTTACTTTTTCCAGTTTTCCAAGCTGGTTACTGAAAATGACCTATACTGATATAGTTCTTCTACGAACTTTTGTATGAAAGTTTGGATATAGTGTAATAAAGAGACTAATAATGAAATGCTATAGAAACAAGACACTCAAACATCTATTATACATTGTCTTCCAGGCGCAGTATTTCAATTACAGTGAACTGTATTCACATGTCACAAGGAAGAAAACATGGAAAACTGGCAAGTTGTATCATAAATATATGACACTGTGTTGTGGAGAATATTAAAAGTCAGAGCTGTTGATTTTTTTAAAAATCCAACGTGTAGTATTGCTTTCCGAAAGACAATAATGATGCATATAATTAATTTTCATAAATAATTATTCATTTATTATTCATATGTTTCAATGGAAAAATCAAGAAAATTCCCTTGCACTCACACCAATTGATTTCCACACTGAAAGGAAAAGCGGAATACAAATCTTGTTCAACACGATGCGGATATTTGCAATGTCTTGAACTCCATAAAAACTGTCGCTCTATCTGGAATCAATCCTGGTAACTAAATTTTGGCAACATAATGATTATACGCAAAAATATTTATGCGCTTGTAAATTCTTATAGCAAAAAAAAGAAGAAAAAATTATAAGCAACGTACGTTAATAACATTTTGTTTAAATTATATTTTTCTATTGTAAAACTTCAGCAATACAAAATCTAAACAAATATACGTAAGAAACTTTTCTTCAATTTAAGAATGTTGTTCTAAATAAAAGTTAATTTAATTTTTCAGTTAGTTGAATCTGCACAAATATACAACATTAAAAGATACTCTCAGTTATTTTGTGCAACATATTATAATTAATTCCATTAAATAATATATATAAATACATATATATATACATTATATATATATATACATTATATATATATATATATATATATATATATACATTATATATATATACATTATATATATATATATACATTATATATATATATATATATTATATATATATATATATACATTATATATATATATATATATACATTATATATATATATATATACATTATATATATATATATATATATTATATATATATATATATATACATTATATATATATATATATATACATTATATATATATATATATACATTTATATATATATATATATATATATATATATATATCCATATATATATACATTATATATATATATACATTATATATATATATATATATATATATATATACCGGGTGATTATAATTAAAGTCCCGATTTTAAAAATCGATAATTTTAAAACTACTGGTCAGAATAACTTGATATTTTAGCAGAACAATCGTAAAACAATGGAATTTTGTTTGGCGAAAGAAAAAAAAATAATGCCCGGGTAATATCAGGAGGAAAGTCCAAAAATGTATTCGTTGTATACAGAAATGTTGTAAGCCGAAAGAAAAAAAAATTAGAGTTCAGGGATTTACTAAAGATTTATTAGCGAAAAGACAAGAATACAGCGACAACAGCGATTATGACAAAAAAAAGAGCTTCATTGAATCAACACCTTGCTGATGATTAAAGCATAAGTTGCCCTCCGCCTTGTTCCGCTACTAATTGGAAGCGCAAAACGGCATGCTCCACAAGAGATCGGAGGGTATCTGTACTGATGCAATGGATGTGGTGTGTGTAGCTGGGACGGATTCTCGGTCGCCTATATCCTGCAATTTTGCGTATTTACAGAACCTTGCAAATGAAAGTGGTCTTCGTCAGACCACAGAATGTTCCATGGCCATCCGTTGTCCACTTTCATCCGAGCAAGAAATTGCAGTGCAAAAGATTGACGTGCTTCCAGGTCAGCCGGTAGCAACTCCTGCACATGAGTTATCTTATACGGATAACAGAGCAAGATCTTCCGTAGGATTTTACGCACCGTGCTGTTCGGCATATCCAGCATTCGGCCAATTCCCCGTGCACTGCTGATTCCAACATCACTGTTATTCTGTTCTTGTAATGTTGTAGCCACATCTTCCACTGCCGCAGCCAAAACTGGTTTTCTTCCTCTACCCCGTTTAACGTCAAATGAACCGATCTCTTTGAATTTAGCAATCATTTTTCACAGACCTTTTGCGGTTATTGGACCCCATTTAATGGATTTTAATGTCCGAAACTTCCTAATAGCTGTAAGTGCACAGTCATCATTCTTATAAAAAAAAACTTTAAGAGCAGAGCGCGATCCTTCATAGTCAGAGTCATGATGAAGCATTTAGGCAAAGAGCTGGTGCTCTGCATTTTTATGACAACTAAGTCTCATGTGCGCATGTCACGTATTAGTAATTTGCATATATCTAGATAATGTGAACGCCCTCTATCGGCACATTTTAGAACTATTTTTTTTCCTTCGCCAAATAAAATTCCATTGCCTTACGATTGTTCTGCTAAAATATCAAGCCATTCTGACCAGTAGTTTTAAAATTATCGATTTTTAAAATCGGGACTTTAATTATAATCACCCGGTATATATACATACATGCATACATACATACATATATATATATATATATATATATATATATATATAATATATATATATATATACATATAATATCTGTCTTTTAGGAGGTGCTTAGCGTTAGTGTTATCGTACTATTGAGTGACATATGTAAAAAAACGGTGATTCAGTAAAGTAATACATCCGTAATAAGTTTTCTAAGAAAAGTAGAGAGTAATTCTACATCGATTTTTTTAAGAAAGAAATCAATTATTTCAAATTTAAGAGATTAGAGATCTTGTTGCATCAGAAATAAATATTTTACACTATAATTTAATTACATAAAATGAGAAATTATGTATATACTGTGAGCGAAATAAATTATCTTCTTATATTTCATAAAACACTCTAGAATAGCTACATAATTTTTTTTTACTATTTCTCTCTCACAATTCCATTAATTCTTATAAATAAAATTATTATATCTGATTTTTTCCCAATAATTTTTATAAGGAGAAAAAGTTATTGAATTGTAAGATATATGAATAAATAAAAATCATTACTCCTTGTTTGTTCACCAAATTTTTCTCCGGGAACTGAATTGAGATTGGATGCACACGGAATGGTATAAAATGTATTTCTGAATTTTGGTCTCTTGTTAATTTAAAAAATAAAAGTTATGTTCAATTTCAAAATTTTTTAATAACAACGTTTTTTGATTAATGACGATATGATTAATTTAAACCGTAATTAAGGCTTATTTGAACTATGTTCAAAAATGTTTATGCAGCAATGTATATAATTCCAAAACTTTGCTCATTTCAAAAACAAAGAGCGTGATTCTTCTCTTAAACTTTTATCTATGTTCAACGACTGTGGTTGAAATGGAACATGTATTTTATCAGATCATATCTTCTTTCAAAATTTTCACTGTGTAATTTTTAAAAAATGATAATTGTTACTCTTTTATTTTTAATTGTTTTTACTCACTACTTGAAAATGTATTGTCTTAGCACATTACACAAACTTGTTTTCTATTTTCTTACTACACCGCTTATCACAAATGCTTTTGAAGGTGGTCAAAAAAGTATGACTTTAACAAGCCTTAACACTCAATGAGTTTATAAAGAAAAACGAATTTTCAAGCTTTTTTTTTACTTCAGTCACTTTGTTTTTTTACCGGACCTCATTTTGTGGAGCGAAACAGTACTTTCAACAATGTAAATATTAAATATTGTTAAAAAAAAAACTGCAAACATCATTATTTTTCCATAACATAATTTCTTAACCCTAGAGTTTTCTATTAGAAGAGTCTAGTTGCATGATTTGGACAAATAATATTGAATAACATTTCATTTGTGTCACATCAATGCATGCAACAGAGGCTTCATTCATGCATTTGTATGCGTGCGTGACACTATGTGTGAAATAAAATAATTTTTCAAAATATTCTATTAAATAGATAATTTTCCGAGATGCTTAGTTTATATATATATATATATATATATATATATATATATATATATATATATATATATATATATATATATATAATTAAAGTAAAATATACTTATATCTTCCAGAGAATATATATATACTACTCGTAAGCTTATTGTATTTGAAGAAAAAAGTAAGTACGATAGTGAAATAAAGTAAATAGAATAAAATAAAACTTTTGATATCCTGAAACTCTGATTCAAATATATGTCTTATAATAATTAAGATTAAAACATCTGAGATATAATAAGCATTTCTTTATTTGAATACATTTTAATTCTTGAATAAAAATCATTACTTACTTTAGTTAAGCGTTTAACACCTAGAGAGCGCGTCTCGTTGTGGCGGATCGAGGGATATCTCCACTGGTTCTTCAGTGAGTCGTAGAAAGGAAATAAAATACTTTCCGATGGCCAACAGGTAGAAGTCCAAACTTTCTGAGCCAATGGCACTCATTTGTCCATGAGAAGACAAGAATTTTACAACAGAAAAAAAACACATCAAAATGGAACATTAATTATGTGTCATGAATGCAGATGGGATTATTACTAGGACTATTTCCAGATTTAGAACTCATCACTTCTGCGGAATGACTACAAATATAGATGGCACCAGGTCTTTCTAATCATGTAGAAGAAGTTTTACAGGCTACTGACGAATTTCCCTTTCAAGGAAATCTCTATAATGATAATATTTTGCACATTACCAAGGCCATGATTTCGGCACATGGAATGAATTGAGTTGACTTCAAATAGTCACGACAAAAAACCAAAAGCTTAAGCATTGAGACTTTCCTCGGAAATTTATTTGGTTAAAAGGAAATAATGTGTGCTGTTTAAATATTTTTAAGAAATAAATATTCATAATATGTGATTTTAAAATCATAGTACAATGTTTAATAATTAGTTAAATAATTATTTGAGGTTTTTAGATGAGCTTGTGTCACATCCGAAAAATAGTGAGGTCACTGCTTAACATAGACTAAGATCATCACGCGGCACATAGTTTATGAACAAGTCCTTTTTCCTCAGCCTAAAAAATGTATCAGCTCTCATGTCGGTTCAATTGCTAGGGGTAATTTTAAAAGCAAGAAGAAATATGGCAGTCCTTATTTTCCATTAAAATGACAGAACGTACAATTCAATAAAAAAAAATGAATGTTATCTCATAACGTCGTCACATGGTGTCGCGGTCAGCAATGAAACTGATTCTCTACAAAATCAAAACTTTCCAAACTTTGTTCTTGACGTATCGAAATTTATTTAGGATGGAGTAAAAGAGAAAACACAAATTTATTTCTTAATTTAATATATTTCCCTCTCTTAATGAAGTCAATGAATTTAAATCTATATAAATAAATGGTTTATAACTCAAATTTATCTAGATTTCTAATATCCATTTATCTATTTTTTAAAATGTCAGTAGAGTATTGTGCATTTCGCTACATTAGATTAAAGGATATTTTAAGTTGTTCTCTAAATCCTCTTAAAATAGTGTAATTTTTATAAAAATGTGAATCCTGATTTATACTTTTTATTATTATTTTTACATAAAGTAATAAAATGTTTGAATCTTTTACATAAAAGTTTTTAAAAAAAGTTGCGGTTAAAATAATTTACCAAATTCGAAAACATTCACAGTTAAAGTTAACGGAAGACCAAGATTTGTCTTTCAATTCAAATTTACTGTAATACTAAAAATATACTTCAGAAAATATTTTAATCATAATCAATATTTTAATCATCATTTGAGTTGATATCTAAATGTTGTAGTTAGAAAATACCACTTTTATTATCATTAAATAACTACAGAAATTGAGTTAAAGAATTAAGAATTTTTTTAAATGCATACAGCATTTTTATTTACTTTTAATTAAAGTAAGCCAAAATAAAAATATGAATACATTGTTTTAAAAAATAGAAAATGTCTAATATTTTCAACTTTTTCTTTATAAACTGCATAAAAAAGCTGAGTATATAACTCAAATTTAAATTAGAATTTCAAATCCTTTAAACTTATTGTGGGAGATTACTGAATCATTTATATAAAATAATAGAAGAAATAGTAAGTGAAATATATATACATATATATATAAAAGAAATGACGAAAAAAGAATTTTTATTGTTTGTTAATCAGAAATATTCAAAATTTTATTGAATACAAATGTATATTTAAAAATTATTTAAAATAAAATTGTTTTTAAGAGGAAAAAGCATTAGTCATAGATGCATAATACAGTTATTAATTAAAAATTAACTTACATTAATTACTTTAATGAACACAATTTCCTTTTGATGCAAAGAATGATTTTAAAAATTTTAATATTTTCATAATATCCAATTATAGCAGTAACTTTAAGGTTCATTTGAATCAATTTTCCACTTTAGTGTTCATAGCAACATTAAACCAGATAAATACAAGTGAGTGATATTTAATGTCAGGGAAACATATAGTGTGTCTTAAGTGTTTAATATCTCTCTTTCAGAAACTTAATGAATGCAAGATTATTATTGCAATAAATTTCTAATAAAAACTAATTAGTGGAAAATTAAGTACTTCATGCAATTTAAAATTTTCAATCTTTCCATGATAAATTCGCGAAATAAAACGAATTTCATTTAAAAGCTTATCACCTTTGCTTTAATAAGAAATAAATGTTCCCCTATTTTTAAGACTTTATTAGATTTAACTAGAAGCAAAAAGAATCAAAGAAAAAGAAAACCAGAAGCAAAACTTTTGTAAGAATTTTAGGAATTATATATATATATATATTTTGATTTATTTCAATTAAAATAAATAATCATATTCAATGTAATTTAATAATATAAATTGTTTCAGATTTTTTTAACATGTAAATTAAAAACTAATTAGAAAAAAAAACAAATCAAAAGAAACTTCTTAATAATGGGGAAATAAATCTCAACAAGAATATAATAAATCTCTCAAAGTAAGCAAAATATTTAGAAAATTAAAATAAAATGAAAATAAAATGTGAATATGAAAAAATCTGAAAAAAATTGAAATTGAAATTAACAATAAAAAATTTAAGATACAAGGAAAACAAACTTGTTCCTACTTCCAGATAAAAAGAGGACTAAACGAAAGAGGTTTCAAATTTATCTTTTTAATGGCTCTAAAAGAATAAACAATATAAAAATAAGTTGTTTGCATTACCTTCAAAATTATGAAAAACAGGCAAAAAAATTTAAAAATTTATACGCATAATAAAGAAATAAAAACGAAGAAAGAAAATTAAATTCAACGCAACAAACAGTGTTGTAGTGTTTAAGTGAACAATATATTTATTTTGTAAACCAAAAATCATAATATGATTTTAAAAAATCATAATCGACGTAACCAAATCAGTCAACCTTATAGATATAGAACTATAAAAGTAAGCCGATTTCAGACCCATATTTGTGCAAATTTAATAGTTTTAGATTCTTTTCTACGGGAAAATCAACACACAGTGATCTCTCTCTCTGTAGTCTATTATTTTATGGTACTTATTATATATATATATATAATAGTTACAATCTAGTAGATTGCAATTTGTTTCGATGAAATGGTTTCTGTCACTAATTATCAAACATAGGGCGGTTTTAGTTGATATTATAATTACAGTTACATTTTGTGAGAATTAGCCAATGTAAAGATATATTAACAGTCTCCGCATTGAAATTAGTTTTATTTAATTGTTTGCTTTAGATGATAAGCGTATAAATTTTAGCTGACTCTCATTTTATCATTCATTTAATCACAAAATTTGACATTTATTTTTCGCTTTAATATGTAAGAATACTTTGTGATTGAAGTTTGTTTTATGAAAATTTGAATCTCGTTAAGTTTAAAAACTAAATAACATTTACAGATTTGAATTTGCAAATTAAAATCCTGACGTGTTTCGCATATTCCTAATCCTCCAATCCACTGTTATAAAAATTAGCTCATAAAAATGGGCTTTATTTTGTAATTTCTCATGAACAAAATTCCAAATTAGAGTGTTAGTTAATATATTCTTCTACATATATATATATATATATATATATATTTGTAAAAAATAATAAATTGCGTATCGTGGGGAAATATGGTACTGTTATATGATAACTATCATAGAAAGAATTGCTTTTACAAAACTATTCCAGAAAAATAAAACGAATTTTTTAAAGAAATAGAATGAGGCTGTTTTTATTTACTTGTTTGCATGGTTGAATATATACAATACTGATTATCTTTAGCAATCATGTTAGATACATTTGATAATGTCATGTCAATACAAAAACACAAGAAGATAATGAAACAGTGTATGGATCTATAACAAATCTGTCAACATATTTTGGAAAAAAAACTGAATTCTTTGATGAATTAGATTTTTTCGCTTCTCAGTGAATTCTTTATAAGAATTTAATGAATATTCATCGATATTATGTTCTTCACAATGAGCACGGAAAGGAAAACAGAAAAATTCTACAATTTGTCTACAGACACGGAAAGTGTAACAAACTCTTTGCAATCTTTCATGTAATAAAACGATTACATATAAAACAGTGCAAAGAACTAAAAGGATGAAAACCAAATTGAATTTTCCTAAATTATAACATTATATTGAAGTCTTTGACAAAAAAGATATGCTGTCAAAGCAAACAAAACAACTAGACTAATAAATTATGAATATCCTTTATTTGAATATACAATTTGATGCTTGACAGTGCTTTTCATGAGGTAATCAACCAAGGATTAAACCTGTAGAACAGTTATCATCAGTTAT
Organism: Latrodectus elegans; assembly: GCA_030067965.1. Taxonomy (NCBI): domain Eukaryota; kingdom Metazoa; phylum Arthropoda; class Arachnida; order Araneae; family Theridiidae; genus Latrodectus; species Latrodectus elegans. The sequence continues at coordinate 76,140,201 of CM057810.1, forward strand.
GTATGATAACCAAAGTTATTATCATTAAACCGGTAGAACAGTTACCAAGTCTATGATCGTGACTGATATAAGAAAATTATACAATAGAATACTCAAGGAATTCCGAAGATTTTAATGGTATTCTGCTCAAGAAAACCTTCTTCCTATTCCATTATTATAATCCTTTCATTCGCCAGGTTGTTTTGTCGATGAGAAATCTAAAAGGACATGCTTTATCAATAAAGAAACGAAAGAACAGTTAATTACTTTCACGAATAACCTAACAAAAGAGTCTAAAATTTCATTTTGATAACGTACAATCATCAAAAAAGACGACTGTAGATGTTTAATTCCTGTGGTGTTCAATGTCACAGGCCTTAAGCATCTGTGGACAATAACCTCTTTTCTCAGACCATAATGGTTCCATCTTCACATGCTTCATAATCGGTTAAAATTTAAGGAAAATTAAGACCATAAATTGTGTGTTCTCCACAATTTTGAAGGTTTGTCATCAAGCATCAGAGCAGATTTTGAGTCATTCATACACATAAATATACTCTAATCAAACACAGTCCAAAATAGTTCACATACTGGTGACTTCACTTTAACCGTGCTTTTTTAAGTTAATCTTTAAAAGGCACAAGTTCGTGGTACTCTGGCATATATTTCATTATATGGAGCTTTCTATGCACAGTAGGAGCACATATCGCTTTACAAATAAGTCTCCCTGCAAATATAAAAATCACTTGTGTGGAGACAATTCCTTGATTTCCATTAGATATTCAAAAAGTAATAACTGTTTTTAGTCTCTAATTGAACTTACTTAAAATCCATTTTGATCTATGCTGCATCGGATTTAGACCCCCATATTTAGAGGTGACTTAACGGATTCCTAGTTAGTGAAAGTCAATGCATATCGAGGTCCATATTGAAGATCAATATATTGCAAAAGCAATATATCTATCTATCTATCATATAGTTCATATCCATTAGATGAACGTATATAAATCTATAGAACACTCTTTGAAATGCATGAAATTGTTTCCATAGTCATAAAATTTTGGAATGATGAAAATTGTACAATCGAGTATTAAATTGTGTTATTTAAATAAATATAACAGCATTTTTACGTTCAGTAGTTCTTATTGGTCTTTTAAAAATTATAAAGTGCATAGTTTATCTTCAAAATAATTATAAATCAAATTCTAAGCATTTCATCCAGACCTTTCTGGCCAACCACATTTATGGCTTTTTATACAACTGCCATGTTTCTTTATATTTCTCCACATAAAACCCTGTTTAACTTGCGATAAATGAATTTCAGCTGCTTTATTTCATATTGGGTATCGAAAATTTAAACTATCTTGAGTTCAATTTTTAAAAGTGCGTGAAAGATTGTCACATTTTTTTAAAACTGCTGCTTTTAGTATAGTTTTAAATATTGAACTTTCTAAGCATTTCAAAACTAATTTCACTTAATCCAGATATTTTGCAATGAAAGCAAGATAAATTTTTAATAAAAATCAGATTACTGACATATTATTATACTTTGTAACATTTGGGAATTTATAGTTCTTCCAATTGTTTTCCCATTACAGAGTTTAATAGGTATATCCTATGGACAGCCGGGCATTAGGGAAAAAAGATCTTCCCGTTTATACTTTTTTAAATTATATCTACCAAGATACTAAATTTCTTTCAAACTGTTTACTTCCTTATAACTTCCTAATTTTTATTTTAATTAATCTTCAATTAATATTTCGTCTGTAAAATATTTAAAATAAATTAATATAGTACCATTTACAGGTAAAAGAATTATTATAAAATTTTGGTTAATTCACTAATAAAAATATAATGCTGTCAAAATCATAATCTAAACAAAATTCTGCATATTTAAAATATATATATATATTTAAGAAAACTAATGAAAATTTGAAATCAAACAATTATATACCAATTTCTTTAAGCTAAATGATCTTAGTAACAAAATTACAGCAATAAATCACCAAAACGTGTGCAAAGACGTAATTAAAATCACTGATGAAAAGTAAACCAAGTATTTTATGAAATTACAACTTTAAACTACACTAAACAGCAGATGTGTAAGTAAATAATATTCGCTATGTGCATCATAAAACTTGTTACTGCTTATTATCCCAATCTGTGAAAATATTGCAAGTTAAAATTAACTTTACCAATTATTTAGCAACTTAAATTCTTAAGTTGTGAAAGAACATCTAACAGTGATGATAGAACGCCAGAACTCAGAGCGAAATTTGAAGAGGTATGTGTTCTAGTTAATTATGATATCATAAGTTTTTTTCCTTAAAAAGACAGCAGATATTTAATTAATATTTAAAATAACTAGAAAGCCAAGCCACAAGTTTCTGTAAATGATTTCTTGTCGTAAATGTATACTTATAAATTTTGGAGAAATTGCGATTTGGAAAATCATGATTGAAAAACGTAGCGATTGTTGTACTTTTTTTTTTTTTGTGATGTCCTGGTTTACTTCAAAATGTTCTTTATTAGACGGGAAAAAATCTCAGATATAACAAGCCAATCTGATAACCGAAAGGCCTACGATCTAGTCTTCGGTTTAGTTCAACTATTCGTAATTTAGATTTCCATGTGAAGCGTAGCTCTCTGTATTTATTTAGTATCCACTTAAAATCACAGGTTCCGCTTTAAAAAGTAGATTTTGGTATAATTAGTTTTCGGGTACAAAAACTGACAATTTCATAACAAGCAAATACGCTTAGGTCAGCTTGGAAAATATCAAATGATGTGTGGAACACTTGAAAGAGGGGAATAAGCACACGCTTTCGATATGGAAGTTTTGGAATTTTTCATACCGTTTAAATAAAATACATTACGTGCATTAGCAGATTTACAGTGAATTCAAATCAGAGTGAATTACGTTTTAATTATTTGTAAATGCTGTTTTTAAAACTTTGGAATGAAAAATATCTTATGTTTTATAAGTTTCATTCCATTCGATGGAACTGGCCTCAATACAAGTCTATTCAACAGTTCGATGTCATTGCAGAATAACAATATGTTATTTATATGTATTGTCATAAAGAAAAGCATCAAATAAAGCTACTTGAAAGAAGTATACTTAATGGTAACAAATAATAGAGATAAAAGTAATAAATTTGTTGAAATATAAATGATATAGAATTAATTTAATTAACCAAAACTTGTTACAATCAGTCTACAAACACAAACTTCGTATAGTTTTGGATGCACAAAAACTACGCCAACTATTATAAGGATTTTAAAATTAGTATTTTAGATCAGAATATCAGCAGCACATTTGAAAATTAAATATAGTACTAAGAAGATTGAATTTCGGACTTACAGTGAAGCCTCATAATTAATTTATATTATGTTAGCTTACAGAATGAAAAATGTTCCTGTTGCCTGTTTTTCCTGATCAAAGACGCAAATAGCTGTAAATTCCTCATTCTTCATAATTTTGAGTCATTCTTATTTGTGATGAAGTTTATATCTGGTCTAAAACTCTCATTTATAAATCCCCATACCAACGAAAAAGAATAGAAGACTATGCGAAAGAACAACGTGCATATGCATGCCCATCTGCATAGGTTTTGGCTGGATCAGGTAAACCCACTCTAATCTATAGACGAGAAATAAGGTCTTGTTCACCAAATAACCAGAAATGACTTTTTTATTTCATGCATATTACTCCAAAAAAGAAAAATCTATTTTCCTTAGGGATTTATTGAAACCTTGAGTTCATTTTGCGATGTGAAAACCAAAACAATGGAAACTAAAGACAGGTTCTAACTCAAAACATTTACTTATTTGTATCAAAACATATTATCTTATTTAATTCTTAAAAATGCAAATCTGATTCAAGTTCAGACGTAAGCATTTTATTTGAATTCGATCAAATAAATGCCTCTACAAATTATAAGTTTTAGTTTTTATCGAGAAAAAGGTTTGTTAGAAAATCACAAAAAGAAAAATAATTTCGGATCCATGTAATTGAATTTATTTTTTCATATTTCCTCTGTATTATACAAAACAACATTCCCACTTTTTTATTTTCAAGCAGCGTCGTCGACAAATTTATTACCAGATTAGCAATCTTTTTACACCTAGGATTTATTTTAATGTTTTGAAAAATATTCCTTTGTGAGTGTGATTTTTTCTTTTTCTTAATTGTTTCAAGAGAATCCTATTTCAGTTATTTTTATAATCTGAAAAGGTTATGTAAAATTGAAAGCGAAATAAGACATCTCATTATACAATTAATTTTCCTCGGAAAGTTTTTCCGTGTTTTCCTTTTGACAAGAAAATTAGTATAAAATAGAAGAAACTGCTTGAAACAAGAGATATTTTCTTTGAGAATTATCTTTGAATGACGCTACCAGTAAGAAATGGAAAATGAATTTATTTTCTTAGATCATTTTTTCTATATTTTCATAATAAGATTAACGGAAATATATTAAGTAAAATTTTACAGGAAACAATTTTAATTTGGAATCAGAAAAGTCTCCTTCATTCTTTCTAATTCAAAATTACTAAGAATTTTTTATTCCAATAATTTATATTATTGACCTTTTTATGTAATAAAAGCTTTTATAACAAATTATCTTTTGTGGTAGCTTTGAAATAATAAAAAAATTATTAAATAAAAAAATTCGTAAAATGTTATCTTTCAAAAGGAAAAATCAACCATTTCTTTCATTTAATAAAAAATTTTATATTTAAATATTTATAATTTATTAAACTATATTTTTGCAAATTAGTACAAAATATCATGACGAATAATTTAATTTTAATAAATTTTAATAAGAAATAAATAAATCGTATATATAATTATCAATAATTTTAATAACCTAATTTCCTTAATATTCCACGAGTACAGAAAAAATCTATTAATAATATTGCCACTTTTATTCAGGTTTTACTCTCCAACTATTTTACTTTTAATTCTTCATTATATATTTTCAACTAAAACTCATTTTACTTAATACTTCTCTATTAAATGTATATATTTTGTCAGTAGTTTAAAATTATTTGAAAAAGTATGCATTTGTTTCGAGAAATACATTATTTGTATCTATATGCATTTAATAATTTAGGTAGCCATAACACTGAGCCTTTTTCATAGATTTAAGTCAATACGCATATAAAGCATATACACTGCTTGCCCCGACAAATGTAACACCCAGAAGGAAGCATGCAAATATATGAAACTTAATACATGCATTAGCGGAGGTGAAATATGCAAATGATAAGAATTTCAGTTGAGACGAAACCATACGCCCACCTCTGTTGCCACATCAAAGTGATATTTAAGTTTTGCACATTTCGAAAATTTTTAGATCTCCAATTGTGTTTTTTTTTTTTTTAAATGATCAATAATGCCTCGTAAAAAGTAGTGATCATTTTTTGTTCAAGTATTCAAGTTCAACTGAGGAATGATAATAGTCTAACGAAACTGTAGTTTATCTTTAATCGATAGTCGTGTTGTGCGAAATCAAACAATTGTAATGCGGATATCTGATTTTTGTACGCAGGAGGGTACAACGGACCGACCTATTGGATCCCATCCACCTCAGTGCACCACTTCACGTGATGACAAGCAAGTTGTGCACATTGTGGTGACAGATCGCTCAGCCATATCACGAACCCTAGCACAGCACATTTAGTCTGTAACCTCTCATCCAGTGTCGACGCGTACCATTCAACGCGTTTATAGCAGAGTAGTCTGTCCGCAAGACGTTCGTTGCTTTATCAACCCTTGATGCAGAACCACAAACGTCTTCAACGACAACGGTGCATTGTAAGAAGGATGTGGATGGCATAATGGAAAGATATTGTCTTTACGGACGATTCACTACTTCTGTCTCTCAACACCACGATGGTCGCATTCGAGTCCAGAAACACCGTGAAGACAGGATGCTGAACTACTGCGTTTTGCACTGTCATACTGGTCCTGTACTGATTATTATGGTACCGGGTGGTACTGCATATCACTCTCGCACTTCTCTAGCACGCATTTCCGGTACTTTAAACAGCCAACGCTACATCTCCGAAAGACTGGAGACAGTTGTTATTTCTTACCTTCGCAGCCATATTTTAACATGTTAATGCTTGACCTTGTATCTATACTTCAAATATTAATATTATTTTAAAATAAAAAATCATTTCACAATAACAATTTGAAAATCTTCTTTTACATAATTAGATTTTCTGAAATATTATACACTCTCAAAACAGAAAATCATTGAAAATTTTAGGTTTTATTTTTCTGGGACATAAAAAACTGAAAAACTGAAATTATATAAGAAAATATTAATTCATTTCACTTTAAATCAGAAAATAGCCACAGTAATTAATCAAATATTTTAATCTACTGATTGCTCAAACATTACAAATTACAAAGTACAACTGAATAATAATGGGAAACAGGATCTGAATTCATTGTAAAATAAGTGGTTTGACTATTTACTAGGAAAAGATAATACATTGCATATCATTCAAAAATGTTAATTGACTCTTATACAGATGTGCCTTGATATATTACCCCAAAGCAAGACTATCAAGTTTAGTCCATGTAAAATTCATTTTCTGCTCTATAACCCTATCCAAAGTTCTGTTAATCTGGTTCAGGATCAATATGGACACTGAGTGTATAATAAGTTTCAGGTCTTTTCTAATATAAAACCGCTCCTTAACTAGTTATTCATGTTTATGAGTATTTAATAGTTCATGTTAATCGTAAAGTCTTAGAGAAGCTTTTGATTGACCGTCTCAAGCATACACTCCTAAAAACAAAAACAACAGACAATTTAGTTTCCGGTCAAATAGATAAACAGACCAAGCAATCTCTAAAGCAATAGACCTTATCAAACTTAATCAAGACAATGAATAATATACTGCCCTTATCACTCTGGACATGCAGCAGGCATTTGACTCGTTGTGGTGGCCTGGCCTCAATCATGTCCTTACTAAAACTGTTGCCCCATCCAACATAATAAACTGTTTTTTCAATTCCTTAAAACAACGTAAACTTCAGGCACTTAACGACTCAGGATTAGTCAGCATGGAAAAAACAAGAGGATATCCCCAGTAATCCATTGGTGGTCCGATTTTTTGGAACATCTAGTACAACAAAATCCTTACTACAAAATGGTTCCCCCACACCGAAATTGTTGCCTTCTCTGATGACACTCTGTTTGTCATTAATGATATATCAAAAAATTAATTAAAAAGAATTGTAATGAATCATTGCGATTGTTCTCTTCTGTGTGGCTGCAGCTAAAACTTACTGTCTCTACACCCAAATCTAGAGTTATGATCATTGGCACAAAGAATAAAATACTTAAATCCAATACCAAAATTACTCTTAATGGTGAAAGCCTGAAGCATACCCACGCTGTCTCAAATTCCTCAGTGTGGACATTGATACTAAGCTCTCGTTCTTTCCACATCTGCGATGTATTAAAACTAAAGTTATTTATATAGCACAAAGGCAAAAAGCGATAATTAGACTGCAATAGAAACTTAAAGGAAGAAACATTAAGGTAATTTGTCTCGCCATAGTAGAAAAAATGATTACGTATTGTTACGTATTTCCAATGACTAGCGGGAAAATCAAGATCCTCAACAACATCCAAAGATACTTCCTTTTATTTATCACCATGGGCTTCAAGACTACCTTTACAGCAGCCCTAGTCACCATCGCAGGTCTCTCCTAACTAAATTTTGTAGTTGAAAAAGAAGCATTCAAAACCCAGCATCTGCAGATTCGCAAGAATGTTGAAATTGGCGGGCAGTGGATTACTTCCACCAATTTTGAGATGCCTGTACACAAAGACGCGGTTCACTCAGTCAATAGGCTAAAAAATACTCGAATTATCAACTTGCGAACATTTGGACTTATGCGCCACGCCAGTTAAAACTACATCACAAGCACAAAATGACTATGGATTTAACCTCTCAGTTGTTGATTAAAGCAAGGACAAATACAGCACACTTCCTTAATTTTGTAAATTTTTGCTTTAATTTTTCACATTCTCTGTTACTTATATTTCTGTATTTACCCTAGAATTTTCTTTTTCATGTTTTTCCTCTTCTAAGTAAGAATTATTATATCTTTTCTATACTCGGTTTCTCAAATTAACAAGACTTGTTATGTCAATTCTGTACTATTTGAACTTCCATGATATGATATATATAATTATTTCTTCACCTACTCTATCTTTTTTATTTAATGTTAACCTTTGCCGATTTCCTTTTTCATGGAATTACTCTATCTTATTCCTATAACATGTGATCAAAAGCTTTTAAGAATTTCACTTTAATGCAAATTTATAATCCCAAATTTAAACTAAAATAGATGCTGTGGTTAATAGTAATCTCAACCACCTTTTACACTTACTTAATCTGTTCTGCTTAAATTTACATTACTTATGTCTTCATAATTAATTTTAAATTTTTCTTCTTTTCTTACGTACTCAAATGTAATTTGTTCAAATGAAACTCTTTCTTTGAAATGTGATACTGATGTAGACTCGGAAGCATCAATATTGTATTCATTTTTATTTCTGAACTAATTAGTCGATTTCTAGTGCTCAGGGGGCGCCTGGCACTTTGTGCGAGGTAATTGTTTCTCTAGTTTGAAGAGGAGTTGGAACCTGTTAACCGATAGGTACAAACCAGGATCACCTCTTCTCGTTTTTGTTGTCATTAATTTCACATGGATATTTACTGATTTAAATTAGTTCATATAAAATTTAACCCAAAAATATTATGGATGATTTAACACATCAGTTTTACTATATATTAACATTGATGTTTGAACTCTATAAATCTGCGATATTTGTTAATTTTGTAAAATTAATTCAGCATGTTGTTAGATACTGACAATGTATGAAATATTTGTCACTATTTCAGCCATTTTCCTCCCGATCGGAAATTTGTCATACGGTCACCCTTGGCGATATTTTTAAAATTTCGCCAAAGGTGATCGTACTGTAAATTTTTACCAATGAAAAATCATTTTCCATCAAAATTGTTCCATGCTAGTTGAAACAGGCATCAATATTTTTCTCATTCCGAAGGAAAAAGAATGAACATGTATCAGTTGTCATATATATTGATGAGTATATTCTCTCGAATCTTATTCATTGTTACTGAGCTTAGATTTAGAGCCACAGAGTAGAATTACAAAATACTTTTCCAACGTTGTTTCATCTGAATTCATTTGAACGTTCGACTCTGTCCGCTTCCTGATCCACATCAGCATACTTATTCTATAAGATATTAAATTGCAGTACTCATAATTTAACGATTGCTGAATGTTGATCTCTACTTTTTCAGTTTGTTCAATCATTTCTTTGACATGTATCATAAATCACTTTCATTGAACCATAGAGTGGGAAGGCCTGTAAATCATTCTGATAACAGAACATTTTATGTCCGTTACATTATAGTTTATCTTGAATTGTAAGTTTTTTCCTGTCATTTTGTTCTATTAACCTATAGGTAAATGAAACTTGCATTTTGTTTCCATTAGTGATTTCTTTTCCAGTTAAAATTTATTCAGCTCTAGTAGAATAATTTTTATTTTCAAGTTTATATTCAAAGTAAAACTAATCCCATTCAAAAAAGATTTCTTGTGTGTGTAAATATACGAAGGTTACACTGACATTTTAGAGATACGCGCAAACGAGAATTTACAAAATAAAAATAACGATTTAATTTTAATATTCAAAGTATTTTAAAAAAGAAGACGATTTTTACTGACTTAATTCAACATGTTTAGCATAGAATAAATTTTAAACAGATGAGAAAATGGAGATGACGCGAGAACATTTTGGCGCTATGATTTTCTACGATTTTAAAGCAGGATTAAATCATGAAGAATGCGTTCACTGATAGCAATTAGCATTTTGTGATGAATCTCCAGCTCGTACTACTGCATTCAGATGGTTTATAGAATTTAGAAGAGGTCGCAATTTTCTACGGGATGAAGAACACATAGGAAGGCCACCGTCGGTATTAATCCCGGATAATGTGTCTGCCATACGAGAAATGTTAATGGATGGTAATCGCTGTACCTATCAAATGAAACAGAAGGAACTAAACATCGGGTCCGCAGCCACACACAAAATCATTCATGAAGAATTACACATGGAAAAAGTAGTATACCGTTGGGTTCTCCATAATCAAACTAAGCACCAAAAAGAGGAGCGTATCAGAATGAGTAAAGAAACTCTTAAATTGCTAAATGATGATGGCTACTTCACCATTTCTAAAACTGTAACAGGTGATGAAACGTACATACCGTTTTTCTGACGTTCCAACACGTCAAGAAGCAAAGTGTTGAATTTGAAGATGATCCCACGCCGACAAGGGTGAAAAAACAACGCGCGCTGAAAAAAGTGATGTATGCCGTTTTCTTTAAAAGTACGGAATTGGTCAAAGCCCTCAAACTGGAAGGACAGAAGACAGTAACAGTAAAATGGTATACCACTAAATGTCTTCCAAAAATTCTACAAGAATTGAATGTTAGGGGACTAGTACTTCACAAAGACAATGCATCTTCACATGCAGCCGGATTTATAATTAAGTTTCTAAAACAAAAACAAATTAAAGTGATCGAAGATCCGCCGTATTCACCTGATCTAACTATGTGCGACTTTTGGTTATTCCTTCATCTAAGAAAATTAAGTGGACGTCGTTTTCATTCAGAAGAAGAGATTGATGTCTCTATAAATGCATTTTTTTATCTATTCCAAGAAATGAATGGCTTGAGGCATTTAATCTGTAGAAAATTCGTCTACAAAAGCGCATTGATGCTAGAGGTGACTACTTTGAACACACCTAAAGTCTTCTAAGTATAACTACAAAACCTAGTTATATCTCAAAAATTTTAGAGTAAACCTCGTATAAGAAATCTTTTTTTAAATTTATGCATTTTTTTCCTTAATTTTTCGTTCTTAGTTACTCTTAGCAAATAACTCTGAAAAATCAGCTCGAAATATTAAATTAATTTTCCTAATTAACATAATTTTTTCATAAATGAGAAATAAAATATTTTTTTATTAGCTATCTTATTTGTAACTATTATTTTGTAATTTCATTAAAACCATCATTATATTTTATCATAACATCTTACTAATTGGAATATATATTTAATCCTATTGTCTGTGATCATAAACCTCTTTTTACGAGAAACCTGATGATTCAAACCAAAGCTGGTTGCCAGCACATCAGGGTTTTTTAATCCATCTTGTGTTGCTGTGTTGTAGATTTTCTACTAGAGGTTTTAAACAAAGCCGGCATAAATAATCTTAATCTAAAAAAGATAACTGTTTTTTGTCAATAATTAAATTGCTCCTAGGAAGTGAAATTCTTAGAAAACTCTTCTGACATAAACATGAGTTGGAACAAGCATTTCACCTTTTGCTTTGAAAGAGCAAAAGAAACTCTTTGATCATGTAGATATTTATTTAGAAGAATTTTGGACCTAAGTCTCAAGGTTATTCATTAAATTTACTTTATTATGATCTTTCGCAACATTATTCATGATCAAATTGTCTGATGGTTTAGAATCAGAAAAGAAACTGCTAAGGCAGATTTAACTAGACTACAAACGTTGTTCTGTGTAGCTATTTTTGGGAGTATTAAAACAACTTCCTCTTCTACACTACTTTTTGCATGGTGTGCCTCCACTTTACGTGTATATTGAAGCAGAACCTATAATTTGCATAACAAAGCTTAAAACTACGGATCAATGGAAGGATTACTCCAGATTTTTCTCTTGGGAGAATCTTAATGTGGTAACGTATTAAACATCATTTTGTAAGTATGGCTACTGAATACATGATTGTTAAATAGGAATTTGATAAACCTTATACAATAAAATTTCTTTTACGAGAAAAAATTTCTTTTAATGTTAAGAAATAATGTTTTCACCAGTTAAAACTGTATTTAATGGTACACTGATGGCTCAAAAGTTAATTTCAATACTGAATCTGGTTTTTGCTGTCCAACTGATAGTACAAAGTGTTCATTCTGTTTATGAAAACATGCAACTGCATTCCAAGAAGTTCTTGCCATTCTTATTAGCAGTAAAATATACTACAATAGAAACGTTCTCGCAAAGGAATAATTATCTGTTCTGATAGTAAAACTACTTTACCTGGCTTTACAGAAGTCTACTTTAACTTCTGTTTATGTCTGGGAATGTTACTTTACTGTGTGCAGATTGGCTAACAATAATTCCTTTACCTCAATGAGGGTGCCCGGGTCAATCAGATGTGATGCTTTGGACCCCTTTAGGAAACAACATTTTTTGAGCTTGTATAATGACATTATAGTGATTAAATAATACCTGTTCTAGTAAAAGGGGAAAAAAAGCTCAGTAGAAGCTACTTAAAGAGGACAGTGGAACTCTTACTGGATACTGCCACCTTATATATCAACTTATCCAAATGGGAGCATCAATATTTGGGTTAAACTTCATTACACATTGCTTATGAATGTGATACTATTTCAGCTTACAAATTTCAACAATAGGGTCAGCATTTAATTGAAACTTGGATTTTGCAGGATATCTCTGTTAAATGCCAGCTGAATTATGCTTCAGCCACTAATCTCTCCAAATAAGGACTTTAATTTTGATGTCTAGTAGAATATGTATCTATGATCACAGTGCTACATTGTTTTGGAACCCCATCCCATATTTTAAATCTATAATGAGAAATTTATCTAGACCTAATTAAAATTAACAGATTTTACTTGGCTCTAGGAACACTCTAAGAATTAATAATTTTCCTTGACTGCATTTATATTATAGAATATATTAAATAAAAGAGGATAATGCAATAAATTATTCATTGTAAAAGGATAAAATCGTGACAACGAAATTTGTTATGCTCATTGCCTCAAATTTGAAAAGAAAATATTGGAACGTAAAGATTAAAGGACTTTGTTCTCATCTATAAATTATATCAATTTAATAAATTATTTTTGTTGACTATAATTTGCAGTTCTAATATAAATTTGTAGAATAAGTGAAAGGGCCGTAAAGTAAAGTAAATTAAACAATAGCAGACCTCCCTGTACCTAACCTTAGTGAAAGGGCCGTGGTAGCCTAGAGGTTAGGAGATCCGCATTCCACCCGAAAGGGTGGAGTTCGATTCCCAATGCCACTAAAGATCAACTAAGTACATGCTATCTTTATACATTAATCTATGGAATCGAATGTCCTGTGGTCGGTTTGTGAGCAGTAAACTTATGGGTGTAATGGTCATAAGAAAATTCCCTCTCTCCTTCAGATCAAAATTGAGGAATTAGACCCTCTCGTGATGCCATCTATCAGAGGAGTTTTGCGCAAAAACTTCTATTTTTCTCTGGATAAACGAAGAACACGCCATTCTGACTTAATATCCCATAGCCGTAGGCTAGTCAGCTTGGTTTGTCCAAGTGTCATAAATAACAGCACAACAGAATATGTCTCACCATATAACAAAAGCGAGATTTATTTAAAATAATTACCATTTTTTGAAAATATTTTTTATATTAAAACTAAATACTTTGTTAAGAGTAGAAGAGGGTTTATTATTACATAATCAATCAACTGTTATTCCTAAAGTTTTGAGGAAATAATTATAACTCTATTTTTGCTTACATTAAAAAGATCCTTTGATGAATTAGCAGCTCATTTATTAGCTTTATATTTAAGCTGTAGATTTTACAAAGCCATATAATTAAAGTTCAAACAAAAGTTTCTAAATCTAAAACTATAACTTCGACTAAGTTATAACACCATTTTAAACTATTTTCTTTCACTTAATATACAAAATAATAAATTTTGCCTTATAGACTTTCCCTTTCTATTAGAAGAAATTCAAAATTAAAAATGTTTTCCAACACTGTTAAATAACTTAAAGAATGATATGTAACACGAGTAATATTGTTACATATACAGCTGTAATTTGTACATTTTAAGTATTTGATGGATTGACCGTTTCTGTTTGTTTTTCAACAACAGAAAGGCGAGATATAATATAAATAAAAAAATTTAGATTTATCAATTAAAAGACCAAACATCATGAAAAGGCATTACACGAGATTTATTTTATATTCTTACGTTGTTTTAAAGATTTGAAATATTGGTTTGAAATTATCTTTGACTGGAAAATAAAAAAATAATCTTATCCTTTATCTGTTAAAAGCATAGGTTAAATCTTGCAATCCTACAAATTGATAGATAAAAAAGGTTTAATTTTGTGAACCAAACAATGCGAAATATCTATACAAAATATGAATAATATTGTCACGAAGATTTAGTGAATACACCGTTGGCTTTAAATTAACAGTGTCGGTAGGTGTCTAAGTTCTGTGTTATTCAACGTTACAAACCTTAAACATCTGTGGACCATAACCTCTTTGCTCAGACCATAATGGTTTCATCTTCCCATTCTTGATAATCGTTAATAATTAAAGGAAAATTAAGCCCATCAATTATGTGTTCTCCAGACTTTTGCAGGCTTGTCATCAAACTTCACAGCAGATTTTTAGCATTCATACAAATAATTTTACTCTAATCAAACGCAGTTCAAAATAGTTCACATGCTAGTGACTTCACTTTAACCGTGCTTTTCTAAGTTAAACTTTAAGAAGAGCACAAGTTCGTGGTACGCTGGCATATATTTCATTATATGCAGCTTTCTATGCGCAGTCGGAGCACATGTCGCTTTACAAATACCTCTCCCTGAAAGTATAAAAATCACTTATGTGGAGATAATTCCTTGATTTCCATTAGATATGTAAAAATAATGAATGTTTTTAGTCTCTAATTCAACTTACCTAACACCCATTTTGCTCTATTCTGCTTTGGATTTAGAGACCCATATTTATAGACGACTTAGCGGATTCCTAGTTAGTGAAAGTCAATGCATATCGAAGTCCATATTAAAGATCAATATATTGCAAAGGCAATATATCTATCTATCTATCAATCATATAGGTCATATCCATTAGGTGAACGTATATAAATATTTAGAACACTATTTGACACAAATGAAATTGTTTCCATATTCATAAAATTATGGAATGATGAAAATTGTACAATCGAGTATTATTAAATTGGGTTATTTAAATAAATATAACAGCATTTTTACGTTCAGTAGTTCTTATTAGTCTTTTAAAAATTATAAAGTGCATAGTTTATCTTCAAAATAATTATAAATCAAATTCTAAGCATTTCATCCAGACCTTTCTGGCCAACCACATTTATGGCTTTTTATACAACTGCCATGTTTCTTTATATTTCTCCACATAAAACCCTGATTAACTTGCGATAAATGAATTTCAGCTGCTTTATTTCATATTGGGTATCGAAAATTTAAACTATCTTGAGTTCAATTTTTAAAAGTGCGTGAAAGATTGTCACATTTTTTTAAAACCGTTGTTTTTGTATAGTTTTAAATATTGAACTTTCTAAACATTTCAAAACTAATTTCGCTTAATCCAGATATTTTGCAATGAAAGCAAGATAAATTTTTAATAAAAATTAGATTACTGACATATTATACTTTGTAACATTTGGGAATTTATAGTTCTTCCAATTGCTTTCCCATTACAGAGTTTAATAGGTATATCCTATGGACAGCCGGGCATTAGGGAAAAAAATTCTTCCCGTTTATACTTTTTTAATTTATTTCTACCAAGATACTAAATTTCTTTCAAACTGTTTACTTCCTTAGAACTTCCTACTTTTTATTTTAATTAATCTTCAATTAATATTTCGTCTGTAAAATATTTAAAATAAGTTAATTTAGTACCATTTACAGGTAACAAAATTATTAAAATTTTAATTAATTCTCTAATAAAGATGTAACACTGTCAAAATCATAATCTAAACAAAATTCTGCATATTTAAAAAATATATATTTTTTTAAGAAAACTAATGAAAATTTGAAATCAAACAATTATATATCAATTTCTTTAAACTAAATGATCTTAGTAACAATATTACAGCAATAAATCACCAAAACGTGTGCAAGGACGTAATTAAAATCACTGATGAAAAGTAAACCAAGTATTTTATGAAATTACAACTTTAAACTACACTAAACAGCAGATGTGTAAGTAAATAATATTCGCTATGTGCATCATAAAACTTGTTACTGCTTATTATCCCAATCTGTGAAAATATTGCAAGTTAAAATTAACTTTACCAATTATTTAGCAACTTAAATTCTTAAGTTGTGAAAGAACATCTAGCAGTGATGATAGAACGCCAGAACTCAGAGCGAAATTTCAAGAGGTATGTGTTCTAGTTAATTATGATATCATAAGTTTTTTTCCTTAAAAAGACAGCAGATATTTAATTAATATTTAAAATAACTAGAAAGCCAAGCCACCAATTTCTGTAAATGATTTCTTGTCGTAAATGTGTACTTATAAATTTTGGAGAAATTGCGATTTGGAAAATCATGATTGAAAAACGTAGCGATTGTTGTAATTTTTTTTTGTGATGTCCTGGTTTACTTCAAAATGTTCTTTATTAGAAGGGAAAAAATCTCAGATATAACAAGCCAATCTGACAACCGAAAGGCTTACGATCTAGTCTTCGGTTCGGTTCAAATATTCGTAATTTAGATTTCCATGTGAAGCGTAGCTCTCTGTATTTATTTAGAATCCACTTAAAATCACAGGTTCCGCTTTAAAAAGTAGATTTTGGTATAATTAGTTTTCGGGTACAAAAACTGACAATTTCATAACAAGCAAATACGCTTAGGTCAGCTTGGAAAATATCAAATGATGTGTGGAACACTTGAAAGAGGGGAATAAGCACACGCTTTCGATATGGAAGTTTTGGAATTTTTCATACCGTTTAAATAAATTACATTACGTGCATTAGCAGATTTACAGTGAATTCAAATCAGAGTGAATTACGTTTTACTTATTTGTAAATGCTGTTTTTAAAACTTTGGAATGAAAAATATCTTATGTTTTATAAGTTTCATTCCATTCGATGGAACTGGCCTCAATACAAGTCTATTCAACAGTTCGATGTCATTGCAGAATAACAATATGTTATTTATATGTATTGTCATAAAGAAAAGCATCAAATAAAGCTACTTAAAAGAAGTATACTTAATGGTAACAAATAATAGAGATAAAAGTAATATATTTGTTGAAATAAATTATATAGAATTAATTTAATTAACCAAATCTTGTTACAATCAGTCTACAAACACAAACTTCGTATAGTTTTGGATGCACAAAAACTACGCCAACTATTATAAGGATTTTAAAATTAGTATTTTAGATCAGAATATTAGCAGCACATTTGAAAATTAAATATAGTACTAAGAAGATTGAATTTCAGACTTACAGCGAAGCCTCATAATTAATTTATATTATGTTAGCTTACAGAATGAAAAATGTTCCTTTTGCCTGTTTTTCCTGATCAAAGACGCAAATAGCTGTAAATTCCTCATTCTTCATAATTTTGAGTCATTCTCATTTGTGAAGAAGTTTATATCTGGTCTAAAACTCTCATTTATAAATCCCCATACCAACGAAAAAGAATAGAAGACTATGCGAAAGAACAACGTGCATATGCATGCCCATCTGCATAGGTTTTGGCTGGATCAGGTAAACCCACTCTCATCTAGACACGAGAATAACGTCTTGTTCACCACACAAATAACCAAAAATGACTTTTTTATTTCATGCATATTACTCCGAAAAAGAAAAATCTATTTTCCTTAGGGATTTATTGAAATCTTGTGTTCATTTTGCGATGTGAAAACCAAAACAATGGAAACTAAAGACAGGTTCTAACTCAAAAAATTTACTTATTTGTATCAAAACATATTATCTTATTTAATTCTTAAAAATGCAAATCTGATTCAAGTTCAGACGTAAGCATTTTATTTGAATTTGATCAAATAAATGCCTCTACAAATTATAAGTTTTAGTTTTTATCGAGAAAAAGGTTTGTTAGAAAATCACAAAATGAAAAATAATTTCGGATCCATGTAATTGAATTTATTTTTTCATATTTCCTCTGTATTATACAAAACAACATTCCCACTTTTTTATTTTCAAGCAGCGTCGTCGACGAATTTATTACCAGATTAGCGATCTTTTTACACCTAGGATTTATTTTAATGTTTTGAAAAATATTCCTTTGTGAGTGTGATTTTTTTCTTTTTCTTAATTGTTTCAATAGAATCCTATTTCAGTTATTTTTATAATCTGAAAAGGTTATGTAAAATTGAAAGCGAAATAAGACATCTCATTATACAATTAATTTTCCTCGGAAAGTTTTTCCGTGTTTTCCTTTTGACAAGAAAATTAGTATAAAATAAAAGAAACTGCTTCAAATAAGAGATATTTTCTTTGAGAATTATCTTTGAATGGCGCTACCAGTAAGAAATGGAAAATGAATTTATTTTCTAAGATCATTTTTTCTATATTTTCATAATAAGATTAACGGAAATATATTAAGTAAAATTTTACAGGAAACAATTTTAATTTGGAATCAGAGAAGTCTCCTTCATTCTTTCTAATTCGAACTTACTAAGAATTTTTATTCCAATGATTTATATTATTGACCTTGTTTATGTAATAAAAGTTTTTATAACAAAATTATCTTTTGTGGTAGATTTGAAATAATAAAAATATTATTAAATAAAATAATTTCGTAAAATGCAATCTTTCAAAAGGAAAAATCAACCATTTCTTTCATTTAATAAAAAATTTTATATTTAAATATTTATAATTTATTAAACTATATTTTTGCAAATTAGTACAAAATATCATGACGAATAATTTAATTTTAATAAATTTTAATAAAAAATAAATAAATCGTATATATATAATTATCAATAATTTTAATAACCTAATTTCCTTAACATATTCCGAGTACAGAAAAAATCTATTAATAATATTGCCACTTTTATTTAGGTTTTACTCTCCAACTATTTTACTTTTAATTCTTCATTATATATTTTCAATTAAAATTCATTTTATTTAATAATTCTCTGTTTAAAGTATATATTTTGACAGTAGTTTAAAATTATTTGAAAAAGTATGCATTTGTTTCGAGAAATACATTATTTGTATCTATATGCATCTAATAATTTAGGTAGCCATAACACTGAGCCTTTTTCATAGATTTAAATCAATATGTATATAAAGCATACACACTCCTTGCCATGACAAATGTAACACCCAGAAGAAAGCATGCAAATACATGAAACTTAATACATACATTAGTGGAGTTGAAATATAGAAATGATAAGAATTTCAGTTGAGACGAAACCATACGCCCATCTATGGCGCCCCAGCAAAGCACTATTTAAGGTTCGCAAATTTTGAAGATATTAAGTCCGGCAATTGTTTTTTTTTTTTAATTTTTTTTTTATTTATTTTTTTTTATTTTTTATTATTATTATTATTATTAAGAACAACTGATTAAGTATGCCTCTTAAAAAGTAGTGACCATTTTTTGTTCAAGTATTCAAGTTCAACTGAGGAATGATAGTAGTCTACCGAAATTGTGGTTTATCTTTCAGGGAAATCGATAGTCGTGTTGTACGAAACCAAACAATTGTAATGCGGATATATAATCTTTGAATGCAGGAGGGTACGACGGACCGACGTGTTGGATCCCATCCACCTCAGTGCACCACTTCATTCAGAAGAAGAAATTAATATGGCTATAAATGCATTTTTTTTCATCTATTCCAAGAAATGAATGGTGTGAGGTATTTAATGTGGAAAATTCGTCTACAAAAGTGCATTGATGCTGGAGGAGACTACTTTGAACACACCTAAAATTTTGTAAGTATAACTTTAAAAACCTATTTGTATCTCAAAAATTTAAGAGTGACCCTCGTATTTGGTCAACACGTTATCTACAAAATAAATTTTGTTGTGATTCCTGTTGTCCTTCTTGGGGTTGAAATGTGGGTGGCCAACAGTGTATTTTCAATATTTGACTGTACCATTTTTTAAAACAGGGTATTTAATAATTTTCTGTAAATCTGTAAATAAGTTTGGAAATATACTATTATAAATCATGAACTGAATAAATAATGTTTACAATATCAAAACGTATGTCCATTGTAATTATTCAGAGATTTTTTTCTACATTACAGAGAGAGAGAGAGATTTACCTATTAATAAACAAATTACTTTAATTTGTCTTAAAGACCATTTTTATATTATGAATTTTTTAATATGTTCCTTATTCTATCTCTTCCTAAAATATTTTTCATTTTGTAAACTAAAAACAAAACAATTAATGAATAACAAAATTTAATAACTACCAGAAAAAATATGTTTTAAGTAAAGTAATAAAGTCTGTAAGTTCTATAATTAATAGTAATAACAATTTTATAAGTCTCAGTGAGCATTGAGAACTATTTTTTAAAAAAAAATTAAATGTGTCCTATATTTGCAAAGCCTTATATCTTTTTTAATGAAATCCTTTCTTCTTTGCAAAATCAAATTTTAATCTTGAGAAAACTCTATGAGAGTAGAATATATATATATATATATATATATATATATATATATATATATATATATATATATATATATATATATATATATATATATATATATATATATGAAGAATACAATGAGAAAAGAGAAATCATTTTGTGACTTAAATTAAAGAAAATGATAGTGACTTGAGCATAAATTTATCTATATATCAATACAACGCAAGTGGAATTTTTTTTTAAAATAATGTTAATTTTAAAACAAATCAGTAAATTAATTCCTTGAAAAAAATCATAGCAATAATGCAAACAACATATGTTTTAATATACTTTTATCAATATGCTTTCAACTCTATAAGAAATTAAGTAATAACTCGAATATATATATATATATATATATATATATATATATATATATATACGTATATATGTAATATATATATATATATTTTTAATATGTCAAATCTTGACTTTTGACTGATGTGCACATGATGTTCATCTGTGCTGCGTATACTTAAAATAGAAATTAAATGTTTACTTGTTGTAACATTGAAAATTAAAAATAAGAAATATTAAAATATCTACATAATGAAAATATATGGGCCATAAAAAAACTGTACATGTATTAGTTTAAATTTATAAGGTGAGTTTATAATTTTAAAAAAAATCAGTAGTAGATATATATTTAAATATAATTATGAGACCTGTTTTATAGTTAAATGGCTAAGGAGAAATAATTTTACAAATTAAAAAATGATTAAGAAAGTACTTTTTTCACTAATGAGCTTTATACATTTTATTCAAATTTTATATAAAATTATTTTGAAAATTTATTTATTTTGTCAAGTATTTATATTTTTCAAACGTCTTTTTTCTAATAAATGTCTTTTTCATGCATTGTATTAATTGTCTTCTTAACAGGAAAAAACTCATTTTATGTTGCTTATAAACTTTTGATAATTCTTCTTCATTGGATTAAAAGAAATTGTACAGTATTTCACAAAATTATAGGGGTAGATTTAATATGTATCTCAATCTTCCACAATACATTGAAATCCAAAATTCCGTGATGATTAATACAAACGCTTATCTTAAGACAATTTTTAGATTAAACATATGCTTCTTCAACATAAAGAAGTTGTTTTGTTCATTCTATAAGAAATTTATGACTCTTAATATAATCGCCTAATATTGATAACTACACCAACAGAGTGAAATAAAGTTTCAAATAATAACAAGGAATCTGAATTCTGGCCATGATGCATATTCAATCCGGCAGTCATCATTCATTCACTTGTTTCAGAATTTCAATTTAACCATAGATATCGAAACATGATATTGAATATTGACGACTTTAGTCATCAATTGCTTTTGTTTTAAACTGTCTCTTTTCCTTTTATTTTTCATATTAGCCTTTTTCTTAGAAGCTCAGTCTAATTATAAATCTAGAATTCTGATATTAAGTAATGATTTCCTAAATAATCATTTGTCTTTATAGTAGTATAACTATAAAGACAAATGATTATTTAGGAATTTTTATTGTTTTTAGTGTTATAGTATCACAGAGATTTATCACTAATCATAAATCTCTGTGATACTATAACACTAAAAACGAACTCCTTGAACATCAACTACTTTTGTTTTAAAATAGCACTCTGTAGCAAACTTTTAATCTAAGAACAATCTATAATCTTGATCAATCTACAATTTGATCATAAATCTAGAACAATATTATTGAGTATTATTTCCACCATACATCACCTGTATTTATTTTATAAATTTACTCTGATCAGCATTGTACAACCATGATTTCGTTTATCACAGAAAATAACACATGAATTTTTTTCTAATTGTGATTTTAGGTATATCAGTGGTAATTTATATATTAAGAAAATATATAATTATTATATATATATATATACTTGCAAAACTCAAATACTTTTATGCGTTAAATAATATATATATTAATTATATATTAAATAAATATATTAAATATAAATATATATTATATATTAAATATTATTTAAAATAATATATATATTAAATAATATATATATATATTCTTTCATTTTTATTCTATAACATGATTTTACTTATTGTATATATAATAGAATTAATATCTGAAATATCCATTATGTTGCTATGCAATTCTTCTTCATCACAAAATTCTTCCTTATTTTTTAAAAACTTTTAAAATATTTCAATAATTTAAAGTAAAATTTAATTTGATATACCTAATTCAATATCAAACAAACATTTTTAAAACTCTTAAGGATAGAATATTATTATTCTACACTTCTTATTTATTATATAGGAAAAAAATGAGATATATTTACGAAATTGTTGGCGGTTAGACATTGTTTAATGTTCTCCATCCTTACCCGGGAATATATTCTTCATTAAAGAAAAATTGGAGAAAGTGAAATAATGCTTTAATATCCGAGAAATTTTCTTAAGCTAAAATAAAATATCTGTACAGACATCGAATTTAAAACACAAGGCAATTCAACCTTACAGAAGAAACAATCAGAATTATTAAGATAACAACACGATAAAATCCCTGAATTTTTGAAAGTAAATATTAGTTGTATAAAACCATATTAATAAGATTCTTTGAATATTTTTTTCATTCTATTTCGTTAAAATAACATTCCAAAAATTAAATTATCTTCTGCTAATTAATTAGTTTATTAAGTTATTACGGTTGAATTATTCTCAATCCATTTTAACATATTTTATATCTTAGTGATTAGATTTTAATCTTAATCACATAATTTACTCAAGTGGGAATAAAATAAGCAATGCTCCATATAATTTGTCATTAATTCTCATAAATAATTAGTCTTTTGTTACAAGATATTGTTTAAGTAGGTATCCTTTATATAAATTCCTTTATATTAATTGTCGTGTCTTACAAATTTAATTAAATTACTGAAAATAGTTATTTTTATCAATTTTCACAGTAATTACTTCATATTTTACTAGAATATCTGTTTTTAAAAAAATCACCAGGCTTACGGTTTTCTCATCATAATTTGTTATTCACTACAACTTTCTTTCATTGGTAAATTAAAATTACTTTAATGCGCTATCATTAATGATTTCACCATCCGTATATTTAATTTTAATAATGTATAGAAGAATATACAGCATTCAAATACATTTATATATTTAATGAGAGGTAAAATTTCTTAATTTTACTTAGACTATAATTTTATTACCCTTGATAATGTATCTATACTTCAAATATTAATATTATTTTAAAGTAAAAATTATTTCACAATAACAATTTGAAAATCTTGATTTTCATAATTAGATTTTCTGAAATATTATACACTCTCGAAACAGAAAAGCATTGAAAATTTTACGTTTTATTTTTCTGGGACATAAAAAAGGAAAACTGTAGAACTGAAATTATATCAGAAAATATTAATTCATTTCACTTTAAATCAGAAAATAACCACAGTAATTAATTAAATATTTTAATCTACTGAAACATTGCTCAGACATTACTGATTACAAAGTACAACTGAATAATTATGAAAAACAGGATCTGAATTCATTGGAAAATAAGTGGTTTGACTATTTAGTAGGAAAAGATAATACATTGCATATCATTCAAAAATGTTAATTGAGTCTTATGGAGATGTGCTTTGATATAATACCCAAAGCAAGACTATCAAGTTTAGTCCATGCAAGAATCATTCTCTGCTCTATAACGCTATCCAAAGTTCTTTTAATCTGGTTCAGGATCAATATGGACACTGAGTGTATAATAAGTTTCAGGTCTTTTCTAATATAAAACCGCACCTTAACTATTTATTCATGTTTATGAGTATTTAATAGTTCATGTTAATCGTAAAGTCTTAGAGAAGCTTTTGATTGACACTCTCAAGCATTCACTCCTACAAACAAAATATTTCTTCACGACAGGCAATTTGGCTTCCGGTCAAAAAGATCAACAGACCAAGCAATCTCCAAAGCAATAGACCCTATTAAACTGAATCAGGACAATGACTTATATACCACCATTATCAGTCTGGACATTCAGCAGGTATTTGACTCGTTGTGGTGGCAGGGCCTCATGCATGTCCTTACTAATACTGTTGCCCCCTCCAACATAATAAACTGTTTTTTCAGTTCCTTAAAACAACGTGAATTTCAGGCACTTAACGACTCAGGATTAGTGTTCATGAAGCAAACAAGAGGATGTCCCCAGTGATCCATTGGTGGTCCATTTTTTTGGAACATCTATTATAACGAAATTCTTACTACAAAATGGCTCCCCCACACCAAAATTGTTGTCTTTTCTGATGACATTCTGCTTGTCATTAATGATATATCAAAAGAATTAATTAAAAAAATTGTAATGAATCATTGCGATTGTTCTCTTCTGTGTGGCTGCAGCTAAAACTTACTGTCTCTACACCCAAATCTAGAGTTATGATCATTGGCACAAAGAATAAAAGACTTAAATCCAATCCCAAAAGTACTCTTAATGGTGGAAGCCTGAAGCATACCCGCGCTGTCTCAAATTCCTCAGTGTGAACATTGATACTAAGCTCTCGTTCTTTCCACATCTGCGATGTATTAAAACTAAAGTTATTTATATAGCACAAAGTCAAAAAGCGATAATTAGACTGCAATGGAAACTTAAAGGAAGAATCATTAAGGTAATTTGCCTCGCCATAGTAGAAAAAATGATTACGTATGGTTGCTCCGCATGGGCATTTCCAATGACTAGCAGGAAAATCAAGCCCTTCTACAACATCCAAATATTCTTCCTTCTCTCTATCACCAGGGGCTTCAAGACTACCTCGACAGCAGCCCTAGTCACCATCGCAGGTCTCTCCTAACTAAATTTGGTATTTGAAAAAGAAGCATTCAAAACCCAGCTTCTGCAGATTCGCAAGAATGTTGAAATTGGCGGGCAGTGGCTTACACACACCAATTTTGAGATCCCTATACACAATGACTTGGTTCACCCAGTCAATAGGCTAAAAAATACTCGAATTTTCAACTTCCCGAACATCCCCTCATGCCAGCATCCTATCGTATACCTAGCTGAAGAACTGCATTGGTACACTGATGGTTCCAAGAATGACTCTGCAGTGGGATGACCTTTGTGGTTCATCAGAGAGACACAGAGGTACACTCAACACAGTTAAAATTGTGAACAGACAACTCGGTCTTTCAGGCTGAAGCATTAACCTTATTATCCGCCTTAAACTATGCACTGGATACCTCTCATTCACCAGCCCCCATTTAGACGAACAGCTTATCTGTTTTAATGGCACTCCGCCACTCAATTCACACATCCCCTCTTATCAATGCCGTACAATGCAAACTCCACCAACAATAATCTATTCAAATCCGTCTCTCCTGGGTAAAAGCAAATGATGGAAATGTGGGAAACGAGCTGGCTGATCAAAGAGCAAAGGAAGCAGCGGTGAATGAGAATATCTCACAAATTGACCTACACTTCCACGGACCCACCTTCTGCAGTTCCTTAAGCAAAGACTGAAATAGCTATGGCAAATCAGCTGGGACGACTCTTTAACTGGGCGCTTCACACAGAGTATTATAATTCATGTTATACAATGGATAGGCTCATCTCCAATCCACTGATCATCTTTCTTATAATAAATCATTGACCCTTCTTAGTGTACTTCCACCAATTCGGTAAAACCTCTACCCCACATTACAGATGTGCGAACAGCAGTGAAGGCAATGCTCTGTATTATGTGGAACACTGCAGCTATATGGAGGACCTCATACGAATTCTCCATTCCTCATAATCAGACGTCGCATTTATCAATCTTATTATTGGTGACAAATTTAGAGCTAAAAGAGTGATGAAAATTATGTCGATGCCAATAACAAAAAGACTGGTCTTATGCGCCACGCCAGTTAAAACTACATCACAAACACAAAATGACTATGGATTTAACCTCTCAGTTGTTGATTAAAGCAAGGACAAATACAGCACACTTCCTTAATTTTGTAAGTTTTTGCTTTAATTTTTCACATTCTCTGTTACTTATATTTCTGTATTTACCCTAGAATTTTCTTTTTCATGCTTTTTCTCTTCTAAGTAAGAATCATTATATCTTTTCTATTCTGGGTTTCTCAAATTAACAAGACTTGTTATGTCAATTCTGTACTATTTGAACTTCCATGAATGATTCTCTATATGATATATATAATTATTTCTTCACCTACTCTATCTTTTTTATTTAATGTTAACCTTTGCCGATTTCCTTTTTCATGGAATTACTCTATCTTATTCCTATAACATGTGATCAAAAGCTTTTAAGAATTTCACTTTAATGCAAATTTATAATCCCAAATTTAAACTAAAATAGATGCTGTGGTTAATAGTAATCTCAACCACCTTTTATACTTACTTAATCTCTTCTGCTTAAATTTACATTTCCTATTTCTTCATTTTTAATTTTCAATTTGTCTTCTCTTCTTAGGTACTCAAATGTAATTTGTTCAAATGAACCTCTTTCTTTGAAATGTGATACAGCTGTAGACTTGAAATCCCCAATATTGTATTAATTTTTAGTTCTCAACTAATTAATCGAGTTCTAGTGTTCAGCGGGCACCTGGCACTTCCTGCGAGGTATTTGTTTCTCTAGTTTTGAGAGGTGGAACCTGATAACCGATAAGAGCAAACCAGGGCCTCCTCTTCTCGTTGTTGTTGTCATTAATTTCTCATGAATATTTACCGATTTAAACTAATTAATTCAAAATTTAACCCAAAACTATTATGGATGATTTAACATATCAACTTTACTATATTTTACCATTGATGTTTGAATTCTATAAATCTGCGTTTTTTGTTACTTTTGTACAATTAATTGAGAATATTGTTGGATACAAACAATGTATAAAATATTTGTCACTATTTCAGACATTTTTCCTCCCGTCGTTTTTACCGATCGGAAATTCGTCATACGGTCACCCTTGGCGATATTTTTTAAATTTCGCCAAGAGTGATCATACTATAAATTTTTACCAATGAAAAGTCATTTCCTATCAAAATTATTCCCTGCTTTCTGAAATAGCCATCAATATTTTCACATTACCAAGGGGAAAGAATGAACATGTATCAGTTGTCATATATATTGATGAGTATATTCTCTCAAGTTTTATTCATTTTTACTGAGCTTAGATTTAGATCCACAGAGTAGAATTACAAAACACTTTTCCAATGTTTATATTGGATTCATTTGAACGTTCTACCCTGTCCGCTTCCCTGATCCATCAACACTAATGGAAACAAAATGGAAATCACTAATGGAAACAAAATACAACAAACGTGCATTTTGTTTCCATTAATGATTTTTATTCCATTTAGAATTTATTCAGCTCTAGTAAAATAATTTTTATTTTCAAGTTAATAATCACATTAAAACTGATCCCTTTTAAAAAAGATTTCTTATGTAAATATACTTATGAGAAATCTTTTTTAAATTCATGCATTTTTGTCCTTAATTTTCCGTTCTTTGTTTATCTTAGCAAATAACTCTTAAAAATCTGCTTGAAATATCAAGTTAATTTTCCTAATTAACTCAATTTTTTCATAAATCAGAAATAAAATATTTTTTGTATTAGCTATCTTAATTGTAACTATTATTTTGTAATTTAATTAAAACCATCATTATTTTATCATAACATCTTACTAATTGGAATATATATATTTAATCCTATTGTCTGTGATCATGAGCCTCTTTTTACGAGAAACCTGATGATCCAAACCAAAGCTGGTTGCCAGCAAAGCAGGGTTTTTTAATACGTCTTGTGGTGCAGTGTTGTAGATTTCCTTCTAGAGGTTTTAAACAAAGCCGGCATAACCACATTTGTGTATACTGGTGATTTAGTTATCATCATCAGGAGTAAGTTTGGCTAGACAATCTCTACTGTCATGTCCAAAACCCTCTAAAGAGCTTACACTTAATGTAATAATGACCTATCTGTGAATCCTAAGACAACTACTATGATTGTCTTCACAAAGAAAAATAATCTTAATCTAAAAAAGATAACTGTTTTTGGTAAATAATTAACTTGTTCCAAGGAAGTGAAATTCTTAGAAAACTCTTTTGACATAAACATGAGTTGGAACAAGCATTTCACCTTTTGTTTTGAAAGAGCAAAAGAAACTCTTTGGTCATGTAGATATTCATTTTGAAGAATTTTGGACCTAAGTCTCACGGTTATTCATTAAATTTACACTATTATAATCTTTCGCAGAATTATTTATGACTTAGTTGTCTAATGGTCTAGAATCAGAAAAGAAACTGCTAAACCAGATTAAACTAGACTACAAACGTTGATTTGTGTAGCTATTTTTGGGTGCATTAAAACAACTTTCTCTTCTACACTAGATCTTTTGCATGGTATGTATCCACTTTACGTGTATATTGAAGCAGAAGCTATAATTTGCATAACAAGGCTTAACACTACGGGTCAATGGAAGGATTACTCCAGATTTTTGTCTTGGGAGAATCTTAATGGTGACGTAATTAAACATCATTTTGTAAGTATGGCTACTGATTACATGATTGTTAAATAGGAATTTGATAAACCTTATACAATAAAATTTCTTTTACGAGTGAAAATTTCTTTTACAAGAAATAATGTTTTCATCCGTTAAAGCTGTACTTAAAGGTACACCGGCTCAAATGTTAATTTCAATAATGAGTCTGGTATTTGCTGTCCAACTGATAGTACAAATTTGTCATTCCCTTTATGAAAACATGCAACTATATTCCAAGAAGTTTTTGCCATTCTTATGAGCAATAAAATATACTACAATAGAAACTATTCTCGCAAAGGAATAATTATGTGTTCTGATTGTCAAACTACTTTACTGGCTTTACAGTTGTCTACTTTAACTTCTGTTCTTGTCTGGGAATGCAGATTACTGTGTGCAGATTGGCTAACAATAATTCCTTTACCTTAATAAGGGTGCTCGAGTTCTCTAGTGTTCCTGGCAATGATCTAGATGATGAGTTGCCAGGGTTGGATCAACAACAGATTTTTTTTTGCCATGAATCAGTGTTAGATATTTCAAACATACTAACCAGAAATGATGCTTTGGATCTCTTCAAGAAACAACAGTTTTTGAGGTTGAATAATGATATTTGAGTGATTAAATAATACATGTTCTAGTATAAGGAAAAAAAGAGTTATTAAAGCTCAGTAGAAGCTACTTAAAGAGGGCAGTGGAACTCTTACTGGATACTGCCACCTTATATATCAACTTATCCTAATGGGAGCATTAGTTAATCCTATTTACAGGGGTTCAATATTTGGGTTAAACTTCATTACACTTTGCATATGAATGTGATACGATTTCCGCTTATAAATTTCAACAATAGGGTCAGCATTTAATTGAACCTTGGATTTTTCAGAACATCTCTGTTAAATGCCAGCTGAATTATGCTTCAGCCAGTAATCTCTCCATATAAGGGCTATAATTTTGAGGTCTAGTAGAATAGATCACTGGTCACAGTGGTAGATTCTTTTGGAACCCCTCCCCCCTATTTTAAATCTACGTTAAAAAATTTATCTAGACCTAATTAAAATTAACAGATTTTACTTTGCTCTAGGAAGATTCTAAGAATTAATAATTTTCCTTGACTGCATTTTTATTATAGAATCTGTTAATAAAAAGTATAATGCAATAAATTATTTATTGTAAAATTATAAAATCGTGACAATGAAATTTCTTATGCTCATTATCCTCAAATTTGAAAAGAAAATTTTGGAACGTAAAGAGTAAAAGATTTTTTTCTCATCCATAAATTATATCAATTTCATAAATTATTTTTATTGACTATAATTTGTAGTTCTAATATGAATTTGTAGAATAAATGAAAGGTCCGGGGTAGGCTAGAGTTTAGGGGCTCCGCCTTCCACCCGAAAGGGTGGAGTTCGATTCCCAATGCCACCTAAGATTCACTATGTACATGCTATGTATATATACCTTAATCTGTTTAATAGAATGTCCTGTAGTTGGCATATGAGCAATAATCATGTGTGTAATGGTCATGATAAAATTCCCTCTCCTTCAGATCAAAATTGAGAAAGGGACCCTCTAGTGATGCCATCTATCAGAGGAGTTTTGTGCAAAGTCATACTTTTCTCTGGATAAACGAAGTACGCGCCTTTCAGACTTAATATCTCATAGCCGTAGGCTAGCGAGCTTGGTTTGTCCAAGTGTCATAAATAACAACACAACAGAATATGCCTCAACGTATAACGAAAGCGAGATTTACTTAAAATAATTACCATTTTTTGTAAATATTTTCTATATTAAAACTAAATATTTTGTTAAGAGTAGAAGAGTATTATTACATAATCAACTCTTATTCCTAAAGTTTTGAGGAAAAAATTATTACTTTATCTTTGCTTACATTGGAAAGATCTTCTGATGAATTAGAAGCTCATTTATTAGCTTTATATTTATGCTGTAGATTTTACAAAACCATATAATTAACTTTCAAACAAAAGTTTCTAAATCTAAAACTAAAACTTTGACTAAGTTTTAACACCATTTTAAATTATTTTCTTTCACTTAATATACAAAATAATAAATTTTGCCTTATAGATTTCCCCTTTCTATAAGAAGAAATTCAAAATTAAAAATGCTTTCTGACACTGTTAAATAACTCAAAAAAATGATATGTAACACGA
This sequence comes from Latrodectus elegans, assembly GCA_030067965.1. Classification (NCBI taxonomy): domain Eukaryota; kingdom Metazoa; phylum Arthropoda; class Arachnida; order Araneae; family Theridiidae; genus Latrodectus; species Latrodectus elegans. The sequence continues at coordinate 76,171,409 of CM057810.1, forward strand.
GTAATATTGTTATATTTACAGCTGTATTTTGTACATTTTAAGTATTTGATGGATTGTCCCTTTCCCTTTGTTTTTCAACAACAGAAAAACGAGCAATGGTATAAATAAAAAGAATTAGATCTGTTATTTAAAAGATCAAACAGCATGAAAGTGCGTGCCTTACATGAGATTTACTTTATATTCTTACGTTGTTTTAAAATTTTGAAATATTGGTTTGAAATGAGCTTTGACTGAAAAATAAAGAAATAATCTTATCACTTATCTATTAAAATCATTGGTTAAATCTTGCAATTCCACAAATCGATAGATAAAAAAAAATTTTAATTTTGTGAACCAAGCCATGCGAAACATCTATACAAAATATGCATAATATTGTCACTAAGATTTAAGTGAATACACCGTTGGCTTTAAATTAACAAACTAGTTTATTGAAGGGAAGTAGCGACTTGTAACCTAACAAAGTTGAGAAGTTGCCCACGATTAGTGGGTATAAGCTTTTATACAGTGACAGAATATTCAAGAAACAACTAATTAACATAACAAAGAAAGTTCTAGAATGTTGGAGAACATAAGGAAACAAGAACTAAGGAAACGAACTTAAAATCCATACTTTGGATTCAACAGCCGTCGAACCCGCAACCTCTGGGTTTGGATCACGTGCTTTCACGAATCGGCCACTGAAGTCGTTTGTAGGCTTTCTCTATGCACCAATATTATTTTTAATGAACTATTCGTTCAACAAAATTTTATGGTGTTTCAAATAAACTGCGAATACAAGTAGTTCAATATCATGTTGAATGTGAATAGACTATTAATTATTTTTTATAATTTTTCTTATGTACTTTCATACAAATTTTGCAACTATAAGTGCTTGGGTAAATTCTTATTATTTTATCCTCCTCATAAATTTTTTGAGAAAATTTTCTTTCAATTAATTTTTTCAATAAATTTACTTACAAATCTTTGAATTGATTCAAAAGAATGCTTAACAATATTTCTTCGTTAGCTTCATTTTTTAATTAAAACCACTGCAAATATCTTGCGATGCTAAAAATATATACTACCCGAAGCCTAAAAGTTAAAAATTTCAATTCCAATTTTATAATTAGAAATTTAAATTATATTTAATTAAGAATTAAATGATTTCCAGAAATAACTTTGGATAAAGAAAACTAAAATCATATACTAATTGATAACTTATAATTATTAATATTGCTTTCAAATAGCAATATACGCATTAATATAAATTTATTTATAGTATCATTCTTGCCACTTTGCTATGGTTCAAACAAGGTGTCTATGCGTTTTATATATAGTTGCATAAATAGCAAGAAATTTAGTAATAACAATCACATATATGGCCTTGATTTCATCAATTTCCTAATAATGGATTCGTCTTGTATATTTAACTAAATAATTATTTGCATAATGTTATTTGTGTGTGTGCTTTTTTCATTTTACAAAGCTATGTTATGTTTATTAGTTATTTTCGAAATCAACTGTCTTAGAATTTTTTAACCTTATATTAATTTACACTAGATAAGCGGTACGAATTTACTTTACTTAAATAATGCTAACTTAAAGTAAAATTTATTACATTTATTTTTTCCATTAGTTTTAGTTTATTTGTTTTGACATTAAATTTTATCCTTAGTCAATAATTTAATGAGATCTTAATAAATGAAAATAAACATATATATCTATAAATTACGAAGTACCATTTTCGAGGCTACGATGGCACAACCACTGGGTGACCTACTACATAAGGTGCTATCTCTTCCAACCCCTTTGTAGTGCTGACAGTTGTAAAACCTAGTAGCCTGGAATTGCACTATATACGACCCACAAACAACATATATACATATTTATGATAGTTATTTAACACATGTATGAAATGTAAACTTTATTTCTTGAAATTTTTAAGCGAAATTAGATTAAAATCTGTTAAAATATAATATGTTATGTGTGTTGTCTAAAAATCATCCTTTTTTAGTTAAAATATTAGCTCTTTTTGTTTATATATATATATATATATATATATATATATATATATATATATATATATATATATATATATATATATATATATATATATATAAAGAGAAAGAGAGAGAGAAAATTGCTATTGTATGTTGTTTGAATAAAAAGACTTACCTTTAAAAATGATTGCTTAATAGATAGGATACGAAGTCTATCCATTTATGCCCAAATGTAATAAGGTAAATAATTCATAAGGTAAACAATTATATGTTTTTGTCCATCAATTTTTTTGAGCTCATATATACGAATGTTATGTATGCTTCTTATTCATTTTTCAGATAATAGAAAAAATTATCCTGAAACTCTTTTCAAGTATTTTTTTGTGGTACACTTTTTGATGTTTAATAGATGCAAATAAAATTTTTAGATTTCTAGTTTAAAGAAAAGTCAGTTTTCCTTGAAATAATATATATATATATATATATATATATATATATATATATATATATATATATATAATTCTTGCTTTAAAAAATATTTTTATTTTTCATATTTTTTCGTATTATACATTTAAATTTTTTATTCGTCAGCAATAAAGAGACAATATGCCATATTAATGAAAGGTTTATTCTTTCAAACACTCAATCACATTCTCATTAAAACTTTCAAAATTTAATAAATCTGAAAAACATTTTTGTATTAAAGTTTATGCTCTTATTATTCATGAATTTTTCAGTTTATATCATTTTTATAAATTATTAAAATCGGTCAGTTTTATGTTTCAGAAATTAGAAAATAAAATTTTACTGCACAGAATTTTACATCAGAAACAAATGCTTAGTTAGTTTTTGAAATGTCAACCACTAACTAATTCAGAAACTAAATTCGATGAAGAACTGCTGCTAGAAGAGGAACTTGAAGATGATGAACTTGAAGATGACGAGCTTGATGATGCTGAACTAGAACCAGTTATAGATCCCACAGCTGATCCAATGCTGGATGCTGCAGAGCTGGCTGTTGACGAGGCTTTTGATGATGCACTCGAAACTGAACTGGCTGCTGCATTTGCTGTTGATCCTAATCGTGTTACTGCATCGGAAGCAGAACTAGTGATTGAATTGACCGCTGAACCGGCTTTTGTTGATATACTTGAAGCTGCACTGACTGCTGAATTTGTCACAGCTCCAACTCCTGTGGCAGCACTTGAAGCTGCACTAGATGTAGAACTAGCTTGGGCTGATGCACTAGAAGTTGCGCTACTTGAAGAACTGACTGCAGAGCTAACTTGGGAGGAAGCTCTAGAAGATACACTTTCTGTTTCTTCAGCTCCTGAGGCTGAATTAGAATCTGCTCTAGCTGCAGTAAAAGCTGCTGATCTGGATTGTGATGATGCATTTGATGCTTCTTTTGCTGCCGAATTTGAGAAAGAGTCGATTTGTGAGGACATATTATCTTCATCATTCCCGAGATGTTCGATACTAAATCTTGATGATGAAGATAAGTCACTCGTATTCCTATTACTTCTTCTTGATGACGAAAAGTCAGAGTTTTCTTTTTCCTCAAACAAATATGAAGTCGGCTGATATGCTGATGAAGAAATATGAGAATTACTATAGCTTTTATAATTTGACTTAGAATCCTTATTTGACTTTTTTCCACGCAGAGATTTCCTTAGCAAGTTTTGATTTCCCTCTTCAAACTTACTCAATTTATTATTACCCATGCCACTTTTGTGTTCATTGTCATTCCTATTGTTAAACAATCTAAGTTCACCATTTGCTGCTTCTTCATTTGTACTATCATTACCATTGTTCTCGTCGTCATATTCAAAATTATTATCATAATTACTGCTACTATCTCTCAATCCATTAACACCTCCATTAACATTTCCTTTATAATAGTCTCCTCTATTTCTCTCGATACTAACACCTTCATCTCCCATATAATCCCCATAGCTATATATACTAAATTCATTATCACCCTCATCATTAGCTTCATTGTTGCTTTTTTTCCCACTATCCATATCAATGTAGTCCTCACTATATCCATCGTTACTTACGTCAACCTCACTATTGTCACTACCACCAGTATTATCCGCTCCTTCTTTATCAATGACTGCACAACAGTTTTCATCGAATTTTCTTCCTCTTGAGGCCTCTAACGATTTTTTCACTCCTCCTCTTTTTGAGATGCTTTGATTTTTTAATCTTGATAAAACATTTATATTTATTTCTCCATTTTGTCTATTTCCATTGCCAAGTACATTAACGTTTAACAAAGGGCGCTTCTTTCTGGTGACTTTTGATGCACTGGCAGAATTTCTTTTAAATGAGTCACCAGAACTTCTACTAGACTTACTATCGCCACTTCCATCATTTTCAGATTCTACGTTAGAATTTTCATCGTATCCACTATTCCTATTTCCATACGAATCACCACTAGAATTTTTCCTATTCCCATCATCTTCATTTCCATTCGATTCACCAGCAGAACTTCCAACGGATTCACGATCAGAATTTTGATCAGATCCTTCATGAGAACTTTCACTAGATACACCATTAGAACTTCCATCAGAAAAACTATCAGAACCTCTGTTAGATCCACCAACAGAATTTCCACTAGATTCTCCTCTAATAGATTTGTGATCAATGTTTACATCGTATTCTTCATAACTATTTTCATTCGACTCATCATCAAAATTTATATCCAATTCTTCATCATTATTTTTTCCAGAACCAGTTTTTTTACTGAATCTTTGATTATATCCACTATTAGAGCCCTTTTCAAGTACCCTCACTTGATTTCTGTCAAACATTTTGTAAGAAGTTTCACTTTCATCGCTTTCATTTGATTGAACATTTCGTAATGTAGTTTGAGAGGATTTGGTTTCACCTGATCCACTAGTATTCGATTCATAAGAACGTTCCCTTGTCCTACCACTTTCAGAAACAGAAGTTCCTGGTATGGATCTAGCTTGAGAATAGGAAATACTGTTCCCCACTGATGCTTCAGAAAACGAATTTGAAGAACGAAGAAAAGAAGATGCCACAAATCCTGGATTAGTTCTTGGATATGGTTTTGTGAGTTCCTGATATGGGTTTATGTCAACAGCATATCCACGGAGAATATGTTCTGAAAATGAAACGTATCCTCTTGGTGTGATACCATTTATGGAATTTCCAATGGGAGTATTCATATTTCCAATTACCTCCATAAGCCAATCTATTTTAAATAGAAGAAATGATAAAGCTTTAAATTTGAAACGAATGAAATGAAACCTTTTATGAATACTGGAGGATTTTACTTTTATACTTAACAGAAGCTTATGTTGATATAGATATCATATGCTTTATTTATATAGATATATTTATTATAAAATGTTCAATAGTCATAATTTATAGGGTATATGTATATGTTATTAATCTAATGCCATTAAACTGACCAGTAAATAGATTATGAATTTAATAGCAAGAATATAGAACTAAAACTCTGAGAAAATAATGAATATTTTCGTCAATACTTCATTTCCTACAACCATTAGGATTATAACAAGATTTGATTTGAAATGCTTCACAAAATGTTAAAGAAAAATTATTTCTCGGTTGCGAGACTAAGGAAGCTGAACATAAATTGAAAGATAATTGTTAGAAGGTCAATGGAAAATAATTATAGAAACTGAAAATTGTTTCTTCTTGGTTACTGATTGAACTGAATGCAACTTAAGTAAATTTCAAAATAATCTGTCTCTGTTGACATTAGTTTTATAACAAAGGGAGTATTTCTACTAATTTTGAATACACAAGATGATTATTACAATGACAATAATATATTTACTCATTAAATATTATGAATACCTTAAATGTATATAATTCAGTCAAACTGGTGTGAGTTAAATTTATTTAAAAAAGCATTTTATTTAGAAATTCTTTTCAATTTATTTTACTTTTGTTGTATGACGTCTAATATTCTATTTTGATCATAGCAAAGATTTCATTAACTCTATATACGTATATTTAAAATATATCAACTTACCTGGAAAAGGTATATAAGATGCTATGCAAACACCAGTTTTACAGACCTGTTGAAATATATCTCAATTTAATTAGATGGAACGTAAAATTATAAAAAATGCTTACTTATTAATTATGCAATCACATCCTCAATCAGATAAAGAGAGAAAAAGGCAAATATTTATTATGTAAATGTCATGTAATTTGAAATCATTGATTTCAATAAATAATATGCACAAATAAACAATTTTGTGTACATGATTATTTTGGGTATCTTATACTTTATTCTAAATTTTTTTAATCTAGTTAAAATCGTAACACATATTTTTTGTTACGAAGCAGGTTGATTGCTGAGTGGTTAACGTTCCTGACTCCTAGGCAGTTGGTTTAGGTTCGAATCTCGGTTCGGGCATGAATGTTTTTCTCTCTCTTTCTTTCTTCTGAGATGAGGCTCATCTTATAAACGGGTTTGAATCTAGCTAGTGGTTGAACGTGGGTAATGCTACTCGTTTCCGTAATTTGGCTTACAGGTGCCCACCGAATAAAGATAGATGAGTAGCAGTTTTTTCGGCCTTGTTATGACGCAGAGTTAGTCATCTAAGTGCCCCCCCCCGTTATTTAATTTTGTTTTACGAGTAAATTTTATAGACAAAATTTCAATGAAATTAAGGACATTACATGATTGGTTGTACAGGTAAATATTGTGCTAAATTCACATGTTATTCAAATATTGCTTTCTCGCAATAGAAGCTTAGTATATTGCCCTTAATAATTTTACTGAAATTTTGTTGGAAGTAAAACCTACATAAAAATGTGAATAAAGAGGAAAATTCATGTCAATGAGAAACTAAACTTTGAAACTTTTAAGCATTTTATTTTAAAAAATCTGTGATTCAACAAGTTCATAAACATTTTTATCGTATTATTAACCAAATATCAAAAAATGCAAGTTCGAATCTTCCGGCAGATGTTTTCAGGCGACCAAAACTATTGATATAAAGATATTCTCCAATAAAATTTGGAATACTTTAGAAAAAGAATGATTAAAAATGATTTTTTTTTTTTAATAAAATATCGCTGCTATCGTTTTAAAATTACCGTATTATGAAGATGGCACGCAATAAACACTAAATTTGCTTAGAATGTCTTTTTATTAAAGCATGCAAGTGATTAGAGTACTTATTTAAGCATTGATTGTTTTCATAAAAATCCTATTATTTCATGCATAAAAATGAAAAAAATGCATATTGCCAATTGTCATAAATGTGACTGTGATATATTAAGAATATTTTTTCCTGAGACGTGCTATTCCATTTTTTAAATTTTATGAACAAAACCATCAATTTATCTTCAGTGATATAAGCTTTTTAAAAACATTTACAATCTAAATTCATAAATGTTGTAATAGAAAAACTAGTCAGTTCGATCTGAATCCACCACTAACTATTTTTTTTTTCAATAACAGACATCGTAAGACAATTTTTTTCATTTATTGAGGAAGGGATACAGATTGCTATGCTCTTCTTTAGCATTCTAGTGTCATGAAGGCCTTATCCTTACTGAACATTCTAATATCATGGTGTGCCATTTCCTGATCATGATGCCATGATTTATCGTAAATATTCTTCTATTATAATATTGATGATTTCATCATCAGCAGCAACAATGGCACGACAGCTCTTTGTAGGCCTTGGCCTTCTTCAGAAGTCTCTGCCATTTCGCCCCTTTTCTAGAAATCGACCTCCAGTTCTTGACTTTAAATATGTTAAAGTCTTCTTCCATGCAGTCCTTCCATTTCCTTTTGGGTCTTCCTCTTGGTCTACTGCAGAAAGGGGTGGCGTTGAAGACCTTTATTGGTGTTCTCTCTGTACTCATTCTCATGAGGTGGCCTACCCATCTCATTCTAGATAGTTTTGTTGGTTTAGTGATGTCTTCTTCTCCATAGATTTTGTACATTTCAAAGTTATACCTTTTTTGCCAGGTGTTATTTTCCAGGACAGCACCAAAAATAGTTCTTAGGACCTTTCTCTCAAAAATCACCAATGTTTTCGCTTCCTTCGTCGTCAAGGTCCATGTCTCTGAGGCGTAGGTTAGAACTGGTTTAATCAATGTCTTGTATAACATTATTTTTGTTGATGATTTCATAGCTATTCTTAAAAATTCTGATTGTATGATGTCATGACGTCCTAATTCTATAAACATTAAAATGTCATGATACTCATAATAATGTCATAATTTTTCTTAATCACTTTATTGCCAAGATGTGATGGTCATGACGACATAATTATTCTTCAAAATGTAATCTCGCGATAGTGATAATCATGATTTCATTATTTTTCGTAATAATTCTAATAATGTGATATTGATGGTCATGATATCATGATTCTTCTAAAGCATTTCAGAATCGTGATACTGATGATGATATTATAATTCTTCTTAATTTCTGTAGAGTCATGATGCTAATGACTATGATATCATCAGTTTATTACAGCATTTTAATGTCATGATATTGATAAAACTGAAAAATCATACAATCGATAATCGCCACCAATATATCATTTTCACAAAATATAACAAATTGTAATTTTAAGTAAGCATTATAAGTTTTCTTGAGGTTCAAGCAGAAACAGATGGTCATTCTAAGGGACTGATAAGTACTTTGGAAAATATATATAAACATTTTTCCAACCAAGTTCAGTTTTCCACAAGCAGTTGATTTTTCTTGTGTAAATACACCAAATCATTACTACCATGAATTTATCTTATCATGGGAGTTCAAAATCTACAATAATAGAATTGCATGTGCAATTGTTTGCTTATTCAAGCCAAATCTTGTATTCTTTATGAGTAATTTACATAACTTCTATAATTTATCTTATATGTTAATTAATGTTTCTAACTGTGATCTATATATACCTACAGCACTTCCGGATGCTAATTTATAGTCAGATAATTTTCAGATTATCCAAGTTTAATTTTTTCATTATACTAGATACTCAACTTGGCACTTGAGTAGCATTTTTTGCGAAATTCTTTGTTATTTTGGTTTTTCATGTAAATATACACATTATATATTCTTTTAATTATGTATGCAAATGTAATATAGAATTTATATTATATAAATATGAATCCATTACTGTCCAATGTTCTCGATTGCAATCAACAATTCCTCTGAAAGACTTGTTCTTGCCATCGACTACAAATAAAAGTTAACATATTTAAAAAAAAAGGTATAAAATTTAGGAATAATCGATATTTTTCGACATTCTGAAAAAACAGTTAGCATTTTTCAGGAAATAAACATAACTTTATGGCATATAAAAAGCTACTTTTTTGCCAAGCAAAAAATTTGAAATACCTGTTTATGATAAAAGGTGAAATATAAAACCATGTTTAAGCAACTGCTTTAAGAAAATCGATATTACAGTGAAAGAATTGCTTTCATATTAATCTGCAGGATTATAGTTCATAAAATGTTTGCTATGTTAGTTTTGTTTTTAACAGAATATGGTTTCTTGTTAGTAGAAAAATGTAAGGATTATAAGCAAACATGTTATTCTTCCCTAAAAATTGACAATTATTTCTTCATTATTATAATGCATGGGAGAATTTATTGTACAATTTGTTTTTTAACTAAAGATCCTGATGCTCTTTCATTTCAAAAAGTATTCAAAGTTTTTTATAGTTATGGTCAAAATTTTCACAGTTATTAATTTAATACGCATTAATAGTAACGAGTATAAAAAGAGTAAATAACGAATACAAAGCAATTAAAAATGTAGGAATAATTAACAAAATATCCACATCACAAATAAATGTTTGCACATTTTATTTTTAAGAACTTTTTTTTAGCAGCTATTAAAGTAAACAACATTCAATTGAGTAATAATTAATGACAACAGAATTAAAAGTAAATATTTTGGTAAACTTGAATTTTGGTATAATTTATCTCTGGAATGACATATCATTTATCAATCTTAAAAATGATTTAAGTTTATCAAAATGAAACTTTCAGTAACCAATAATTGATTTCATGTAAATGATAAATTATTATGAGACTTCATTACCAGAGACATGATGTAATATTTTTAACTGCCTATTTCTGATGACCGAAGTCGCTGTCAATAAAGCCAACTACTTATTTTAATAGCCAACAATTACTAGCCTACCATTACTACGTAATTTTAACTCAAAAAGTGACTTCTAAGTGTCAATGTTGACATTTTAATTGACATTCCAAGATTTCACATCATACGAACAAAAATATATATAAGGACCGACAAAAAATAAATATTCATGAATCTCTTTACTGCAACGATCTTCAATTGAGTCCGGCATCCAACCCAAACTCGAAATAGACACCGTTTTTTCCAATACAAAAAGAAAATTTTAAAAATGGCGATTATTTGGAGATTGTTTTATGATTTTATCTTCACTTTAATTCAAATTTCATTAGTGATTAAATCTATGATTTCTAGATAAAAACAGCAGACATTTACACAATACATGATATGCCACATTTAAAATAATATTCATTAATCCTCAAATGGCCCACATGACACTTCTTGTCTATATTTATAAAGTTTAGCAGACCTTAAAATTTAGAATTATTCTGATATAATATTAATCCACTTTGTTCTTTGGTAGGAATAATACAAGGAGCCATTAATTATTATAAAAAAAATTTAAATATTTATGAAAAGTGAAAAGTTTCACTTTAAAATACTGAAAATATTTTAAATTATCAATTATTTTACTTTGAATACTTTTTAAAGGCTCTGAAAAAACTAAGTGTTTTGTAATGTCCAAAACCTTTCAGGCTAAAAAAGACTTACTTTTTTGTTGTAGGCAGGAGATTATGAATTAAATATTGCAAACGTGACTGGTGACTACAAGAATTTAGTTCTTAATGTTTGTTGATACTTTGTTGATACTTGATATATTGCCTTTTCTTGTGTTTATTAAATTGAAAATTCTAAAAGACAAGATGTGTGTGAAGATGTATTTTTCCCTCGAAAAATGCTTCAGCACTCTGGGAGCTTTTATTAAATCTAACTTATAAAAAAATTTAAATAACTGACCTATCAAAATAGCTTCCCTTAAAAACTTGCTTGAATAGCACAAATAAACTATAAAAACAAACCTTAGTTCAATAAGAAGTAAATTATAAAAAAATGTACAGAGCCTTAAGAATTACGGATTAAAATTATTGAATACAAAACTATCTTATCAAAAGATTAAAAATTTTTAGCGTCCACCAAAATACATATTAAAATGCAAGTCATTTAATCAATTACTGAAACATGCATGAAACTGAAAAAATTAATTAAGTGAAGCATTATTTGGCTTTAAAACACTGCTAATATTCCAACGTGATTTATAATTGCAGTTTAATCATAGATTATCAAACAATTATACATTAGTGAATATTATTATAAAGCATTGTTTACGGTATTTCTATCATATTGATTCAATAAATTACATCATAAAATAAAATGAAGAATATCAAAATTGCATTATACATTATATATCAGGGTATGGCCACAGCCAACTAGACACACACAGTGTGTCTAGTTGGCCGTGGTATGGCATAGTATGTTAAATATTTTTAGAGTATAAAAAATATATTCTACACTTACCCCTTCAATGTTTGAATATCCAACTAAACAACTTGATTTACTTGGTACATTTTCGACGTACACTCTTTCGCAGATTGGATTTTCAGAAATGCATTTAAATGAGCATGTGTTTATAGGATCCTGTAAAATGCACAGTAAAAATTAAGCAGAATTCGTACAAATGATTGCCTTCAATAAATTCAGATTTTAATTTAATTTTGCAAACTTATGTATATAATGTTTCCTTTCATTTTATAGTCCAGTTGGTATCTCAGTGGTTCGAATTAACATTTCTTGGTTTTAATTCCGAATTTAAACTTGCATATTTATAGTTCAAAGTCATTTTTAAACCTTAAGTACCAATTGAATCATTTCTCATTTACAAAAAATGAAATTAAGATGCCAAATTAACTAATTTGCAAATTCGTGATCTTAGTTACAAGACTAATATGAAAATGGTTTTCAACCTGTAATCACATATATAGATAAAAATATTGGATCAGAAACTTCGGCTTATAAAGACTAATAATAAATATCATTTATTTGTAAACATAACATTTCTCTCTCTCACTCTCTCTCTCACTCTCTCTCTCTCACTCTCTCTCTCATTCTCTCTCTCTCATTCTCTCTCTCTCACTCTCTCTCTCTCACTCTCTCTCTCATTCTCTCTCTCTCACTCTCTCTCTCACTCTCACTCACTCTCTTTCTCTCACTCTCTCACTCTCACTCACTCTCTTTTTCTTACTCTCTCTCTCTCACTTACTCTCTTTCTCTCAATAAGTTATGACTCGATATAGTATCGTTTAGTAGATTCATGTAATATTTTAAAATATGTATAATTATGACATATATGGACAGAAAAATAAGGTACTATATTTTACATTCAAAATAAAAAATGCTGATCATAAAACTGCATATTATTTTATTGATCCATGTAAAAATGAGATCAGTATAGATTTTAACACTTCTGACCAGTTTTACATCAAATAACAGTACTTCATTATTTGTATCTTCTTTATTTCAAGGCAGTTGAACGTACTGTAAATCAACAGCTATTTATATTTCTGCCTTCTGAGAAATACTATTTTTAAAGCATTTTAATACAAGAACATTAGAGAGATTTTATCCCTAAATTAAATATCACAATGGTGAGAAAAAATTCTATATAATCCAATAATATACTAATTATCCACTTATCATACAAAAGTTTAAAAATAATTAAGCATTCATTCTTGATTACTGACCACCAAATTAAGAAAATTCTTGAATATTTAAAAAGAAGTTGTGTGTGTGTGTGAAAACATTGAAGGAGTCAAACTAATATTTATTTAACCATAATAAATTAACTCCGAACTTTGCTTAAACTCATTTTAAGTTAAAAAAAATAATAAGTCATGCCTAAAATCTTTGGCAGACAAAACCAGTCATTATTTAAATTGAGAAATCAGTTTTATAAAACCACAAAAATAACACTCCTCCTTTTTTATATCAATATTAGAATAAGCGTAGTTGTTAGTCGAAAGTAAAAATTGTGTCACATCAGTATTAAATTTTTAAATCTTACAATATTAAACTTGCGAAAGATTGAAGTCTGGAGAATGTCAAGATTTATGTTGTGGCTTGGTGTATGTCCGATATATTTGTTGAATATCGCTATTTCTGACTTATATCGCCAAATGTTGACATTCAGTGAGATCAAAAATGAAAAATATTGAGCCTATATGATATTTTCAGTTTCTTTTGTGTATTTCAGACTTGATAAAAATATTACAAAGGTGACACGATTGTTTCCCCTGTCCCACTTTAGGGGAGTTTTCAACTCCGGAGAATTTAAATAAGGAGTAATTGCCCTTAAAACACATTCTGATATTTGACAAAATAGAAAAGGTTTGATTAATAGGCATAAAGTGTATAATATTACTGTAAAGCACACGTAAATAAGTCAGTGAAATCAAAACAAACTATACATTCCAAGTGAGAAAAGGAAAAATAATACAAATAAAAACTTAACCTAATTATGTTATTGAAATCTTGTTTATTGTAAGAACATCTACTGTCGCGATACTTTAAATCTCAGAAGAGTCTTTTGCTTTTAAACTCGCATTCTTTTGTAAAACCCTTTCTTTTACAACGAAAGCACGTACAGTTTTGCCCTCTGTATATCGAATAAACAGCAATTAAATCTCGAATTGCTTCTCTCGCCGATATTTTTTGAGAAAAATTTTCATATGTGGAATTTCTAATTATTATTAATCTTAATTTTTTTTATTTGGTAATTTATAAAAGTTAGAATATTTTGTTCGTATAACAATTCTCAATACGTTTCGGCAATCTGTTTGACCATAGCTGGCTTGTATTCAAATAGCATCATCATTTTAAACTGAAAGAAGTTTCAGGGATGGTTCGAAGTACTTTTCTTGCTTTCAGCACAATACTCTCCTCCATAGGACTAGTTTTACACTAATAAAATCGTGTAGTTCAGTCATCTCTCAATGAAATCATAACAGATTGCATATGCCTTTAATTTTTTTCTTTGGAATATAATTTTCGATTACGATCATAGTTCAGATTTTTTCAAAAGTATTAATTGTGTCTTACGAATTGTTCTTCTATTTCATATTTGTGATTTGTTAACCAGTCAAAAAAGAAAATGCTCTCCCTTTCACTCCTTTAACTTCAAGCATGTCTTCAGGAAGACTTTAGTGTCTTCCTTCATGATAGGTATTGTTCTTGTTAAGTTCAACAAAGGATATATCCTCTGGTCATTTCTTTCGATCGTTATAGTTCATCCATGCAATTGACATATTTTATGTATTCTGATTGACCCTTTCAAGTGAGCCTTGTATGTTTAATTATTACAAAGCTCACCAATTATCTTCCTACAAAGAGCATAGTTCTGATATGACTTGATTAACTTAGTTCTCTTCCATCGCTTAGATACAATATAACTAGAATATAAAATATTCTAAATGTTTGAAAAAAAATTATACTGTACTTCTTCGACTGTCTTAGTTTTCATATGTCATAATTCAACAAAAAGAATTTAGTTAAATGATCATAATACACAATTATAAATTTATATTCGTCAATACAGTGAGATTGCAAGCCTATCAGGTGAACTTAACCTTTCGAATCCATTGCAATGTCCATTGGTTTCATAACATTATCTAAGTTCACTTCATTTCAATTGATAATCTTGACTTAAATTTAAATACTATACATGCATGAATTACTAAATATTTTTTTTTATTTAACTTGCAAATCTTTCAATGTAAGTTTTTTTTTCGTTTGTGATCAATTCGGGTCTAAATGCTTCAAATGATTACTGAAAAACTGATCATTGATAAAATATTATGATTTATTTCTTTATCCTAGTTTTAGTGACACATTTAATTTTTCTCCATTAATTTTTCTTTTAATTCAATAATTTCATAAATTTTTACAAAGCGTTTTAATCGTCTATAATACAAAGTGTACTGAGCAGAAATTACTTTAAAATGCATTTTATAGCATATTTCTTTAAAAACATTTCCTTCCATAAGAAAAGCACCACAGTTTCACTGCATTATCCGTTCAATATACATTAAGATATTGCCTAAAAAACTTTTTAAGAAATGTTACACGCACATCATCAAACCTAATATAAAACTTGAAAACGGCATAATATTCCTATTCCCTGTAAATTAAATATTAAAATTATCAAATTAAGTATTAAAATTTGCATTAAACGAAGCAACTGTAATATAATAATATGAATATATTAAATTTGATGTAAATTTTATTTCCATTTCTTTGAACTAAGAAATGCAAAATGCATTATATAATGTTGATATATGAGGGGTATAATGAATGATCTATAGAGAAGTATGTCATAGCATGTAAACTGTTACATAAATTTTAAGCCAAAATATTAAGAAAATATATAACAATCAAAAATATGATAAAATATATTTTCCTTTTCTTTCTAAATTATTCGAAATAGAATAAAAATAAAAATCGGGACAAGAGTTACAATAATTACACATTAAACTCACTTTAAAATTATATAAAATAACACACATTTTATAAAAATTATAAATTACATGATATTGTTTGAGTTATAACTTCTACAAAAATGTATTTTTAGTATATTTTATTGTAAGAAAGTACTTTTAGAAACAAGTAAATAATGAAGTGGAAAACCAAAATATTGAAAGAATTAATCTTAGCAATTTTCATAAACGGATTCCAATTATTTCAGTAAATGTGCTAATGTACAAAAATATTTCGTTTTTAAAATTCTTTTAAAAACGGAATATTTTTATTTCTTCCTTTTAAAATATTATTCTTTAAGTTCTTTAAAAAATTGAATTCTTTTAAAAACAAAAAATTTCTCTTTTATGTTTGTATTATATTGTGAGCTTTTGTGTTAATATAATTCTTCTGAACTCTCTCTTACACACACAAGTTTTAATTTGAAGCTAATACTAATAAGAGATCCACAATACAAAGTACCTGTAAAAAGTCTTATATTTTATGCTTAATAATAAAGATAGATAAACTTAAATCAATTACATTAATGATTAGATACTATTAAAAAGTTTTATGTGGCCCTTTTTTGTTAATAAACATATATATGCGGGCCTTTCAACATACGGAGAATATCAATAAATGTAGAAAATTTCATCACGTGGGTGAAAAAACAAATCCTCTATTTGTGATGTAATTCTGGATTTAGGTCAATAACACTCCAAATTGTTTTTAAGCATTTTTTTCTACGAGTTCTAAGAGAAAGAAGCGATGCACTGTTTTGTAAGCGATCTGGATTTTCGAGGAAAGAAAGAGCTAATCTATCTTTTTATAAATTATCAAAGCTGACGATATAAAACATCACATCAATTGTAAGGCCGCCCAAAATACCACTCATTTTAATAAACTCATAAAATACTTAACTTCAAAAGATTGAAACAATTAAAATAAATAATTTGCAAATAAATCATTAAATGAAATAACGTTGAGTTAGTTTCACAGAAAAATAAAATTTTTGAAATTGTGGTGTTAAATATACATAAGACTACTCTTTTTTACTCAAAACCATTTGAGTTCTTAAAATCTTTTTAATTTTTCATAACCAAAAGGGCATAAGATAACATTATAAACCATATTAGAATTGGATTTGTTTTTATGAGAAAATTACCAGTGTCACGTGGAGAATAATTATCTGAGTAAGAAGTTCAAAAAATTTATTTTAAGGGCCCTGAAAAATTGGAACATGAAATAAACAGAATTCCTAACTTCTAAACTGCTACTTCTTATTTTAAATAAAATATTTTTTCCGTGGAAAATTATAAGGAACTAGGAAGTTTTCAATGATAAAGTACTTTCAAGTTTGCAATAAAAATGGACTCTTCTACTCGTAAAATAACTAAGGAAATAAGTAGATTTATCCTCTATACAATGGCCTGATACACTTAAAGCTTAATTTAAAGTGTCTCAAGTAAAAAATTAAAAAACTAAAATCATCTTAGAGAAGTGATGCTGAAATGAGCAAAAGTTATAACCTAAGTTGCTACTTGGAAAAGAAAAAATACTTTGGAAAAGTAAAAATTCGATTTGAATGATATGAAAAACAATATTTATTATTAACATAATTTATGGGCGTGACCTGAGTGTTTTCTTCTGTAAATAGAACGATAATTTCTTCAATAGACAAAATGATCGCGAAAGATGAAATGGGAAGCTTTTGTATAAGATGGGAAATGCATCTAAGTTCCATGGAAAAATTTTATTGCTATCAGTAAATGATTACAAAATTATATAGTTGATATAATTTTAAAAGGGTCAGAGACTGCAAATTCCAGCAAGACAATGCTCCTTGTTGAAATATTTTATCAAGTAAAAAATCGCTTTACAAAATTATTTCATTAATTTCGAGGTTTTTATATCTTCGTAGACATATTACGGACCCAAATTACATAGGAAACTTATTTGGTTATTTAGCTGATTGCGAATGTGTGTATGCGAACTGTATATATGAATATGTATATGAATTGGATGAATAGGACAAAACTTTTAGATGTTATCTCTAAAATATGTCTAATTTAATGAAAGTTCGAGCATTTGATATTACTCAAAATAATGATAGATCACAACATCTTTTTAGTTTCACAAAAAAGTAGTTTAACTTGTGATTATATAATTCTGTAAAGATACTTTGAACAGAAAATATTTATGGAATATTTAGTGCAATAAATTATCAGTTAAAAACACTACGCACATCATTTTTATATTTCATTTACTCGTACTAATATAATTTTAAAAAATATATAATTGTGATTAAAATCACAAAAGACACAGTATCTATATAATTCTATAACACATAGTAAATAATAATATTTTACCTGAAAAAAATGAAATTATTTACGATATTTAATAAACACAAATGACAGAAAAAAGAAATTGTGTCAGAATATTAACACTATGAAAAAGTATTTATTTTATGAATAAGCGCATCATAGATTTGTTTCTATTTTCATTACTTTATGAATCATTAAACTTAAAAATGCGTCAGGTATTTTAGCGCTAATCTATTATGGTGTTAATTATTAATCTGACTGTATGAAATTATATTTATTATTTTAATTGCTTAGAAAACCAACTAATTAGAAAAATCTTAATTACTTGCTGTGACAAACAATATTAGTTGTCCAAACATATTTTAAAATAAATATTAATAAGAATGTATTAATGAGATCATTAAATACGCGCGCGCGGTATCATATTAATTTTAAAAAATATCAATTTGTCCTTACAAAAATATTTTTATATTTCTTGAATAAATTTCTAACGTAACAAATGCGAGAAAACAAAACCCATTTAAAATACACAAAATAAATCAAACAACATGGATTATTTTGCAATAATCATTAATGAAATAATCCCTTTCCCACATGTTTCTGTTTAAATCATTAAGTGTTAAATCCTATTCATTAATCAAGTGTATAATATTATAAGGAAATACAAGAGCATTAACCAATAAACTGTCTAAGCCAAAAATGATGGCATACTTCTCATAGATTTACACAGTACATTACAAGAGATGACGACGTCACCCGAAGAGATAAATCATCCACCCTTTTGTCTCGACACAGAATGAAAGAACGAATGTAGGTCAAAGTTCAAACTCAGAAGACAGCAAAAATTTTATCCTTGAGAGAATGTGTCCAAATACTTTGCCTGCCATTACAGATGGGTAGAATCGATCTTCTCAATGAATATATCTTTCAAAATCGATACACATTTTTAAATTTTTTTTCAGCAGTAGTTCTTTTCTCCTTCTCAACAACATTTTTTTTTCGAAGACTATAAATCCTATTTAAAAAGAATATCCTTATACGGGTAATTGAATAAATTGCAAGTTTTATAGTCTGTTAAAAACCTTGTTTATTTTAAAAATTGTTCTATGTTAAATCGTTCCAATCTAATTGCATTAAAACTTATTTTTATACAATAACGCGAGTTAAAATTAAATAAATTGATAAGTTGTGATTAATATAAAATTAATGTTTAATCATATTTGTGAGTGAAATTAAAATTAATTAGATGAAATGAGTTGTATTAATAATGATTGTGCATGAATAATTTACAAAGTTGGCCTTATTCATAAATAATTTCTTTACTTTTCCAATTTACACACAATTATTTATTATTATTATTATTATTATTATAGTGATAACGACTCCTAAATCAAGAAATATTTTAAATTATTCAACTTATACAATTTTAATTTGAAAAGGATATATTTTTTGTACCTTATCAAAGTGCCTCTATTTTATATATGCCCAATTCCTATATCATTTCGTGAATTTTTTTTTCAATTTTGATTAAAATACAATTTTGAATATTGCTTTAATTTTATTTATAATTTAGGAGTTATATTTTAAATTTTTCACTGAGATATTAAAGAATCTGTACAAGTTGAGTAACAAAATTGTATAAGAAAGACAGAAATGATTCTAACTCTAAATATTACAGAAAACTGTTGAATATAAAAGATCTGCATTTTTATTGATTAGGAATGATGTAAAAAAAGTAGTAATATTTGATAATTTCTCCATGTTTAACATATTAGAAAATATCAATAAAATAGAAAATATAATTAATAGAATATTATAAAATTTTCCTGTAAAACCTCTGCAAGCAGTTGTATATACATCATCTTCTACTATAAATGTATTCTTGGTAAATGTAATTAACATACACATCGTCTACTATAACATACATCATCTCCTACTATAAATGTATTCTTGGTAATTGTAATTAACATACACATCATTTACTATAAATGTCTACTATAACATACATCATCTTCTACTATAAATGTATTCTTGGTAATTATAATTAACATACACATCATCTACTATAAATGTATACTATAACATACATCATCTTCTACTATAAATGTATATTTGGTAATTGTAATTAACATACACATCATCTACTATAAATGTCTACTATAACATACATCATCTTCTACTATAAATGTATTCTTGATAGTTGTAATTAACAAATAGCTATTATGTACATTGCGTCATAGAAAAAGAGTCCCGGGACTGTGTAGTTTTCAAAAATCAATTGATGAACGAGATAAAATTACTCATGTACTGAAATATGAAAAAATGTAAATATATTTCCTCCACTTAGTTGATTCCATTTCCAATCATCTTTAGTATCACAGAAGCCGTTTATCTCATTTCAATTGTTTTTGAAGTTTGAATTCGTACAAAGGCATAGGAAGCATGTAACAAATAAATATTAAAATTTTTGTTATGGTATGCAGAATTTAAACTATTTGTAGCAGAGCAAAGTAAATAGCACATCCCAAACGATAAATTTTTAATGGATGAAGCATTTCAAAGAACATAGCGTATGCGTCTTCAAGAACTGCCAAGTGCTTCAGAAAAAAATCGGAAAGAATATAGCAGTCCTATGTTAAAAATTATATAATTTCTAATGTTTGTGAACATTAACAAGTATTTCACACCAACTGTTCAAAATGTCCACCGTAGACATTTACAGCTTCATGACAACTACAAATTCAATCCAGCCATAATATTAAGCCTAAAGGCAATTTTAATATTTTTAAATTTGAGACTCTTATGATGCTTGTAGTTGTTATGAAGCTGAAGACATGATGATACAATTTTCTTACATCATATTATTTTCAAATACCAACAGCAACATTTAATATCAATGGGCGTGTCACTCGTCATGAATATTGCATTGGAAATCACAACAGTTGATTTTTGTTTGTTTTTGTCTCTCAACGGTCATTTTTTGCACGCGAGGGCTAGTTAGACCGGAACCTACGGCTTAAAGTGGATTCTGAACCACTACAAACATCCATGTCCAAGGTGGGATTCGAACCCACGAACTGTTGAAACGAAGGCAAGAGCGCTAACGATTCGGCTACTAGCTCGGCTCACAGCAGTTGAATTAAAAGCTACTAGTAGATAGTTCTTCAAAAAGGAATGATTGATATGTATTGATTTACGATCACATTATTCAACTTTTCTTCTTCATAGAAATCACCATAAGTGACAACTCTTAAGAGAATTTGTTTGAAATTTTATTTATTTCCACAAATCGATGATTTTCAATTTGCGACTAGAAATAACATCATCTTTACCCAGGAGAAAGCTCTTCCTTATTTCTCCTTAGCTGTGCGGGATACCTTAAATGGTGTGATTCATCAACTCATAGAACTTTATTTGTAGAATTCTTTGTTTGTCAATGCCCTGCTTAAAACTCGATCGAATATCTCTAGATTACTTCTTCTGGATATATATAAAGATCATTGTACTCAATGAAAACATTATTTTCATCAACCACCTTACATATTGAATTATAACCGAAACTTAAACGTACGAATATTTCAAATAGGCTAAACACACAACGAAAAATTGATTGTTGTCTTGATATTTGTTGCATAATTAATAGTGCCAATATCAAATAGTGCTGAAACGTATGGTCACACGCATTCATTAATTTCGATAGTGAAACTTTGTAATCTCATTCATTCTTTTTTCAATGACCATGTATCGTATTTGTAATATTACAATTTGACATTGTATATTGAATACTACGGTTAAAAGATGACGTGTTTCCGGGCTTCTTAATATTCAATGCATGTTATTGCCTTCTGAAAGAGCTTGCCATAGAAGTGGGTGATATATGTCGAAAGGGGGTAAATTGAAACAAATTCATAATTTTCCACCAAAAATGAATGTACATTCAAAAAACAGCAAGGTAAAATCTCCATTTTGTTCTTGTACAAGTGTTAAGATCAAATCTAAGATCTTTCCTTCTGAATAATATTCCAGTTTAGACATCGCATTATAGACAACCTTACTGTCGATGGTGGTTGAAAAACATTCTAATATCTACCATGTAAATTGTTATCCTGGAAGACTTTTCATAAACTGTGATCCTGATTCACGAATCGCATAAAAAAAGAAATCAATAAAACTATTTGGAACTATCCCGATAGACCTACATACAAAAGGTATAAACGTAAAATTCCTTTTGCATTCATTTTTTTTAATAGGGGAAAGGATTAGATTTTAGATCTTCCAATATGATGAGCTACCACTTGGATACGATGAGTTCAAATTATTATTCCTGCTTAAAATAGCATGATTTCGTTCGCAAGATGGCATCACAAGTATATTGCATTTTAGCAAATTGTGATCGATCCAGAAGTAGTAAAAATTCCCC
Source organism: Latrodectus elegans (assembly GCA_030067965.1). Lineage (NCBI taxonomy): Eukaryota > Metazoa > Arthropoda > Arachnida > Araneae > Theridiidae > Latrodectus > Latrodectus elegans. Next base: position 76,193,772 of record CM057810.1, read on the forward strand.
AAGCAATACGAGAAGTGGTATGAATGACAGATTCAACACAAAAATAACAAGCATTTTCATCTAGTTACTGACAATTGAACCGCTAACAGTTTACATGTGTTTTACACGCATTTGCAATGTTTTGTAACATGTGTGTTCCAATAAATAAGGTTATATGTGTTGCAAAAGATTACCATTGAATCTTCTTCAATGGTAATCTTTTGCTCTTCATATAGCGCTTCTGCGCTTCATATAGATTTCAAATTATATTAACAAAACATTTTATTTATTTTATTCCCTTTCAAAATAATTGTTCATTTATATTCTTGTCTTGCTTTCAAGAAATATAAAAATTATAATTTCGATGATTAGAAAGGTATATAAAATGTTTTAAGAGCAAGATATATACAGTAAAAATAAAAACTGATATTATATTCAAACAGAGCATTTAATTCGGAATATTTTTGACGCAAACAATATAAAAAACGTAGAGTTGGTAACTTCTACTATCTATCAAAGAATTTCTTTGCCTCCATTATAATGGCATTAGGCTTTTAGGATGTAGAATTTAAAATGTCAAAAATGAATAGGAAAGAGTTGGAAATAGACATGAAATAAATATAAAAAAAAACATTTAATTCCCAGAAATAAGAGATCAAACTCAGAATTTAAAGCGATTACACCTTTGAACAAACCATGCAAAATATGTTAAGTTATTTTGTAAATTTAAAATTTTCTCGTTTTTTCATAGTTTATTTAGAATATTTCAGGAAATCTTTAGTAAAATTAGTGAGAAGTATGAGGAAGATTTCCTTTAAATATTTAAATAAAGCCCAGATATTAAAGTTAACTGAAATTCAATACCATTGGTATTTCCGTATAGAAATCACCATTTATCCACAAGATATTTCAAGAAAAATGTTAGATGCAAAAAGAAAGATTTTATATGTATATATATATATATATATATATATATATATATATATATATATATATATATATATATATATATATATATATATATATATATATATATATATATATATATATATATATATATATATATATATAAGCAAAGATATTAGGTCTATTTATTTAAAATTGTCTAGATTTTCAAAAATGCTGCTAACAGATTTTTCTTCCTTTAAATTTTTTAGAAATTTAACAAGATAATACAAGTGACATTTTTAGTAATATTCTCCAGCTGCGCTATATTCAAGGCTTGAAAAACTGTTAACAGTTTTTAAATCCTTAAATAAGGATAAAATGGATATTCTTATATTGGTCCTTCCTCTATGAACCCTATTTTAGTCTTTTTTCAACCAACCAGATGACCATTGATATATGTACAATGAGTTCGACTAATATAATTTCTCTGTTATATAAATTCTGTTATTCGAGCATTCTTAGAAATATTCTTATGTAAATGAAGTGAAAACTTAAGAAAAATAGAATTGTCAAGTTCAAATATGCCAGTGTATCTTGAAACATTTTCTCAGAATCATCGTGTAAAGGATTTGAAATATTCATTGATTTGAAAATATTTTTAGAATTTGAGCTCTGAGAAATGAAATTGAGATAAATTAGGATTCTGCTGTTTTTAATCAAATGTTACAACTACGTGCAATATGTTACTCGAGATCTTTCGATGAGCTAAGAGAAGCAGCGTTAGACGCAGCACGAATTTTCAATTCGTAAATTAATTAATTTTTCGAATGATCTCAGAGATTCTCAAAAGAGATCTCAAGAAAAGAAACACAATTAAAATAAATCTTTAAAATAAGTAAGAAGTTATGAAAGTTTCTTTACTTGAGAAGATTATGAGAGAACGATTCATAATTATTTTAGTAATCTATGCTGAATAATATAACAAAACCAACAGTTTTGTATCATGTATTTACGTTTCTTGGCTCGCTCAATCTGTTATTTACTAAAAATCCCATAGTTTACTTAAATTTTGTGAAAAATAAATAAGCAAAAAGAAGCAGCATTTCATTCTTTGTTTCAAGAAAACATAAGTATTTATATTTCAAAGAACATCTAATATATATTGCATATATATATTCTATAAAATATTGCATATTGTACATCTAATATATATTGTATAAAAATAATATATATTGCGTAGATCGTATTACATTTTATTTCATACTTAATGTGGATTTTCAAGAATAAAAGAAAAAATCATCATAATTCATATTTAAATAATAAATGTTTCTTTTTTTTTAAGAACAAATATTTCTAAAAGGAAAAAGTCATTTTACACATTATTCGTAGAAATAATTATTTCGTATCAAGCACAAAGGGACAAGTCTACAAATAAATATACAGTTTTGATGTTTTTATCAATATTTATAGTGAAAAACTTTTTCTAATAAAATAATTTACTACGTATATTGACATTCTCTGCAGCATTAAAAAATGTGGTTCAAATATAAGTTTGAATATGACTCACAATCAGGAAAATTTCATTGTTACCTAAAATTGATCTTTTTTTTTTTTTAATTCTAAAAGCAAAATCTTGTTTTATTTCCTATAAGTGGCTTTTGCTCAAGATAGTTTTATATTTTATTGAAACTTCATTCAAAAGATTAATGAATATAAATACTTAAAATGGTAGAAAATGTTTCAAAATTTGACATTTTTCACCATAAGCATATATTTATTAATAAAAAGCAAATAAATTTTAACACAATATTTATCGCTGTATTCAGCAAGACAGAAATGTTCAATATGCATTAATACTAATAAAATTCTCTTTTATTTTGTAATTTTTTTGATTGAAAATATATATTTTTATTTGACACTAATAAAATCCTTAAGTATTTTAAACATTCACCACGTAAGTATATACTTTCTTATAGATATTGCTCTGGGCTCACTTAAAGAGAGAAAACCTTAACATCTCCCAAACACCCACCACGACAGATGTGATTGTAACGTGAAATGCGCAGCATCCGTCTCAAGTTGTTCAACAGTGACAAGAACCAAATCCATGGTTTTTCGATTTAAAGAACGCTATGCTACCACTAAAATATGATGAACCCAATAATTAGACATAATATATGCCATTGTTTATAATACAAAAGAAGCATTTATAGTCATTTAAACTAATTTTTTCAATAATTCTTTTTGCACCTGGTATTTCTTCTTGAATTTCCAACTGATCTAATGGGCATAGTTGCTCAATTATTCTGTAAAGATTTGGTTAGACCTCAAATCTTGGAAGTTCCTAATATTTCCCTATGTGCAATGTAAACTGTGTGCATCCCAGTCAAATTAATTCTTTTCATCCAAAAGTTAACGAACCCTAATCGAAATCTAAATTCTCTACTTTAAATTTGGTTTCGATTTTGGTATGGTTTTTTTAACTATTAAATCTGCAATATTTTTTGGATAGATTGAATGTAGTTGCTGAAGATTTTAAGAACTTTATTAAATAGTTTTCATTCGTTGAAAATAAACTACATCAATCAAACACTTTATATATCAATTAAATATTTTATATAAACAATATTTATTGTAAGCAATGTGCCTATGGTTTAAAGAGAAAAAGCTATCTATACTTTTTCATTATAAATAAAGTAATTCAATTATAATTTCAGTTTTTTTATATAGTAAGAATGAATTAATAATAAAATATTAATGCAGTATTTATAGTTTTATTATGTTTTTTACCAATACAATATTCTTGTTAATTCCCACTGCCAACAACAGAAGTAAATTTATTAATTTTCCAACTTATATTCGAATTAATAATAAAATACATGCAGTGTTTATAGTTTTGTTATATTTTTTACCAATGTAAAACTCGTGTTAATACCCGCTGCCAACAACAGAAGTAAATTTATTAATTTTCCAACTCATATTTGAATTAATAATAAAATACATGCAGTGTTTATAGTTTTGTTATATTTTTTACCAATGTAAAACTCGTGTTAATACCCGCTGCCAACAACAGAAGTAAATTTATTAATTTTCCAACAGTAGAATAAGGAAAAACAAATTGTTAATGTCTCATAAAATTAAGTTAATTTTCTTAATATTAACTACATTAAAAACTAGTCTTGAGAAAGTATTTTCTTGATTTGCTTAAAATATCATATTAAAAAATTAATTAAAGCAGTTTATAAAAGAACAATCACTTATGGACTTTACAACATTTTTTACAATTTTTTAAATTAGAACCAACAAAAAATGTAATAATTAACACATTTTTTTTGAACTCGTGTTGTTGCTAGTATTTGGTATTTCGACATTACGTGAATGTGAGTATAACTTACGCACACATTAAGATATCTATCACAGATATCGGTCAGTCATGGAGGGGGGATAAACTAGATCCTAGTCTTACTTGGATCTTATATAGATCCTGACAGTCTAGATCCAGATAGACTAGAACATAGTTTGCCGGAACAGCCTTAATTAAGTCTTTGGCATTATCTTTGGAATGAGACTTTAGACAAAAGAAGCTTGATCTTTAGAATACAAAAAAAAATTTTTCCTTCGAAGTATCAGAAGGAGTCTTTGAATGCTAGAATCTTTCTTCTGCCAACTGAGGTAAATCTGTGAAACTTGAAACATTTATCATTCTTGGAAAATTTGAATAATCAAGTGACACAAATATCTTAACCCTGATACTTTGAAATACTAAATTTTCATTTTTAAATAATTTTAATTGATTTTCTAATAATTAATCACTTTAAATTATGACAACAATAATAATAATAATCATTATAATGGTTAAATTATATTTATAATAATGCAACAATAATTAATAATTAATTAATAAAAATTAATGTACATACTTTTTTGAAATTCAAGAGTAGAAAGCACATTAACTGAGATTCTGAGTAAACGTTAAAAAAATTCTTTTGAATTTGAATTATGTAAATACAGTATTATTCGTCATTGAATCAAAACTAGTGATAAAATGTACTTAAAAAAATATATTGGAAAATTTCACGATATGAAATTTTTAAAAAAAATTAATTTATAATTTTTTAGGAGGATATGTTTTCAGAAAAACTAGAGAAAAAATTATAATATATTATAAAAATCAATTTCACGACTATGCTTGTCACCTCCAATCCTATGAAATCAGGTCCATACAATTTTTGGCATCTGTCTGTAAATCGTCTGAGAAGACATTGCCCCTTATTACAGATCTGGAATTGGAAAAATCATAATAATTATTACAAATTGATCAAGAAAACAAACGAAATATAATTTTTTATTTAGTAACTGACACTCTAGATATAATGTGATTCTTAATTTATTATTATTATTACCATTTGTTTTTAAAACATTTAGTTGAGAATTTTGAATTTGTAATGACAAATTAATATTCACATTTCTTTATATCCAATTAATAAAGGTAGCGCGTGTGATTTTTTGTCATTGTATAAATTTAATGTTTCGATAAATATTAAGTAGGTAAAAGTTCGTTCATATGTTTCTTTTGATTAAAGCATGATTTTTAATAAAATTTCAGTGCGATAAGTTAGCCATTTCTAAAAACAACAAACAACCATTTTCAAACTTTTGAATCCATTGAAAGTTTTATGACAAAATATCAAAAGATAAATTAACTATGTACATTAATTTAGATTCATTGCACCTGTCTTTGACTGTTACAATCATAATGGTTAATTTTGAAATCTAGCATATATAGTCGTCAAACATTGTAAGGAAGAGTAAACCCTGCGAAAATACACCGCAAGTGTTATTTATCACCAAATATGTCTGATAACAGCGAGGATGCCTGATATATAATATGAAGATTATAGGAAATAAAAACTACTGTTTTCATGTCTTTACTACAACAGATTTAAATAATATTTATTGGGCTCATAATATTTTGTTAAATTCACATCTTTTTAACCAATCAATGTATCAAGTTACGGGAAAAAAATTTCGTTTTTCAAATCAATTTAGTAGATTTTAATAATTCTAAAATTAAATTTGGTATAATATCCAATTATAAAACATGCAAATTAAGTACTTAATTAATGTGAAAACTAAAACATTTAAAAAAATTATTTTTTAAGAAGTAATCTTACAAAATTAAATTCCAATGTATGATAAACTTATTTGCCGTTAATTAATTAACAGACAAAAAACATTTCAACTGAAAAGTTAGAATATTTACCTAACTTTTCAAGGCGCAATTTCAAAAACAGTTTTTCTTGAAAACTCATTAAAAAAAGATGTATGCAAAATGTAAGCATTTCAATCAATGTTAAAATATAAACATTTCAATGTTTGTTAGCTTAAATAATTTATCGCTGAAATTTATCAATTTTTTTTATCTAACACCCACAAGTAAAGGAGTATTTTTTACTTGAACAAATGCTTACAGTTTTATTAATACTTTTAAAACTTTAATTTATAAAACAGCCTTTTTGAAAACAACCGTTAAAAGTAAGGCATTATTTTTAATAAATCACGCTGATTTTTTTATGGATGTCACAACACGCTCTGAGATTAAGTTAAAATAATATGAAGAAGAAGGTTTAAATACCATTAATAGCATTTAGGAAATTTTTTCGAGTCTAGAGTATGAAGCTGTCCTACATTTTAATTATAGAGAAGTAATTATTCTGTTAGAGTAAAATAAGAAAGCTCTATATCTAAATCTATATTTTATATCTATATCTTGAGCAAACAAATCAATTTATAATTTATTTTCAATATCTGATAATTCATTTGAAGTTAGATTGATTACATATAACCAATACAATTATTGTTAGAATTTTCTTATTATTATGTCTTATTATTTACCCATGAATTCTGGAAAAGTAATTGAGTTGTTACTGTAAAAAGTGATTGAGTAATTGACAAAGATTTAAGTTATAAACTTAATTTAACAAAAAAATTAATATTGAAAAGAAATAGACAAAGCTTAAAAATGAGGCAAAATACTCTTATTTCAAATTAATTTATCATAATACATAAAATAATTTATTTCTTTATTTTAAAGATAGTTTTTTTAATATAATATTGTGCTATACAAGTATTTGGAGAATCACTGGTAAAGACAACTTTACAAACCTGTATTAGGACTCTCTGCTTACTGCAAATTATGAAATGGTCTGGTGAATCTTGAGTTTATTTGTAAAAAAAAAAAAAAATCTGAAAGGATTTCCTGCTCAATGCTTGTTATAAAATGATGTAAAGAATCACGGGTAAAAGCAATATCATAGATAAGGTTTTAAAAATCATTCTATTAATCATGATTTATTACTATTTACTTAATTGTCTTTACTCGTGACTTGAGGAATCACGTGTCAGGACAAGTTTCAATAATGAACAGCAAAACCACTTGCTAATTCTTGAAATGATTTAATGAATTAAAAGTATTAAAAACACTTTATTTGCGAATTTTGAAGAATTTATCCGGAATAATAAATAAAATTAGCAGAGAATCACAGGAGAAAAAGTTATCAACCTTAAAACTGCTAAAACAATTTATGGATTTTCCAGCTGTTTATTATCTGTTTCAATTTTAAAAACAGTCAAACGTGTCTTCTTATACTTCTTTATCAGATGAAGTTTATAAAGTGTCAATTTTTAGTCAATACTATACGAACTATCCTTAGGAAAGAATTTATTGAGATTTCCCTGATAAATCATATATACTATCTCAGTTATTTATTATAAAATCTCTAAAAAAAAACTTGCTTTATTAAGAGATAATTTTTTAATCTTTGAGTGAAATCAATTTCAACACGATAACAAAATTTCTTTTGTTTTTAGATAACTGTGCATGTTTGCAAAAATTTGTTGTGTTATGTAATGTAGAGATTGAAATAGTCTTTGGAATAATTCTTTTAACAGTTAAATTGAATGCTGTCATTAAAAACAGCTGCCGAATGTAGAGCACGTAAAAAAAAAGTCAGAAATATAAAATATTGAATGAAAGTATTATGCTAGAAAAATCAATAATCCGTTTTTCTGCTTTCACTCTCTATCATTTCAAATTGTAATTCACAAAAGAAACGTGTTAATAATAGGAAATGAACCAAATTCATGAGAAAAATCAAAATAGTTTTCTACACTTATAAATATTCCGTAAGAAAATAGAAATTGAGATCTCAAACATTAGTCCTTTTTGTGGCTCTTTTTTAAAATATCTAAATATCCGAACTAAAAAATATGAGAAAAATATAATCGATTACGAAGAGGAAAAGATTTCTCAAAGAAGAATGAATATTTAAATTATTGAACACGTAAATAACTTGTGGAAAAATCGCAAAAATTTGATTTCATTCGAAATAAGTTACTTAATGTCCATATCTCATCATTTTCTTAATTTGAAATCCTTATAATAAGCTATTCATCGTTAACAATTTGCATAAATAAGCATTTCTTTTTATTTTAAGGTGTATATAAGATTTGCATTAAATTTTTTTATACCTTTTTGTTATTAAAAATCATTGCCTTATAAATATTTATATTATCCAAGCTTACTCTTAAGCCAAGTTAAATTCAGTAACATACTTTGCTTTTCTAATTAACTTAATTTGTGTTTGAGCATAATTATCTCTTTATTACATATTTAAGTACTGAAATTGTATTTCGTTTCCTAACTTTTAGTGTTATTCTTTTTCTTATGAAATAAAATATTTTCGTGTGAAAAAAGTTTAGTAATGTAAGGAATTTTTAAAATCAGAAAATAAAAGTTTAGATTGGATTCCCAAATTTTAAACTTCATGCATCAATTTGCTTTATCAAATATTCTTGAGATTGGCTTTTGCTTTATCTTTGTAAATACAACATAATTTTAAATTTCAAAATATAATTTAATTAATACACAAGACAATTTTTATAACTACCAAGGAAAATCAATTTTCAAAGAATTTGCTTGAAATAAATTACCTATTATTAAGATAGTTTTAAATCGAAACAACATTGTTAATTCATTAAAATTATTTTCAGATTTATCTACCATGCAGTTAAAAAACAAAAACGAATTTTTAAATGATTTGTAACTTTTAAATCATATTAAGATCATTCATTTGAAATCATAAAAAGCTACGTGAGAAATTTCAATAGCAGGAATATTTTTCTCAACTCAGAAAAAATTTCTAATATCGCGGGTATAAAAATCATTTATAGAATTATGAATAATTTCTGTACAAAATAACAAATAATAAACACAACATGTTAAAAAAGTAAAACTAGCTAAAATATCAAAAAGTTCTCTCGCCAGCAATTACATTTATAATTATCGAATTATATAATATAAGATAGGAGTTCTAAGAAATGTGATCATTTATTACGATTTCTGAACATTAACAATTGTTCTCTTTAATCTTTAAAAAGTTCCTGAACTAATGAAAACAAATGAAGAAATCAACATTAAGTATTATGTAGTAACAGAAAAATATATTATTTTTAATTACAAATTGCATTTAATAATGCAAAATGACAAAACTAAATCAACTATATTATAAATTTCTCAATAAATTTAGGAAGATTTGTTATAGAAAAATAATTAATTCAATTCCATTGTTGTTTGCTACTCTTTATTTTCAAATTCAATAAAGATTTCATTATTCTTCAGAAAGAGAAGAAAGGCAAATTTTATTCACAATTTATCAGAGGAGTTCCTTCTCTTGTTTTTAATTAACAGAAATTGGATTTATTTTTAGAAATTTTTTTATGAAAATTTGGTTCCCATACATATATCTGAGATGGAAGAACTCTAAGAAACTTAACGATTCTGTTACCTATTATTATATTAGGTACCAAATAAATGTATATTTAACTAATTATATTTTATCATAAAATACATTTCATTTTCTTACAGATCAAGAGTATAGATTAGGAGATAATAGATCAACTTTATCTGGATATATAGCGAATGCATTAGTAGTTTATTACTTTTAGAAAGAAGTTAATTGTTGTTTTATACTAGTTTACATAGATTTAAATGGATAAAAACCACTGTCGCCTGGTGATATTGAAAAATTGTTAGAGAGAATTTCTTTTCAAAAGCAATCTTAACAGAAATAGTTATATTGAATTTAAAAACTATATATTATTTACTTATTTTATAATATAAAGATTTTAACATTTGATTTTTTGATTTTATACACATATATTATTTAATATATGTATACATAATATATATATAAATCAAATGTTAAAATCTCTATACTGCAAGATAAATGTAAAAGGCATTATTATCAAGCATTCTTATGTAACCAATGACATACATATTGCAATTGATTTTATTGAAATATATATTCATATAAAGAATAATGCCTGCATTTAATATCTAATTTATTAGTTTTAAAGATTGCTTTTGATATACACTTGATATCAGAGATACAGTGACAAGTGAAATAACTGTGCAATAAATATTTTTATTAATGAAAAGAAAAAGGTATTAGATACTAGACTAAGAAAACAAGTTGACATTTACAACTTTTTAATATCTAATTCATTTTTAAATTATTAACGCTTGCATAATTAATGAAAAATAAATGAATGAAAACATTTATTGATTTCTATTATAATTATTCTGTCGATTTAGTGCAAAAAAGAATATTTTTTATATCTTCCTAAAATAAATTTTGTTAAATTTCCAGCCTGCCATTCATCTTGAAACATGAAACTGGTTCCTCCATTATGGAATCTAAGGAAATTCAAATACATTTATTCGACGGAACAATTTTTTAGTATATTTACTTTGTCCTCTGGAATCTGCTTATTTTAATGGAAATGTGTTTAAACAAGGGCATTGGTTATGTCTAATCGATAATCTTTATCTGGATGGATCGAATAGATTATGGTAGTTTTTTCCTTCTCGAAAGAAATTAATTGTTGGTATAATTATGTGTGTGTTTCTCTCTTATTTTTAAATTCATCTATCCTTTGGCAACAATTCATGTATTTTTAGTGTTCAAAAAGATAAAAAAAAAATACTTAAATGGTGCTTGTATAATTTTAATTAACACGAAATTGTAAAATATATTTAGAAATTTTATATTTTTTGGATAAAAATGTTCCTCATATTCCAGCATAGCTTTTTCAGATTTACTATGATTTTTTACATTACTTAAAATAAGAAACATTTAAATAAATATTTTTTCTCCAATCTATTTCTTTTCATTCTTTATATTTTTTAAGAATGAAGCTAATCTGTTCTATAATGTATTCTATCGCATTACACACATGGGTGTGTTATCTTTACCTATAAAAACAAAACAATTTCTTTCCATTTCCAGTGGAAAATAATTCCTTTTTTTTTTAGGAAATTCTTTAATAGAAAATTCATGTGCTTTTTATGTCTTTCCTTTTGCTCTCGTTATTTTTATTACTTTTTTATATTTATTTTCTAATTTAAATTTTTCTTTATATATTGATTTAAATTGATTTGTTATATTTATATATAAGTATCTACATATAAATATACTCCTTAATTCATCTTTAAAATTAATCTATTTATTATAATTATTATAAATCACTAAATAATAAATATTAGATTCAATGTTTCCTTATTTATTTAAAATATTTATGCTTAGAACTAAAACTTTCATTTTCTATATCATTCAAATTTGCAAAAATAGTCATTGTTTGAATTATAAACAATTAGTTAATGAAAACAAATGAAATTTTAATACTTTTCCTCGTAATTATAAATTTAGTTGTAATATTTGAAATGTTTCATTCTTAGGCCAGAGTAATCAGTCTTTATATTTGAAAATTAATGTTTATAGATCCTGATCAAATCAATTCTTAACTTATCAAAATAAAAACGCTTTTCTTGAAACTGAACATTTTGCCAAATATGAAAATATGGAAATTTTAGCTTTGAAACCGTAGACTTCATTAACAACACTAAGCTCTTAGACCAGAAAAAGAAATTTTTTTTAATTATTAAAAAATCTTATTTTTTTCTCATCCTCTTAATATCAGATTTAATTTTAAATATTTTAATAAACAATACTGTATTATTAATTGTTTTTAAATTTTATAATATTTTTAATATTAGATATAAAAATAAAAAATCTTTTTATCAAATTTCTCTCTTTTATAAAAGCATGGTGCATTTATTTCAATACACTCAATACTATCAAATAAATGAAAACAAATTTCATTTAAAGTTTAAAATTTACATTTAACCACTATTTTTCTATTATTTACCATTAAAGCTAAAGAATAAATTATTTTTAAAATTATTAAAGACTTGGATAAAACAAAAAAGTTTATCACTTCTTGAAAAATTTCTTAAAAATAAAAACTATTTTGTTATTATTTTTTATGCTAAAATTAACATTTTAAATTATAAGTAATAAGTGGGCTAATTCTATTCCTATGATTAATTGTGTAAATACTTGAATATTCCCATGCAACAAAAGTATCAAAAATAATCTGTTATTTATAAATTTCCATCAACTGAAAGTGACCCATTAATTTGTATTTTTAATGAATATGTTGACACAGAATCCTATCACTAATTTCTCACTTATATGTCATCACTAAAAATTTTAACCTTATTAAAAATTCTGAAGTCAGAATAATTTTTATGATACTAACTTTAAACTTTATGAAAATTCAAATTCTTGATGTTGATTAGTTTTACAATACAAACATAGATTATTTTATTCTCAAAACCAAGTCTTAAATTAAACACATCTACCGAAAAATTCTTTGAATAACTACTAATGAATTCGTCAGTTATACAGAATTTTAAAATAACAGATTTTTTTAAATTTAAAATCTAAATGAAATCAAAAACTTCAAAATGATTTCATAATCACTACTATTGATAAAACCAATAATTTCGTTTTTATATAAATTTTGCTTATTGAATAAATTTCTGAAAAATAAAATTGTTTTATTGCTTTTACAAAATTAAAATCTTATTCTGAAATTTTAGGCAATAAAATTAAAGCTTTTTTTGAAAGATTATATAAACTCTATTACAATAATAATTATCTTTTTCTTATATATATTGCCTACATTTTATAAATATCTTACTAAATTCAGATTTATTTCCTGTAGAGTGATAAGAATTATTCAGTAAAAAAAATGAACTATTTTCAAAAAAGTCCTCTAAAAATAATTGTAAATTATTTTAAAGTTAATATAAATAAATAAAATTCTGAATAATTAAAAATATTTAAATTTTAATCATTATTAAAGCTGAAATCTCATTACAAATTATAATACCGTTGACTTCGAAAATGTGTGTGTCTATATATCCTTAACTAATGTTATTAATGAAATTACCAATCTTTATAATACATTTAATTTCAGTTATATAACTGATAGCAATAAATAGGTAAGATAAATTTTAAACAACACTTAAAATTTCAATAAAAAATATATAAGATATAATGGACACTAATTTTAATTCGCTCAAATATTTGTAATCTATATATAATTACCAAACAACCTAAATTTATTAAATTTGATTTTCAAATATGTTATAATTGTAAATTAGTTAGATTTATCAATCACCTAGAAGTCATTATTTTCGATTAAAAATTCTTAATTCCTGAAAATAACCAAAACTCTTTAAAAATTAATTCAGATTGTTCGAATCCCAACATTAGCATTATAAATAATAATCAACTTTAAAATATATGATAAAAAGAAAATCTTTTAATTCCATAAATTTAATAATTGGATCTCCATTATTTTGAACAGAATTTTTGCTAATATCATTATCAATCAAATCCTCAATTACTGTCAATTCAATTATGATTTTGATAATTTTATCAAAAACACTCACCTTTCTAAGTCAAAGGTCATTTACACAATTTAATTTTAATTAATTTAATAAACTTTTCATTTAAAAAAACGCCTTACTATACTAAAAATTCATTAAATTAATATTTTTTGTTTGTTCAATTTGTTGCGTTTCGTCAATTAAATTTTACTCTAATTAGTTTTTCAATTTCTACATTAATTCATTCATTTTTTTTTTATCCAAAACCCAAAAAAACTGTAATCCTATATTGTTTTCAGGGAGGTTCATTTTAAATATTTTCTTTTATAATTACAGAAATCTTGTGAATAAAATTTTTAAAAATTATGACTTTCTTGTTTAACATTTTTACGGTGCGGTTATTTCCTGATTGTTCATTTTTTAACTGTTGTCTTTTAAAATTTCAGCTGTTATAATAAAATATTTATGTCAGTTTCATCTATTTTTGGGTTTTAATAATATAAATCCCTTTTATTTTATAATTTTTGCCAATTATAAAATGTTTTATTGTATAATTTTAACACTATAGAGATCATCATCCTTAAATACACTTTGAAATGCTATTTCACTTACTTTTGTTTGCTTCAATTCTTTAGCAACAATTTAAACATTTTTATTCCTTTCATTCAGCAATATGATTAGTTATGCCCAATTTCAGCATCTTCCAGTAATTTAATTTTAAATTTTAATTCCTCTTTTCATAAGCATTTTAAATTCTTGTAATCGTTTTACCCATGCCATTATTTTTTATCCAATAATTACCCTATTTTTCTAAATGCTTCACTATTTCTTTTTTTAAACATACTAAACCCTATGCACAGAAAACATCATTTTGTGGTTTCTTTTGAGAAATATTTTTGTGTGTTAAATTTTCAATCTTTCATTGGTCCCATAATTAATTTATTTGTGTTTGTTTATTCTATAGAATTTTTATACAAATGATTTTGCATCGCCTTTACCTTGTATCACTCCGATGAAATTTTTTTATTCTATTTCTCAATATGTTTCTTAACTTTTTTTTGCTTTTAAGTGAAATTTTGACTTGTTCCTTTTCTATTCCTCTGAGCCTTTTATATTTTAAGTGGCCCATCTTATTTTTACCGAAACATTTTTATAATTTCTTAAAAATCTTTTCTGGTTATCTTATATTTTGATTTATGTTCTTAAAAAGAATTTCTATGAAATCTACGTTATTATAAAATAATTGATTATTTATTGGATTAAACTTGACTATTACTAAATTCATAACTTTACTTTTCATCATAAAGCACACACACACATATATTCAAAATAATTTTTCTAGATCACATAATCTATGCAAATTCAAATTAATCATCTTGAATAAATGAAACAATTTTACCTCTGTTTACTTTTTGACTCATAATTTTCATATAAAATTCTATTGTTGCTCATCTCGGGACTATCTAGCAGATCTAGAGAATCCCCATGAATCCGAAAATATCCAAAATGTCTAAGATGATAGTCTCCCAGAACTTCATCATTGCTAAATTTAAGCACGCTAAAGTATGAATAGGAGAATCCATGTCATATGTACAGCATATATCTAAGGTGTACATCATACATCATATGTCATATAAAAAGTATACCCGGAGTACCATTGTACTCCGGGTAAACTCCGGATGAGGGCTCTTGTGTGATGACTCAAGAAGCGAAAAAAAAGCAGTTTGGTAGGATTTTGGTCTGAGTTGGAAAACACCTGATTTTTTTGCAAAATCCAAGAGTGATTGAAAGGGGTTATGAAAGCTTATTCAATTTTGATTTTGCTAGGAAAAAAATCTCGTAGAATGTGAGCTTCCAGCAATGACTGGCACCCTCCTTTTCAGTGGATCTGGCTTAAGAATTTGCGAATGAAATTCTAGAGAAAATGAATAACGCTGTACAGTTTTACAAAAATACCTTTCACTAGAAACATCAACACAATTCTTGCCTTTGTCTACAAAGAGGTATATTTGAAATATTTACCATGTATAGTAAGACACGTATACATGAGTAATGGAAGAAAATTAAGCTGTCTTTTGAACCGTATTTAAAGATTATGTAAAAGCCACTGATAATCTTCGCCATTCTGATTGAATTTTTTTTAGTCGAACGTTTCACGACATGCCTATCCGTGCATCGGTATGCGCAGTCGATGTTTCCGCATGAAACATTTTTCCAGTGACTTTACATATTTTTTGTCTCCTAAACAGATTTTCTCGCATACCAGAAATAACCTCATGCATACATTTAGCAATACATTTCTCGGTAATGCTAGCTGCCCTAGAGGAAAATATCTTAGGACATTTTTATGCTTTCAGAATTATATATAACACTCAAAACACTTAAGGAACAATGGTAATCTTCTATAAAATAATGATACAAGCTACATTTTTCCAAAAAATAGAAGAAATTCACATGTCACAATTTTTTTTTCCAAACTTGAGAATTTTCAGAATTTGGAGTATGATTTCAAAAATGACGTTTTAGTGAGTGAAATTTGCCTTTAAACTTATTGAAGTACAAAGCAATAAATCATAGCCAACATTTATAAGAGCCCTATTTCGATCAATGTGATATTCAAAGACGTTATTATGGAAATCATAAACTTAAAAATTAGTCGTTATTAAAGGTCAGGAATAGGAGAGATAAACAAATAGAAGCTAGTATATACTTTTATAAAGTAGAATTTAGAGGAGCTGGAACTGTTTTTTTGCTGAAATTGAAAAACACTTAAGCCAAACACGTGGTTCAAACTGTATTCACTCAAAACTGATGATAAAGATTGATATTAATGCTAACAACTAAAAAAAAATTAAATATGGAATTCTTCTTCAATAATACAATTGTTAGGTAATAACACTACAGTTTCAAGTAGAACTGTTCAAAACTGTGGTTCCGTAGTAAAGATATTCACACATCAATGCTATGAGTTACATAAACAACAAGGCACCATTGAGGATGAGGAAGTGAATTGGAGAAAAATAAATGGTGCTGTACTCCTTTCACTGACGAATCTTTTTATTTAATTTAATGAAAACCATATTTTTACCTGGAAGAAACTTGAGACCAAAAACAATCTTGAATTTGTACAAAAAAAACTGTAAAGTATCGTAGTGAGGAAATAATAACCATTCCTGGATCTCTATTGAGGGTAACGTCTACCTCCATATCATCTTATTTCGAGCTCAGTCTGATCAGCGATATAGAAATGAGATATTCAGTTCAATTTATAGCCCTTATACTGCATCAATTTGAATATAATTTCATAATAATGAAAGAAAACTTCCAGTTTCATCGAGCTCACGTGGTGAATGTTTTTTTAAAGAAGGAATACTATTCATGAAATTATCATCTTGTTCTCTAGGCAAGAACCCATCAGATAATGTTTGGACCATTCTAGGGAGACGAGTTACTGGCCGCCTAGCACTTCTGCAAACTTTCGAAGAGTTGGAAAGAACTCTTCAGCAAGAGTGAGAGAGAATACTGTCATAAATAACCTTATTGACAGCGTATCTTAAATATGTTCTATGTTGCAGGTCGTCCGCAGAAATCACACTATCTACAAAAATACATTTTCTTTTAAGAAATACATTTGTATTTATTTTTTCTCATCTGCAAAAATTCTACATGTCGATACATAAATTCCGAATGAAATTCCTTTTCCGGCCAGATATGTAAACTTTTTCCTCACATAGTCCATTATGTCTGTTGATGTAAACTATTCCTATCCCCAATCTCAAAATATTTTAATTGCTTAAGCAATATATATATATATATATATATATATATATATATATATATATATATATATATATTGCTTAAGCAATTAAAATATTTTGAGATTATGGATATTATATATTATTTCTATTTATTCATATTTGCAAATGTATTTACATAACCAGTATCAAACGTATTGTGAAGATTGTCCCCAAATCTATTCTGATATCAAATTTATTCATGAAGTTTTAATCTTCATTTATAGATTTTCTCTTTCATAAAATTTGAAAATAAAGCTATTTATTAAATTCTATAGATAACTAAATAGTGAACGAATTTCATATTTAATACCTCTTCAAAGATCATTTCTATTAATTTCAAATCTTATTAACATTTATCAGCATTATAAGCTTTGCAATTAATATCAAAGGAGTTTATAACTGAAGAATGTAATTGAATTTGATTTATGTTTAATCAATCTTATGATAAACTGGATACCATCAGTATTCGAACATTACGCATCAAAGTAATGTCCATCAATTTAATCGCAATAGTTTTTCTTTTAAAAAATAATAAAGGGGAATAGATTTATTTCCTATTTTCGTTTTCTATGTAAAATTTTTAATAGGAATTAAATAAATTTCATGTTATTAAGTAATTTCGATGTTTTTCATATGAAAAGAAGCATTTCAGTGCGGCGTTCGAGTAATTATCTTACTTTCAAATTATAAATAACTCTTTTATATAAAAGTTGTAATGATTGAACATCCCTTGTAGTATTTAAATTAATATCAATGTCATTAAGATATAGCATTCGATCCCCCATAAGAATTTTAGAAGCAGTGGCAGTCTAATGGAAAAATAGGTTACTCTCATAATCGGAAAGTAATTGTTTCGATGCTTAACCCATGTAGATAGATGTAAGTTGTCATCCTAAGAAGTTCCATGTTTATAAATTTTCGCAGGGTGTGTTATTCCTTTATTGTTATGAAACTTAGGGAAAAAATACTTTTGCTCATGCTATCTGATAGTGATTCAAAATTATATGGCGATTCAGTATATTTAATTAGACAGCAGAAATCAGCAGACAGAATTTTTGTTTCAGTAACCTAGTCTTAAAAATAATTTAAATATGGGTGTACAATTTCATCAGTTTAAATAAAACAAGTTCAGCAAATTTTTTTTTTATTCATATTAACGTAGCTTTAATAATCTATTAAATCAAAAACACTATTTTTTAAATGAATACAGTAAAACTCCGATTATCTGAAACAACTGGGACGTGCTCATTAGGATAATCAAAAATTCAGCTAATTGGATTTTTTCGAATTAATTATTGAATATTAAAATTAGGTGAAAAAATTATATATTTTTAAAGAAAAAGAACATTCAATTAATTAAATTAAAAGGCAATTACATGTTAAGATACTTACAAATTCTATATACATTAATAAAGTATGTGTGTAAAGTGCTTTAAACGAAAGTCATTTCTTGCTGAATTATCTCATTCAAAATAAACCGTTTTACAGATTTAACCGGTTTTCTGGCAACCACTTGACGATGAGAATTTTCATGTGGTCATACTCGAGCTGATACTTTATCCCCTTCAAAGTAGTTTCAAAACCTTTCAGATGCTTTATTAGATGATGGTTTCGTGTCTGTTATAACTTGGACATTAAGGTCGTCTTCTTAATCAACATAAATGAGTTTACCATCATTTTGCAATTTGAAACTAGGGTCTCACTCAAGCGTTATAAATAAGACCAGACGATTATGATTTGAAACTAATCAAACAAATGTGATAATCTTGTAGATATTTTAATATTCATAAGTTCTAGTATTTTTCTAGTGATGTATTTTAAAATGTAAAACTAAATACTGTTGCAATAGTCAATTTCGTCATTTCATTGGAATTGACATTTACAACACTTCATCGGAGCTGATTGCGCATTGTGACTTCCGAGTCAGTGGAAATAACCAGAAGGAAACGTAATCTAAATATCAATTGTGTGTTGAAGTAACCATAAATATCTTAATAAAAAATAAACTAAAATAGGTTATAATTTCTTCCATAAAATTCAAACTATTATTTGAAAAAAATTCAAATTTATCATGACCAAATTTTTTTTAAAATATAATCCGAATTTTTACGTAAAATAAACAAAACTAGAATTGAAAATGTTAACTTGAATGTAATTGAAAAGACTTGTTAGGCATTAGAATCAGTAATTACGATAAAATTGTAATAAAATAAATTCGTACTATCAAAATTACATTTTACCTTATTTCTAATTAATGAAAATAATATGAAAATGTTAGTGGAATAACAAAATATATTTATTTCTCTCTATCTGAAACACAGACGCATCCCTCTTTTTAAGTTTCTCTAATAATCACTCTCTCTTCCTATGTCAATCAAAGCTTTCTTTTAAACTGTATTCTTATTATTTAATTTTTTCTTCTCTCCTTCTACAGCTTTCTATACATATTTAAGATAATCTTGGATTATCTTAAAAATATATAGTTTGTTATCCTTTCATAAATAGCAACATTTCTTAAATGCTTATAAACAAAAAATACCATTTCGAGTATAATTCCAAAGTATTTTCTCAGACAATACATGTAACGCCCCAAATATGTTATAAAATATTATTAATTACTATTTGATACAGAAAAAGATGAGAAAAATATAATTTTTATAAAAACATTTCCACATTAAGGCAATATTTCTATGCCTTTTGTCAATTTTCTTCAAGTCTGCGTATACATTTGTTTATTTAAGTTTTCCTGGCAACACTTATGCGACAAATTCTTCATAACTTCAAACAATAGTCAAAAAATAAGGCTGACATCTAAACTGACATTTTTCTTCGAGGCATAGTTTAAACCAGGGGTGGCCAACCTGCGGCTCTTAGAAGGATTATTTGTGGCTCTCGATAATTGTACCCGAGATCAATTTCATTCTTGTATTCTTATATTTTTTAAAAACTATAACCATTCAATGTGTGTGTTTCAACGTGTCCTTTAAATTACTGACAAAATAATGGACTAACTTTAACTGATAATGGACTTAACTAATAACGTTTAAATAACGGAAAAGCTTTTGTGTTATTTGTAATCCTACGATCAAAAGTTATAAAGATAGTAATTTAGGTTGACATTATGAAATCAATTACCCTCAGTTTTCTAATCATAATCCACTGAATTCCAAATTAAGATCAGATAACTTTACGCGTCTAAAATCAAATTTAAATAAACAAGAGTCAGTTTCGATGACCCTTAGCAATAAATCTAATAATGTGGCTAAAACCAGTTTTGTTATGTCCTGAAATATTGCTTGTGCAAAATTCCTGTATAGAGAAAAAGAATTTATAACATAAAATAAATAAAATTTTTAAAAAAACTTGGATAATTAAAGTTTTAGATTCAAATATATTGCAGAATTGCACAAAGTTATTTCACAAATTCCTATCTCGAGACACACAACCGAACGATGCATTACTGCAATTAATGCATCTCTCGAATACAATTTTAAGAAATATTTGACGAACTGTATTGCATTCAGTCTAACCCTTAACGAATCGGCAGATATCACAGATCTTCTGCAAGTGGCAGTTTTTATACGTTTTGTTTCAGCTGACTCGTTGCTAATGAAGAATTATTAGATTTAGTAGCACTTCAAGAATCAACCCGTAGTGTTAATATTAAAACTGCATTGGATTCCAAAATGAAAAATTTTGGTTTGCCTTTATAAATAAACTTGTAATCATTACAACCGATGGAGCTCCGACAATTTTCGGTAAAAATATCGGTCTTATTAGACCTTTAAGAAATGATTCTAAAAATACCATGATTCATACCGATTCACTGCATAATTCACCGAGAACATCTCGTTACAAAACATGTAAAATACTTGATGTTATGCAAATAGTGTTACACATATTAAAATATATTCGCACCAATCCAAACAATCATGGGAAATTCAAAAATTTACTTGAAGAATTAAAGGACGAAGAATTTCCATACATCACATGAATTTCCTTGGTATTGTTACGTAGTTATCTTTCTGCAACGTATTAATTCGATTTTTAGATTTGTTTGATCCAATAACTGCATTTCTGAAGGAAAAGGAAATATCCTATTCAAAATTAGACGATGAAGAGTGGTTATAAAAATTAATGTTTTTGAATGATGTCATGGAACATTTGCAAACACTAAATTTACAATTGCATGCGAAAGATAAAATAATATATCATCTCTCTCAGTGTATATTTAATTTTTAAACTAAATAACAAAATTTTCAAAAAAAAGCATAAAAAATTAAACATTTAGTTATTTTTTCTCGAATTAGAAATATTTGTTCCAATATTAAACAAGAAAAACTTAACGATTATATAAGAAAGCTAGAAGGAATATTGACGGAATTCCAAAACAGATTTCAAGGCTTGAAATATTTTAAACTGTCTCTTGATTTTTTTTTCTGAATTCATTTGAAACTAACATGATTCAAGTCGAGTTTTCCATTTCCAATATAATTATAAACTAAAAGGCATCTGGAGAATTAGAATTAATAAAGATGCAAGAAGACCAAGCTCTACAATTAAAATATAACTCGACATCGATTACTAAATTTTGAAAATTTTTATCAGAATTGAAGTATCCTGAATTAAAAAAGGGCTAATGTTGAATTATTTAAATATTTAGAACAATGTACTTATTCGAATCATTTTATTCCATTTTAAAATTCTTGAAATCCAAACAGCAATCAGTATTAATTAATTAGAATCTCAAAGAATTACTGAGAAGTGCTGTCTCCAATTATTCACCATATCTTAAAGAAATATCAGGAGAAGTCAAATAAATGTGTGTGTTGAATTTTTAATATTTAAATTCAACACACGTACTTTGTACTTTTATTTATAAGTTTTCAATGAATATAAGAGTTGTGTAAGAAAATTTGCTTAGTTCCTTTTTTTCATACCTTTAAGAATGTATTTAACTGCGGCTCGCGAAAATTTTCAAATTTTGAAAAATGTCTCGGACTATCAAAGAGCTTGTACACCCCTGGTCTAAACCATAACACTTCTTAATCAGCTCAAGTGTATGCCTCGCCTATTCAATCTCTTTTAAATAATGAGATCGATGCTAAAGCTGATACCATCTTCTTCCAATATCGAACTACACCAAAGAAGAAAAAACATTACTCTGAAATTCCTGGGTGGCATGTCGAAAATAGGAATGTATCAGCTCAGGAGTCAATTTCGGCATTTAATGGGATATAAAGTTACTACAAATGATTAGTGAGTGATGTTCAGTTGCCAAAAATAGGCAATTGGAAATGTATAGTAAAACTAATAAACCGTCCTACTAGGGTAAATACTACCCGTACCGACATTCGTGCATCAACACTATGAACATGAAGATGTGATATTATGCCATACTTTCAAGAAAAAATCGTTAATGCAATTTTAAAAAAATTGAATGTACTAATATCCAGTTGAAATCTCTTCTTGATAATTAACATTTGTAAGCGTACTTTCATTTAATTTAATACTTTAACTCGTACTGTTTTCCGGTTTGTGTATATGTCAATCATACACACACAAATCAAACACACTTCCTCAATGGAATTCATATAGCATTTCACTCAAACAGTTTTTTAATTAATTTCATAGATAAATTCTTTTTTAAACATAAATTAAGTAATTCATAAATGTAATGAATATTACTTTCAATATATTCTTTCAAAAGTCCTTTGCTATCCAAAAAATTTTGATTTTTAATCTAAGACGACATATTTTTTTTATTTATTAAAATTTATTTAAGAAAAATTTACATACAAGAAAAGAAAATAATACGCAGTTCAAAATTAAATCAAACAAATTTTTAAAATTAAAAATTTTAAAAATAAGGATTAAAAAATCAATAAATAAAAATCTTAATCAAAAATTCAATGACAAAATAATTGAAAATCATAATTATTAAATTATTTTGATTAAATTGATTAGAATTAATTGAAAAATCTGTCACGGGAAAATAAGCCTTTATGACTGTACAAAATCGATGATAGTTATGTCATTTACCTTTCGTGTTCCACAAGGTGTAAAGTCTTCTTCTGTGTAATATGTGTAAATGCCATCTACAATACATCCATACGAACATGGGCTGAACTGAAAAAAATAGATTACTATAAAAACAATGCCTCCTCATGAGCTAAGTAAACCCATAATCACTTCAAAATTTTCTTGAAAGAATTTATTCTTATCCCATTATAATGTTTATTTAAAGTTACATTGTTTGAGTACTTGAATAATATTTATATTTTATTTTTTTAATTAATTTTAGGTACATTTACTATTTATGGTAAAAGTTTACAATCGGGTGCCCCTTTGATCCTTTGGTGATTTGTTTGGTGCCAAGATGGTCGCCAAGACTAACTATATAACAAGCTAAATAATAATAATTTATAATTTGTATTATTACATAATATATAAAATACATAATTCTATAAATAATAATATTAATAAAATAAATAATAAGACTAAAAATAACGGGATTGCCAGAAATTGATTTTTATCATCAAATTCTCGCCAAACTAAAGGGCACCCGATTCTACATTGAACCCCTATTCATCATTATAATGAAATATGATTTTAAAACTTCGAACATTGTAAGATGTTTTAAAGATTAAATACCATACAATTTAAATATTAAAGATTATTGTTGTTTGATTTTGATTCCGCTTTATGGCTAATATAAAAAACTGAAAGAGGCCGCTGAAAATCTCGCCAAATTCTCTTAAGGCATAATGCACTTCATATTGAAAGGTCTTAGGCTCTATAACTAATCCTTAAACAAAGAAATAGATAAAGAATATCTGTAGGCACTTTTGTGGAGGTGAATTCGAGGTAATTTCCCGGGTTTCATTTCTTGCAAAGCAAATACAGGAAATGATTTGCAAAGTCTTTCTTGACAGTAAAACGAGTCTGAGATTTAAATTTTTGGCAATAGTCAGAAGTTGGTAAACTATTAGATTCTTGGTGACAAGCAGATGGGGGGACTAAAAGAAAGATAGAATGTATCAACTATCCGTTGTGTTGCTCAACATAGACTAGGATCAAATATTCAACTTTCCATTATGAAATCAGAATAGGAACCTTCCATTATGAAAATAGCGGTCCGTCTAATAGGTTTTTGGAAATCATTCATTTAAAAATGCTTCATAAAAAGCTCAATAAGTTTCTTCAAATGAATAATTTACTTAATTAAGTTTCTGAATTTTCAACCTTGTAGCTTAAAATGGAAAAACTAATAATTTGAACTAAAAGCTTTTTGCAAATATATTCCAAAAAATATGTGGTTCATAAAAATATCATAAAGCTAATTCTTGTTATTTATTACTTTATATCTCTTAACATACCAATTAACAAAATTCCTTTTTATATTGCACATAAATTTAAGCGAACGTTCATATATTTTACAAGTTCATAAATTTTAAGACTTTATCACTGTTCAGTGGTAAGACCACGTTCTTTGGAGTATAAGTCACTAATTTGATCCCATCTATTCTTAAACAATAGAAGAAGGGTTGTACATTTTAGCCTCCGACATACATATCTTTCAGAGGAATGCCTGGAGGTTTTCAGGATATCCTTTTTTGTCACTCATAAATACGATATCCTCTATATAAAAAATCCTTTTTAAAAGCATTAATAGACGATCTATATCAAAATTCTCTTGCAAAACCCTTCAATTATTTTTCCTGTTCACAAAATGATATCGAAGTAAATTGTAAGAAGTCTAGAAAATTAAAATGTACTGAACCAAATGTCATTTCAGTTCTAAATTTAACATATATAATGAATTTCCTTCATAACTCTTAATTCAATGAGCAACTGATTACTAACAAAAATATAAATGCTAAGAATATTCACGAATTCTAAATCTGTTATTGCTAAAGAAGAGTTACCTGAGCAAAGAAGTCTACTTTGCATGGACGTCCAGGAGGGCAACATTTGTCATAGCACCCTTTGACTGGGCAAGCATTGAGGAAACCTAAAAATACAATAAAGAAATAATTAACGCGTACATGAGACAAAAATATTGATTAAATCTTATTTTATTAATTACATTCATTCAATTTTAAAACACCGTTTCATTGAACTTCGTTTATTAACCCATCGTTAGATTCCGAAAAGGCCCAAATAATCTTTAAAATTTAGTTCATCAATTCATAATCTCAATATTTAATAATTCACATGTCCATATTTATCTTTACATATCCCTTTGAATCAAGTGTTTTGTGCAGAGTATATTTCTGAGAGTATTTCTGCGTTGAACTTGAGTTCAATGTGTGGGGAATTACACTGATTCATAACAGATTCGGATATCATCGGATAAATCTGTGAAATGGCGTCTCTAATCAACCATTAGAAGAATGCAGACAGTAACGGAAGCAGTCATTTTTCTTACTATTTCAAGATAGCTAGTCCTTACATTAAGAAAACTTCTTTGCAACCATGAAATTGCTTAGAAAGTCCTTAACGAGGTCACAAACGAATGTCAAATACTTCTGTCAGGATTAATTACCCATTTAACAAGAAGTCGATTGCTCGTTATTAAAGTTCAAATTTTTCAGTTCTCACTGTAACATTGCAAACGGTGTACAAATGTACTTACATCTGAAGGGATTCGGGAACATACAATTACTATTACACAAAAAAAATATTATTTCCAATATAAAAACATGTGTAACATCTCTAATCAATGGTGATCATATTTCTGCTAAATTTATAAGATTTCTTTCTTTCTGAGTTACTTCTCTTTTTAAGAACATTTTATTACCATTTCTCTTTACTTCATTTTATATTGTATTTTGTATTCAATGCTAGTACATTTTTTCCTTGTATTTAGGAATCAATATTATCAATCAATACAAAAACATTCACATTATACTATTTGAGAAATACGTAAATTTTGCGAATTTATGTAAAGGTAATTTTTGATACGATTGTATTAGTGTTAACAGGAGCCGGGATGTACTGTACTTCCAAATTGTTCTATAAGCTTCGTTGATCCAAAAATAGCAGTTATTTCTAGGTTTTAGAATCAATAAATCCATAGAAAAGGTACACATCTTAATTAATAGTAAATGGCAATTTTAAAGAGCTTAAACTTCCTGGGAACAAACTTTATAATGTTTGTTTGTGTATTATAACAACTTTTTCCACGGCCTTTGCTAAACGAGAAAACCTTATTGAAAGAAAATAAATTATAAAATTAAAACATCGTATCCAAAATTACCCTGAAAATTCTGGAATTCTGTTAACCACTGACTCAGATCCTTCTTTGATCTGAGTCAGTGGTTAACAGAATAACATTAATATTTTCAGCAAACCTTACGAAGACGCTTACTAGTATACTTCTGGATTGGAGGAATACATTCTGAATTGAACACTCAAAGTATAATTGATTAACTGCTTTCACTACCCATCGTTTTCATCAAACCTTTTTTGGCAATAAATTATATTTAAAAATTTCAGATAATTTTTAATAAGAAACAACTGACTCACTTCAAATTTTTCTCATGACAGATACAAGGCAATGATAAAGATTTAGAATTATTAGTTATTTTTAGAGAATGGAGAAACCACATACTTTCAGTACCTTAAAAATGTATAGTTGCATTCTGTATACAGCTTGTGGATTTCAATTATAAATAGTTTATGGATTTCGTGAATAAGCGCTCGCATAAACAAGATAAACGCACGTTATTTGCCAGAAATTCCAAAACATTTCTACATACATCGTAAAAATAGAGTAAATGACCCTAAACCTGAGACAAAAAAGATACTAATCAATCTATAACATCCAAAATAAGTATAGTTTCATAGAAAAGCACTATCTTTTACAGTCTTCAAACAGCAATATATATGTGATCCCTGCTAATCCGATCTCCTCTTAAAAATAGAAATTTTGCCAACCATTTATGTGCCTTTAGAAAATTATCAAAATAGGAACCGAAAAAAATTTTAGAAATGTCTACACAATGTCACCAATTTTTCCTATCAAATTTCTCCATATTGAACACTTCACAACATTTCTGGTAATTTTATCATTTTGGCACAAATGCAGCCTAAACATATAACCAGTTTACATTCTTTTATTCTGCCAAATGTTGCAAGAAAGCAATAAAAGAAAAACATGCACACCCTATGAAAAGGAAACTGGAGATGTTTCGCAATACCTTAGATCTGTACCTATTTCTATGAAACAAAATTTAGGTTATATTTCATTAAATAGGATTTAAGAAAATCTGTAGTAAAAGATTTATATCTGTAGTTTTGGTGGATACCAAGACAGTTAAATATAATTTGGATAAAAAAATAATAATTAATTTAGTATCAAAAATTATAAATTTTAATGGCCTCAAATACTTTCAAAATTTTTGTTAATTGACAAGAATATTGTTGAATCGTAAATAAAACATTTTAATTTAAAAGAATCAAGATTGCATTTATCATTGTTTCGGCGTCATGATAGACTTCTTTTTGCCCATTTTCATTAACAATTTAATGCTTAAGCTGCTTGGATATTTGACATATTTGGTTTAAAGAATATATAAAAAATTCAAATTATTATCAATTTATAAAACTAAAACACGCACGCGCCTATTATTTATTTTTGTGCAAAACTTCCTATATCATCAAGAACTGTGAACACAATTCTCTCCCATTTTACGATGTCTGATGCTTTGTTTTAAACGTAATCATTGAAAGAGAGAATCTGCAATCCATTAAGTGATTGTTGGATCCAAATGCCAGACAACTACTCCAAAAAAATAATCAATGAGAGATTTTGGAATATCTTATAATATTATTTCTGAATCCAAATTTTTAACCGTGTTGTTACCATTATTACCAATTAGAAAAACTATTGCAGATGGTTTTGTGTAAAAGAAAATCAGCAATCGAGCAACAGCATTGGATCCGAATAACATACAAATACCTTAAATAATATATATAAGATTTTTAAATATACCTTATAATAAATTCACTATATGTTTATTTATTATCTTGATCCAAAACTTTTAACAGATTTTTTGTCATGGTTACTTCCACAGTAGACAATTTACTTCACTTTAACACTTCGTAAAACAGATTAAGCAGTCTAATAAATCCACAATGAATTCAAATGCCACAAAATTGTTCAAAACATTAAGCAATTATTATTACTGTTTTATTTATCGTATTGAACCAGACATTTTCATTGAGTTTATATTATGGGTATGCATCAGTATTAAGTAGTACTGCATTTAAATATTATAAGAAAATTCCAAAATATTATCCTAAGTAACCACCCAAAAATATTCTTGCCTAAAAAAATTACAAAATGTAATACAACTTCAAATCTTTTCGTTTAAAAATTAATGTTATTGAAATATTCAGTACCGCAAATGTTTTCTAGATGTTTGTGCATTTAAAATTCATGGCTTCAACTATTTTCAAATATATATTCTATTTTCTGTATAAATTTTTTTTCGTGCATTATAATACTTATAAAAATAATAAATCTGTTATTTATTTAATCTTTATA
Source organism: Latrodectus elegans (assembly GCA_030067965.1). NCBI lineage: Eukaryota > Metazoa > Arthropoda > Arachnida > Araneae > Theridiidae > Latrodectus > Latrodectus elegans. Next base: position 76,222,789 of record CM057810.1, read on the forward strand.
TCATTAATTGCATTGAATAATCAATGTCAGTATTACCCAATGAAATTATGGTGTAAATAAAAACGATTTTACCATTCGAAAATATGTGGTTTCAAAAAATATAACTATTTATTCTATAGTTCGTAGCCCAAGATGAACTTCAACATTAGGAATCCTTAAACTACGTCATTTGAGTTTTCATGGTCAAGATAAATTATTTAACAAAATATAGCCGCTTAAATAAGTGTAAGATATATTTCAATGTGAAAATCATAACTTGGATGAATAAACTAGATCGAGAATAATTACGTTAGAAATTAGGAGAATCAAATGAAGAGTGAATGATAAATGAAAGTAGATCGAAATATTATTAACATGTTGATCAAATATATATATATATTTAAAATATATCAGTAAAAACATATTGTGTAGTCTTTTCTAAGATTTGGTGAAAAAGTCTTCCTTGAAAATGATGGTAATATATTACGTAAATAATGGTACATTCCTCGAATTTACATCAGATGGTAATTTCTCTCGTTTCTAATGATAGTATCCATCTTCTTAGATGCGAGGGAAGTTCGATGATCCCGAAAAGGTGCTTCCACTGCTTCTTCACTTCACTTCAGAATCGGTGCTTCAAAGGTCTGCGGATAGAGTATTCCCTGAAGCAGCTGTGTGTGTGTGCGATCCGTAATAAGATTCAACACAGAAAATCGATATCGTAATTTCGTGCTCAGAATTAGTATTTGGTATAGTAAGAAATTCTTCTCTAACTAATTCTCTGTGTCCTAGTAACGTTATCTAGAATTTTAAAGCTTTCAGGTAATTTATCCGTTTATGCAAATCTCGAAATGATGAGGGCTTTATGGTCCCAAGTTAAATAATCTAATAATTATAGAATTTATTTTTGCTGAAGAAAATCATTATTAGAGAGTTTAAAAGATTTGACTTATGTTCTATGCATTATTTCCTCAAGATTTTCCCTTGTTTTATTAATAAGGAAATTACATAATGTAAGAGCATAAAAGAAAATTCTTTACAAATATCGGAATGTAAGTCATGTGACACAAATAATAATTAAACATATTATATCTGCATATAGAAATAATAAATTAAATTATTGAATTTCCATTTTTAAATATGTATCAATTATTTCAGTACGATAAATGACACTAGCTCACTTGAATAATTTTTATTATTTATCAAAAATTGAGGAATTAAATTGACATGTGAATATGACATTTCTTACATGGGTTTTATTAATTGTTCGTTTGTAATAATTTGTCTTTGGCACAATCTTTTCCTTATTTAGACCTAATTAGAAGGAAATTGAAAAGGAAATATTTAAGACTTTTTTCAATTACCATCAATTTACTAGCCAGTAGTATAGTTTGGCTTAATAAGGCCTCAAGTAATCTAATATATTGAACCTTTTGTATATTGACCAATTTTTTCCAAATGCATTTTGTGTATCATATCATATTTCAGATCATTTAAGTTACTTTGGGTTCTAAATTGATTATATGTGAACTAAGATGTCTTTTGATTATAAGAATCTCTTTTGATTATATGTGAACTAAGCAATGTTTATCATAGTAATGAGCCAACTTTCAGCAATAACTTTAAGCATAGAAAAGTGATAGATTTTCATTATTGAATTTTTTATTGCAGTGTGAGAACGTTTCTTTTGTATCCAATTTTAATATAATATATAATTAGATTTTTTTATCTGCTGCTAGTTGTTGCCAATTTACTTTGCAATGTATATCCAGATATAATATGAAATTAAATTTAAAAACGTAATTTTGTTCTCAAATGTAAAAAGAAATTTTTAATATTTATATGCATTTTAACTTAAAATTCAATATTATTTGCTAATTAGCAAATATTCATTTTTTATCACCATAGTATAAAATATCATACTATAAAAGTATTTTGTACGCTATATATATATATATATATATAGATAGATAGATAGATAGATAGATATAGATAGATAGATAGATATAGATAGATAGATAGATATAATTTTCTTACAAGAAAATACGAATAAAGGTAAATAAAGAAGTTAGAAAGTAATTTAAAAATAAAATAAAGATATTCTGAATAGGAGAGAGAAAAATGGCTTTTTACGCATATTTTTTTGTAATAAACTTTCATACATATCAACTTGTAGCAAAAGATAAAAACAACTTTTTAAATTTAACAGCTTTATGTTACCAAATATTAAACAAAATATGTCTCGTCGTTTGCTACAAAAGAGGGGAAACATTTTAAAAAAGTTTTTCATGTCATTAATTGTTTAAATATTTCTTCTGTGCCGCAGAAAATTTTTTTCTATTATTTTGAAAAATTAGAAACTTAAAACTTCTTTTTAATTATCTTTCATTAATTTAAAAGGAAAAAAAATAAATAATAAAGGATTACATTTCAAAAAAAATTCTTTAAGAAGAAATAAAGAATAAAATGTATAGCAGTTTTCCTTTAAAAAGTAATCTTTTCTTTTTAATTTTCCCCTTCATTTACTGGATCATTTTATTTATATGTTCTTAGATTGTTTTACACGTTATAATTTTAAAATAATTGTAGGAAATATAATATCTTCATCGAATTTATTGATTTTGATAAAATATTTATTGGTAAAAATACAAAACTTCAGAATAGAATGAAAAAAATTTATACATATATATATTAACATATAGATATGTATATACAGGTGATTATCAAAATAATGGGAACATCTATGAATAAAATTGACATTTTTGAGTGTGCTTAGCAAGCTTGAACAATTTTTGTAAGTATAAAAATATGTATTCTGAGAGTATGAAGTAGCTTCATTGAAGTTTTGTAAGTATCGAATTTATTTCAAACTTGAAATGCCGAATATCACAGATTTTTAAAAAGATTAAATTGTAGGAGCCCATTTTTCTGAAACAAGTGTAACTGAAATATCTCCACTTTTAGGCATTCTAGGGGTGTTGTGTCTAAAATTATCATAGCATACACAATGCGCCAAGACAAACTCGCAAAAACGAAATAGTGGATAAAAAGAGGGAAAAAAACCGGCAGTCAATTAGATTGCCTTAAATTAGATTGCAATGTCTAAAAAGTGAATAACTGCTGCAAAAGTGTATAAATATGAAAACAGAACTAAATCAGCACCTGGATTCCTTAGTGTTGATTACATAATTTGGAGGGACATTAAAACAGGATATTTAAGGCAGTTTGCAGTGGTTCACACTCAAAAATCTGATCAACTGATAATTGGTAGAAATATAATCTGACCTATCAACTTTCACACTTTTCCCTACAATAAGACAGATGCATGTTTCAAGGACACATGTAGAAGCATATGATCATGTTTGTTTCCTTCTAGTTGCTAAGCATGCAGGTGAATATATCATGATATGGGCAGCCGTATAGTAACTTTCTGTTGGATCAATCGTAACCTTGAAATGATGGATCACTGGGGAGAAGTATAGAGAAATTTTAAATTACGAGGTCCATCCTATGATGCTAACTTTGTTCTCTACCGATAATGTTCCTATCCAACAAGCAAGACGTGTAAAGAGGGTAAAGTTACACACATCTTAAATTATCTACCTTTATCTTAAATAATCACACAACATCCGACCTTAATATGATTGTACTAATAAAGTGTATTTTAGAGCATTCAATGCTAAATTTATATCCTTTATCTGTATCTCTAGCAGATTTTTCTCAATATCTCCTTGAAGAATGTTACAATATTCTTCTGGATTCTATCAAGTAATTGTATGATTCAATTTCCAGACAAATCCATAACATATAAAAGTCAACACTTGTTCTTTTTTTTTAAATATCGGAAAGCTTAACACTTAAATCAAATCATCCTATATCTTCTTTTTAATTTCTCAGAATTCATTAATGACTCACATTTTGAAGCTGGTGTCACCTTAGATAAAATTATAATTTAGATAATAAGCTTGTACATGAAAGACAGTATTTTGTAGTATTTTGTTATTAAATAAAAGATTGTAGGGTGCAGGTGATTGAAATTATTTATGATTAGATATTAAGGTTAGTTGTCCTTTCATTTAATTGTTTGAAAATATCACCTCAACAAATCAATATTTTATCCCTGTTTGCTGTAGGTTATACGAGGGTCACTCTGAAATTTTTGAGATACAACTAAGTTCTTAAAGTTATACTTACAAAATTTTAGGTGTGTTCAAAGTAGTCTCCTCCAGCATCAATGCACTTTTGTAGACGAATTTTCCACAGATTAAATGTCTCAAGCCATTCATTTCTTGGAATAGATGAAAAAATGCATTTATAACCACAGCAATCTCTTTTTCTGAATAAAAACGACGTCCACGTAAGCTCTTTTTTAGATTAAAGAATAACCAAAAGTCGCACATAGCTAGATCAGGTGAATACGACGGATGTTCGATCACTTTAATTTGTTTTTGCTTAAGAAATTCAACTGTTAATCCAGCTGTATGTGAAGATACATTGTCATTGTGAATCATTAGTCCCCTAACATTCAGTTTTTGTAGAATTTCTGGAAGACATTTAATGGTATACCAGTTTGCCGTTACTGTCTTCTGTCCTTCCAACTTGATGGCTTTAACCATTCCCGTACTTCTGGAGAAAACGGCATGCATCACTTTTTTCAGAGTTTTTTTGTTTTTTCACCATTGTCGGTGTGGGATCATCTTCAAAGACCCACACTTTGCTTTCTTGCCGTGTTGGAGAATTAAAAAATGGTATGTACATTTCATCACCTATTACAATTTTAGAAATGATGCAATGGCCACCATCATTTCGCAATTTAAGAGTTTCATTACTGATTCTGACACGTTCCACTTTTTGGTGCTCAGTTAGATTATGGGGAAACCAACGGCAAACTACTTTTTTCATATGTAATTCTTCATGAATGATTTTGTGTATGGCTGTGGTTCCAATGTCAAGTTCCTTCTGTATCATTTGATACGTAAAGCGATTATCATCCATTAACATTTTTCGTGTGGCAGACACATTATCCAGGATTACTGCCGACGGCGACCTTCCTGTGTGTTCTTCATCCTGAAGAAAATTTCGACCCCTTCTAAATTCTCTAAATCATCTAGATACAGTAGCACGAGCTGGAGATTCATCACCAAATGCTAATTGCAACCGTTGAACGCATTCCTCTTGATTTACTCCTGCTTTAAAATCGTAGAAAATCATAGCGCGAAAATGCTCTCGTGTCAACTACATTTTCTCTTCTGTTTAAAATTTATTCTATGCTAAACAATTCGAAGTGAGTCAGTAAAAAATCGTCTTCTGTGTTAAAGTACTTTGTATTTTAAAATTATATCGTTATTTTTATTTTATAAATTCTCGTCTGTGCGTATCTTAAAAATTTCAGAGTAACCCTCGTATAATATTCAAATAATGTTTGTATCAAATATCAAAAAACACGATTATTTTCAGTTTATGTTTACAAAAAAATTTATTATTTTCTGGAAATATCAAAATTGTTTCACTGAAATTCATAAAAATGAGAATCAAATGAAATTAAAAAAAACGTCCAATTAAATTATATGATTATTTTTAATTAAATTAAAAATAAAATTTAATCAAGTATAATTTAAATAAAAAATGAAGACCAAAATCGCAAAATCGCTCAACAAAATAAAAATATTTAATTTTTGGAAATTTATTTTGCGATAATCATTCCTTATCAAGTGTCACTGATAAACTTTGTATGCATTTTATCACAAAACATTTATTAATTCAATATTTAAACACTAATTGAAGAAAACATTATATTCACTAGACAGTTTTGAATTAAAAAGCAAACAGACACAATGAAGGACCCTCAAGTGGATGATTTACTCAATATTTAGTAAGTTGCTTCAATTAAAGATCTTAATAAACTAGTAGCAAAACAAGTAAAACTGCATGTAACAAGTGAGCATCCAAAATACATACAACTTTAGTAATTGCAACATGAGGTATTGGGTCAAAGTTTCTTTAATCAGGAAGTAATGTTTCACAGAGCACGAAATGAGTGTCAAGACAAACAAAGCAAACGAATCTCATTGACTGCATATCTTTCTATGAACGCCACGAATTTTATTATATTCGTATGAGTTTAAAATATTGTGCGCTGTGTGTGACTTTAGTGTTAGGTTTCACACAAATTTCCTTTTTTATTTAAAAACATCACAAAAAAATTACTAGTTAATATTTTTGATATAGTTATAGAACAGATTATGGATATAGAAAAGTTATAGAAGGCGCATAGTAGTTAGTTAGATAATTATAATTATATTTTCAAACAAAATATGCTATTTTGATAATAATTAGTTTTTAAAGTTTAAGTGACTTTTCGCCATCCTCCCTAAGAAAATTGTAAGAAATAATAACAATAATAATAACACAAATAAATAATTATTAAATTTTAAGTAGTGAAATTAAGGCCACTTATAGTTAATTTTAATGAAAAACGTAAGAATTTTCTTTGAAAAAAATAAATATTATTTTATTTTTATTGAACTAATATAAACAGTAAAATTTTAATTTACTAATTCAATTTAAAGATCTTTTGTACTTTATCAGCCTCTCACAGCTTTAAAATAACTAATTAATTAACTTGTATAATTAACTTGATTATATAATTAACTTGTATAATTGATTGTATAATTAACTTGTATTAATTAATTAACTAATTAATTAACTTGATATAATTGAGAATAATTGGAAAAGCCACTTTTTAACTCGAATAATCAATGTCATGAGCGATCATAACTACTCGCCTGTATTGAGTATCATAAACTGGAGCTAAAAAAATATTTGAAAATACAACGATAATACGCTAAAAATTCTGTATTATATAGAGCTTCAAATTAAGACACAGAATTTGAAAAATTGAAACAATTTGGATAATTTTTATAATTATATATTATTAATATGCATGTGTTAATGTATGTATATATAAATAAATATATATCTGTGTGTGTGTGTGTGTGTGTGTGTGTGTGTGTGTGTGTGTGTGTGTGTGTGTTGTTTGGGTGTGGGTTTGTGTGTGTGTGTGTTTTTGTGTGTGTGTGTGTGTGTGTGTGTGTGTGTGTGTGTGTGTGTTTGTGTGTTTGTGTGTGTGTGTGTGTGTGTGTGTGTGAATATTTATCACACACAATTTTACGAGTAAATATATATAATTCCCAACTCAATGGGGAATGTGATACGTTCTGACTATTTTATATAAAAATAATATTTTTATTAATTTATTATTTAATTAAATATTTTATCAATATTAAATGTTTCGTGCTTAAGAATTTGCAGAGCATCATGTGATAACTTTGAATAAAACTTATAAGTTTCCAATTTAAATAACAATGGCTCTTTTGAACGCTTGTTTCAGTAGATATTTTAAGACATGTATTTTAAATAAAAGCATAAGTTATAAATCTCGCGTAAAAGTTATTGTAAAATACAAAATGATCGAAATTTCTAAAAATGAAATAAGGCTTAGCTTGTTTTTTTCAATACATATTTCAATTTTATCTAAACGAAACAGATTTTTAAATTAAATATTAACTAGAACTACTAATTATGGATAATTTTTAAGTAATTTTAACTAAAGGACCTGGAAAAGGAAAACAATTTAGATTTATTAGAATGTATAGTAAGCAGTTCCCTGCCAAAAGAAATTTAATTTGTATTCTAAAAAAGTACTTATTTATATTTGGTTGCAAGTTTACTTATTTAGATACATTAAACTGTTATCGCATTTAAAATTACGTAATTTTCCACATTTATTACATTTATTCTTATTAGGTTTGCATTTTTTTTAGGAAATAAATCGTTAATATTACTAGCATTCAGAAAAATTATTTTCTAACACAATCTCAAAACAATAATGCTTTGTCTAGAAAATCTTCCACAAAAATTAATTTTTCTTCCCGAACGGCGAACTGATTTCTGGTGTACTACTTGAAACATTTTCCTTTATCATCTTTAAATGTATCAATTTTGAACTTCTAATATCATTGCTAATAAATTTCATGAGTCACTTCTTGCTCTGTCCAGATCTTGTGCTGTAGTTTCACTGTGTCATCCATATTATCTAAAGAAAATATAAGATTTGAAACTTCCAACGTCACATTTTTGCCTGCGACTCATAGCTTCATCACTTTTTCCAAATTTTCTTACTTGTTTTTGCCTAACTAAAATATATGTATGATTAAAATGGATGACTTCATCATTCTCCCTCTGAAACACAAAATTAATTGCAGGCAAACAGTATTTTAGAAATAGGTCCTTAATTTTCACATTGGAATCATCTTCTATTTCATTGTTGGTTTTATTAGAAACGTTGTTAAATATTTCTATTAAAGCCTGGATTTCAGATCTAAGGTATTTGAAGGCGTCATTTGATAAAGAAAATGTTTTCAAATCTACTTTTGAAAGTATCCCAAACATTGCTTGATAAGGAATATCCTTGATATTTTCATGTAATGACATGTGTATCATAAGTTATACAAAACATATTCCGTGGTTCATTTACTAGTTTTATTGCTTTCCAACCAGGAACGTAGCTTGGATACATATTTTTCATAAAAACTATATAATACTTGTTAAGTTTCTTATAAGCATTATGACTATACATTACATTCATATGCTTGCAATCTGAAATGATTTTTAGTATTAGTATTTGTGTTTTTGTGCTCCACCGAACTCAAATGGTAAGCTTTTATAGAAACTACTTCATTTTATCAGTTAATAGAAACAAATAAAGAAGCTATTGTAGAATTCTGTTCCATGCAATAATTTAGTTAAGCGCATTTCGTTTTAATATTTTCACAAAAACTAGTGAAGAAAACAGTGCCATGACAAAAATGGAAGCGAATTTTAACTTCAAAATTCGAATTAATTTTTCATCTGCAACAACGCAACTTGAGGCCTTACACGCAAAAATTATTTGGATCTATGACAGGGATTATATTTGACCTTGTATTGTATTTATAGAAATTACATGCTAAGAATCCTTTTTATCAAATATTTCTTAATTTTTTAAAACTTTGTTTGCATAATAAAAAAAAATATCGTTTCGTGAATAAATAAAATACTTTTCAACATGTGAAAAAATTTTATGAATAGTAAATCGATTAATTTGACGGTAATATTAATTTCTTTATCAGGAATTTTTGATTTTTGAAAATTTTAAGACATTTTTCCTTTTTATGATTTTCTACGAATAAAAAATATATCTTCACTTTCCTTTTACGATATAAAATTATAACTGTATTTCGAAGCTTCTTTGCATTTGAAATACCTTCTAAAATCTTTTCAATTTTTTACATAAAATTAAAAAACAAAACAACATTTACACATTATTAATACTCTAAATATTGAAAAATAAAAGCTTTCAAAAATTACATCTAATATATATTGCTTACTAATGACAAAATGTTTCTAATTATATTTCCTACCATAAGAAAACAGTTAGGACATTTAAAGTTAAAGCTTAAATTTATTACTGTATTAGTTATTTTAAAAAACATTAAAAATGATGTAATTTTAAATCAAATTATTTTCATCAAACAAAAGCAGTTAAAATCAATAAAAGCAGACTAAAAAACACCTCTGAGTTTTCTTTTTTAAATATGATAAAATCAAATAATTATTATTAAAAATAATTCAAAATAGAAGTTTAATTATCATTGATACTTTTATTAATAAATTTATTTACATATAATATGATATTTATATGTAATACTTCATCCACAGATCATATTATATGCATATCACATTTATTATGTACATATCAAATTATATTATATGCATGTGCATATAATATCATTTGTGAGGTGCTAATAGATTAATCAGATAAAAATTTATGCGCCTAATCATATACACTGCACACAAATTAAATTAAAAGATAAAAGTAACAATCTGTTAACAGATATTATGTCAATTATATTGGGTTAAATTTTTTTTTAAGTATTCCTTCCATTGGATACCTGTAAAATTACTCTGCATGAAATTTTAAAATTATATTGATAGCCATTTTTAGATTATAAATAGCCAACGATGCGAATATCTTTCAAAATTTGACTATTCCTACAATTAAAATCTACTAAAACAAAGACAGTTTGACTCTTTTTTAAATCATTGCATTAAAATTTAGATTGAAATTAGGATTAAAAAAATAATGAATAATATAATGCATCGAGGTTGTTGCAAATAAATTTTAAATTACTGTGCTACTACTTTTAAGAACTTTTCACAGACATTTGTATACACATAAAGGGAAATATCGCAAAAGCTATACATCAGTTATTCCTAGCAAAAGACAAAATTTTTTCATTAATGATTAAGATTCAATAATGGTTTATAAGGTTAATGTGTATTCATTGCTGTTCAATAATGGTCAAGATTAAACTAGTGACCATCCATTTCGAAATATATGATCATAGATGAAAAATAATTTGAATCTATTATTTCATAAACTCACTTTATATCTATCTTATTTTAGTTTTCAAAATAATGTGTTAAAATAAACACAAAAACAAAATCATAGTTTTGCTTGTTCTGATACAAATAAAGAATATACAGCTAATTTTGGTATGTGAATTAAAATTTCCTTCCCCCAACAGATATGGAGCGGAAGACCTTTGAAATTTGAACAAAGACTTTGGGATGTGTTTTAAATTTTGAAAATCCTCGTGAATGAATATTATTGTAGAACATCGAGATCAATAAGTGAAAGAATAATACTTACCATGAACCTCAAGAACAAAAGATAAAAATAAAAGAAGAACAGCAAAGAGCATTCTATTAACTTCCTCCATTAGTGACTACTGTCTAGAATTTTCACCATTGTTTTGAGCTTCAAATAGCTTTTTAACTTATCTTAGTCTTAAATCGAGTATTAATGGCTCTTGCAGGGAGACCGATGCTGAAACTAACAGCTAAGTAAACTTGAACACCCACTAAAAAGAAATATATGCATTCATTTGCCTAAGCGAATATCATTAGAAGAATTCAAGATATTTCATAATTTTCCCTTTCAAGTATATACCGCACGTGCGAAGATTGCATTTGGACATGCTATGAGATCATATTTTACAATAACAAAGTTATAATCATAAAATCCGATTCCTATATACCAACATTTATAATTGATTCCATGTGAAATACTAAGCAAATTTCTAGCCAGTAAAGATTCTAAATTATATTTTGTCTGAAAACGATTTTAAATTAAATTTAATTAACTTTAATGAAAAGTATGGTTTCACAAAAAAATCATTACTCAAAAACATCTTCTTTTCAAGATTATATAAGTTTTTAAAATTATACTGCTTTATTGATGTTAAGAAATTTATGCATTATTTAAAATTTATATAAATAAAACACTTTTATCAGTTTCTTCAAACTTTTGTCTGAAATTGTTTTAAAGAAGCTTGTTAACTTATCCCATAAGCTATTTTTCATTTCATAATTTTGATAACATTATTTGTAAATATTTTAAGAAGTTATTAGAATTTACTGTAAACTATATTAATCAATAGTTTATTTTAATTATATAACCTAGTTTTGGAACTTTTCTTTAAAGAATGAAAGTGCATAATTGTTTCACCACTTATAAAGTTGTTAGTTATAAATAAGTGCTAGCGACAGAGAAAAAGATATATACTGCATCAAATTTCACCTTCCAAAAATACCCGTATTTTTTTTTTCAAATATATATTTTTTGATATTTACCACCATTTTAGATTTTTACAAACGCATTACATTTTGTCCTCTAGAGCGATTTCGTTTGCATTTTCCCCAATGCGCCTCCAATTGCAAAAGTACTGGAAATTCCAAATGAAAGAAATCTCGACTTTAATATTTAATTACTTCATAACACAAAAGAGATTACAGGCTTTTTATGCCTCGTTTAATTTTTTCTATCTGATCTACATGTTATATAGGTTTTTTTTTTTTTTTTTTTTTTTTTTTTTTTTTTTTTTAATGAAAAACAACGACAATACGGTGCAGGAGAATATGAAGGATTATAAATTAAGAGGTTAACGGGTTTAGAATACTCACTTATCAGCAAAACCTCGTCATTTTGAACCACGGTCGTGTGATGGTCGTCACACCCGATCACTCCTCTCCACATCCACGCCACACCAGCAGAAAGACTTTCAACGTCACCGAATAATGTGGGTATGTCTCAAAACCATGGAGTTATAGTAACTCTATGAAAGAGACATTCTCTTTCATAGAGTTGCTTTAACTCCATGCCACCCTCTGAACCACTGTCCACATTAACTGAGGCTTCACTTTGCTGATCTTACAGGGAAGCGGCATGAAGTCATTGAACCAGTGCAACTCACGTTTTGAATACATCCAAATAAGTAGCAGAAACCATTATTTTTCTTAATTTCAATTTTAATCTGGAAACTAAATACGAATTTTCCAATGGAACATACTGCTCCAGAAAACTGAAGAGTTGGCCTGCTAATTCTTTAATAATTTAAAAAATGTAATATTTTTTATAACTTTAAGTAATTTTGTTATTTTTTTATACAAAAAAGACGCTGATTTTAATAAATTTGATAATATTATATCAGTATTTTTTAATAAATCCATTTAAATCAAAAGATTAAAATGCAGTTATAGCCATTTTAAGCAAATACTTTTATTATTATTTAAAAATAGTACATTTTTACTATCGGTAATTGATGTAACTTAAGTGTGTTATTTAACCTTGGTCTAATTTAGAATTATATAATTTTTAATGTTCATGATATCTGCCAGCAGCTTGTAACTAGAAAAAAATAATAGAATTTTAAGAGATTTATAAAATGACAAATTGAGAAATATTATTTATTGCAAAAAATATTTTCTTCAGCTATTACTAAATGATATATAATAATTTTATATAAATAATTTATTAGATTTAACATAAACATATAAAACTTACCAGACATTGAAAAAGCATCCTAATATTGTGTTTTCTTCTAGTAAATATTTTATCTGGGATTCAAAAATTCATGCTCAGAGGATAAGAGTAATTTATTCAGTACAATATTTTGCATATAGCATTCTATATATATACTGTCATTACTGTAAGAGAAGTTTGCGGATAATATGAAATAACTTTTATGTCTGTTCAAGTTTAAATTATTTTTATTTGTTCATCTCCATTTTCAAGAAATTTAATTGCATAATTTTTCGTTTTAAGCTTCAACCAAATATCAAGCACATTTTGAAACTTTATATGTATACAATATTAAGCAATGTGTCTTCTCTCTTTTACATTTATGATCTGGCATGGCAGGTATGGAATAGTATAATTGATATATTATTACATATATTTTTTGACTAGGCCCTCTAGAACAAGAACTTGGAAGCGATCTAATCTTAAATACGCTGACTGCTTAGAAAGCTATTTTAAGATGGATTAATTAGAAGACCATTGTCAGAAATTTAGAGTCCTGGTAAAAAAGTGTTTAGTAAATCAGGGCTGTTTTGCCACTGAAGAAAGAAAAATAATTTTATATATTGCATAAGAATATATAATATTATATATGTATGCGTGTACGTGATATTAGATTTAAATTAATTAAATTAACCAAATAAGTTCTTTGCAAGCTATTTAATACAATATTAAAGTTATTAATATTCCCTTATTTTACCCATACACTTACTTAAATACTCAATTGTCACACTGGCTTAAATACTCAATTGTCAGCCAATTTGTAAAACCCTTCCTGCACTTCGAGCAACCTCACAGCATCCTCTACATAAATCCCATTCAATAAGAAACAATGTGTAGGATACCTATTACCACGATAAAGATTACATCTAGGCTACAGATGTATAGACACTTTCAATTAAAGATAAAATATTTAATGAATATCATCTGTGCTTCACTTTGTCTTCAACTACAAACTGTTTCGTCATTAAGTTACATAAGTACTTAATTCAAAAATAATATATAGATAAAGAGATATATTTATTGCTATACATAAATATGTACACTGTGATGCCCCCTCAAATTGCAAAACAAGGAAAGAACAGAGATCCCTGAGTAAAATTTATTCACCAGATAACACGTCGTACAAAAATCACATGATTGAAATTTCCGTTACTTTCAGTGCATCAATCCATGTGACATCTATATAAGACCAAATTTGATTTGTTGTAAGAGTGGGTGGTGGATCCCAGGCACGTAGATCACACTTTTCTCATTCGCGACATGGACAGGGAGAATAAGTAGATAAAGGAAGCAATTCAGTCTGATGAATAAAGAACTTTATATATATATATATATATATATATATATATATATATATATATATATATATATATATATATATATATATATATATATATATCATATTATCGATGTGATTGGATATCATGTGTTGTTGTTGCACCAGCATGCTTCCCAGTACATAACCCTGAGTTGAGCTCTACCAGTTAAATAAAAGAAGCCGAGTAAATTATTCTCATTTTGAAGCAGGGACCAAGCGGAACACCCCCAATATTTGGCATACAAGCTCCAAAGGTATCATTTCACTTGGAGGACAATGCGACCAAACACAGTTTTAACGTTCCACAGCCGACTTTAATTAACAAGATGGATCTTTGGTTAAGCTGGGATTTGAATTCACTACTTTCCGATAATTAGAATGAAACTCTAGCCAACCAGGCTATCGTGGCCTTGTATACCACGCGTGGTTCGCATTGCCCTGTTGGAATATGACCTATGGCAAGTGCTGAAGCTATGGTAGGATTACGAGCTCCAAACTTTAGAGATATGACGTTGGTTGCTCATTGCACTAGCAATGCTTACTAGAGGGGTGAAGGAAAAGGAAATACAATACCACCCCAAACTGTGACAATGGGCACGGGATCACTGTAATGATACATCAGCAACAGTTCATTTGTCTGTCCCCAAAATTTCACCAGACTATCGTGGTGTAGCTGATAGGATTCGTCGGTTTGTTCTGTTCCTTTTTCAATGCCCGTTGTTCTTTACGAGAGCAAATTGCGGGTGTAGGTGCAACGCAAATGTATTTCGTCTTAAGTAAAGTTAAGTGACCCAATGGATTCATTTGGTTGGAACCAATGCAACCAAAAGACATTCCCCTCAGCTGAATATAACATCAAGTGGAACCATCGGACATCAAATATTGCGTAACAGACTGAATCTGTGTGTGTTTATCATAAATAATATTATGTAATTAAAACAAAATATTTCAGGGTAAAATTTTCAAATTGAAGGTAATTTGAAATCTGTTAGAATGGTTTACTTTAATTACAAAACCAGGAGTTGATAAAGCTAGAGAAATAGTGCTCAACATTTTATTTTTCAAGAAAAAATTAACGAATGTGTTTCTGTGTTGTTTAGGCTTTGGGCAAATAATTTTAAATGGGTTTTATACTTTTCAGATTTACAATGAACTTAAATAAAACTTTCAGTACAAAAAATCTTACTAGTTTAATGAATGATACTAAAAGGTTGGATATGGTTGCAAGAAACTTAATTTACTCTATAAACAAGGTACTGCAGGTTGTTAAGTTTTACGATTGATGAGATACACATTACGATTCTCTACTTGCTAAACGGAAAGTAAATAAAGTTTATTATTTAAGTGCTTCGTTCGTGTTGCTTGGGCTTAATAGAAAAGAACACAAGCCATTGTGAAATAACTCATGGCTTCTGTACCAATATCCACGTTATTGATATAAGGTCTTGTTGTTTCTAAATTTCTTATAATGTATTATGTGCAATGTCTCATTGGGACAAGTGGTAGGATAGTACTCTTTAGGGCGAAAGATCTCTGATTAAGTCCCAGCTACTGTTGAGAAACAGGATTTTGCTTTCTGGTTGCACGCCTGTAAGGAAAGTGATCCCATGTTACCTTTTTTGTCACACATGAATATAGACTACTACATGTAAAAATTGTAAAATGTAATTTTTTCGAGGTAAATATTAAAATCTCTTAGTATGTCCTGTAACAAAATGTGGTTCCACATATTCAAATGATTTGGTTACACATGATTTTTTTTCGCTTTTACGTTTGATATTGTGTCTTCATGGCAAAAACTTTGATTCAATTGATGCCAATGAAACATCATTCTCTGTGAGTCTGAAAGGGTCTTACAAAAATGATTTTAAAGATATCTTTTTAGGACTAAAAACAACACTATGTTAAAAAAAATATATCGGAGTTGTAAAGATTTCCTTGAAGTTATAATGAATGAACAAATGAATTGACGCATGAATTGACACCTTTTGCTTAATAGCAATATTGTGCGTGTGTGTATGTACATACTTATTAAATACAATATTTATGAAGATATATCCTATATATTTTTCTAAGTTATTCAAGGTAGAAGTTGTCCATAACATCGATATTATAACTTGAAATTCAAAGCGGAATATATTTCGTATCATTGCATCAAAAAAAAATTAATAATTGGTATTTAATCAGGGAAGTATATCTATAATTTAACAATTAAAATGAAATTATAAAAGCTAAATTTATGATGACAGCATTGTTTCATTAAAGTTATAACAAAAATATTCTTCAGTTCACAAATCGATGAGAAAACAATTTTTCAGATAACCATCAAATACTGGATGTTCAATGTAATTGTGGTAAAATATTAAAGGCTGAATAATATAGATTTGCTCGTTAAAAATATGTAGAGTTCACAAATATCGAAAAAAAAATCGATTACTTAAATATCACATGCTAAATTATTTTGTAAATACTAAGCAATTTACTACTATAGTCTAAATCTTAACTTCTAATATTTTACCTTTCCTTGAAACATTTGAATGTGACGATTTCTAAGAGAGAAAAAATTGCAACAAACATATATATGATAAAAACATCTTTAAATTATTTGATATGATATCCAAGAATCATCAAGTGCGTTTTTCCATTACTTATTTACATGAATGATTTTTTAAAAATTTATCGAATTTTAAAACACATATTTTATTTTCTTATATGTGCAGATTCAAACGTTTTTCAGTTTATTGTGTTATTATGTCAGCTTTTGTGCTAGTTTTTCTTACTGATACAAATTTTATCATTAGATATAAAATAATCATCAGAAATTTTTAAAAATGTTTACAAAAGATAATAGAAAATATGATATCTAATAACTGGTTGTACAATAAAACCAAAATTTGTCTTCATAAATTAATAATTATTTTAAGATTAGCAAGTTCACATCAATATAAGAGTATCAGCAAACTGCAAAATAAGAAAAAAACTTACATTTTGAAATTAGATTATGCAATGAATTTTAAGAAGGAAAAACAATAAAAAAAAATTCATAAAATTACTTTTGAATTTAAAAAAGGTTTTTATGAATTGTAAATTAACATTCACATATTAGGAAAAATAAAATGCTGTGAATTCATCTATTTATATTAAGTTATTTTGAGTTCGTTTTATATATTTAAGTGCCTCACCTGTTCTGCTATTGCATTAAGAATGAATTGAATATATTAATCGATAAAACTTTTAATATTAAAACAAATTCAAATTTTATTTTACAAAATATGTTTACTTCTCTTCATGTTTATTTTCAAATATGTTGATAATCACTTCAAAAAATATTTCAAGAAATCTAAATACAGATATCAAACATATCTAAGAAAAGTCAAATTGACATCTATACAAAATGCTTACAGAAAATTAGGGAAATACTTCTTCATAAACAGCTGAATATATTAATAGCACTTCTTATGTATAATCATACAAGAAAAAACAAAATTAATTTATATATTTTAAAGACATATAAACCAGCTCATTCAAAATACGAAGACATTTTTGTATATATTTAAATTTAATAGCACTATCTTATAGATTATAAATTATACCTGACTTTAAACTCATACTTGTCAGTTGTTTCTATAATATGATAGAAATCTATTACTTAAAATACGAAATATTGATGGAAAGATAACTGTTGGAAGAACAATAGATAGTGTATTCCCAATATGCAGGTGTTCATTAAAGATTTATACTTGTGTTGCAATATAGAACAAACTCAGCTGGAAATTCTTTAATAGCAATGCATACTGCACGATACTTTTGCATCAGTAGTTGAAATGAAAAATTATTTATTGTTTTTTTGGGGGGGGGGAAATATATTCTTTCAAATATATTTCATTCAAAGGAAAACGCACTGAATGTTTTTATTATTCAAATGCATATTTGCTATTTGGTTTTACGATGAATTTCTGTTTTCGGGATTGGTTTCGAAATAAAAGTACATTTAAAGAATAGTCTCCAAAATACTTAGATACGGTTAGAGTGAAGGAAAAAAATCAAAAACAGAATAAAAACTGGGAAAAATTAGAAATTTTGTTGGAAATTAAACTTCGCTCTCTTCCTAAAATTCTGTTCGAGGTAATTCATCATTTGGCGATTCCCTAATTCTCATATACTTACTAAAATATCTTTCATATCTTTTTTGATTTACATCTATATTTAAAATAAGATGAATCATTAAATTTATTAAATATGTAACTTAGCTCATGTGCTCAAAATTGTCTTTTTAATTGTAAATTGATATTGAATGTATTTCAAATGTAAAATGCGCTATTAATCCTATTCATTCTATTTAATAACAATACTTATTCTATCTTATAGCAAAATTTTTAATAATTTATTTTCAGAATCAATTAAGAATTATTAATATCATTCTTTAATAAAACTTATCTTTAAACTATAACTCATACTTTTTTATCTGCGTATAATCTTAGACCAAAAAAAGTAACAAAACGTATCAATTTATAATAACGAATATTATAATATGATGACACATAATAAAAAATAGTAAAACAATAGTAAAAAATGAATTTAATTACAAAAAGGCTAGAAGTGCTGTTGCAAATGTTAATTAATATTTATTTCACATGAAAATCGTTTGCCTTATACGAAATTGCGAACATAAAAAATATGAGTTATTTAAAATTTCCTTATTAAGGAACAGTTGAAATTCAGCTAAAACTATCAATTACATGTAATAATGTATTTTCTGAGAATATAATAATTTCTACATCACATACCAGTCTCATAGTATGATTTTATTTTAATTTGATTGTACATAAATGCTGTGTACAATCAAATTAAAATCTGATGAAACTTTGAAGAAACTTGTTTCTACAGTGGCGCCATCTTTATTCTGCTTTAAGAATCATCTTTCCATGTTATAGTCAGGTTTTTACTGTTGAAATTTATGATCATTGATTTTTAAACTGCTATTTCTTTATAACAACGTCATTGATTAGTTATTATAATTATTTTAAATTGTATGTAAACTTATTAAATTTTATTAATATTATATTTTTTATAATTTTATAATAATATCAACTAAAATTTTATTATACTTTCGAGTAGTACGCTTGAAAGGTTCATTAAATAGACAGTATTGTCCTTGCCAAATGAATTTATTATTTTACTTGCCTTTTATAAAAACTTTTACTACTTTTATATTTTTATTACTTTTATAATATATTTTATTTTTATTTCGCATCATGTTTATTTTTATTAACATCTTTCATAAATATCTTGCTATTCTGATAATATTTGGCTAATTAAAGTTGTAATTGAATTATTTATCAAAAACTGTAAACCATATTCTAATTATATATTTTAACTTCATATTTCGAAATTTCATGTTCAAGTGTGGCCAATTTGCTTAATTCCTTATGATACTACTTTTGATCCTATTAAATAAGAAAATACAATTAGTTTTGGAATATTTGGTTTTTTATAGTGTCCAAATGATAAGAGTGTTATTCAAAGTTGAGAAAAATCAACTTATATCCCAATTTCAATATTGAAAATGCATGAAATTCTGATAAGCCATTGAAGTTAATGTAGATGAATTATGTAAATCTCTAATCCATATTGGAGCCACGAGTGTGTGCGAATTTTTATAGCATGAATTCTAATGCTAAAATTTTTCACAATCTAATAAGTTATATTATTAAATATGCATTTATTAATGCTATTATTTCTAAAATATTCTTAACAAGAAGAGAATATAAGAATATAAATAGAATTTAGAAGCATGTACTTATTTATATATATATATATATATATATATATATATATATATATATATATATATATATATATATATATATATATATATATATACTAAATTTTTCTTGCTATTAGACATAATATAAACATACCAGAATATTTGCATATGTACATTAACTCCAAATTTTAAAAAATGAGACAGAAACTAATATAATAAAAACTGTTTTATTATTTTAAATACTATGTATTACTTAAAATCGCGTGAAAAATATTTTCGAATTCAACAATTTTATTGCAGAAAGAAATAGATGTATATTTCATAAAAAAAAATTGCACAAAACTTTTATCACAAATAATTGTAACAAATCAAAGAAACCATATTAAAAATACAGCATTTATATCAAGATTTTTTTTCGATGTCAAAATTTATTTTTCAATTAAAGCATTTATTTACTTAAAAAAAAAATATTGAAAATATCCATTGTGTATTGAACGCTCTGAAATAGATTCTAACAGTTCATTTCCACTGAGATTGGATGACTGTGCGGGTAATGTTACAATATTAACTTCAGTCTCATGTTTATCAAACTTTGATTGTACATGCTTCGCAGCAAGGATGGATGATCCTTGAAAATTCTATTATCTGTAAGAAACAAAGGTTGCATCATAAGGAATTAGTCACCTAAATTTCTCAGTACTTCTCCTAGGAAACTTTTCTTTCAAGAAAGCGAATAGTCTAGCAGAAAATCGCGATGTGGCTGTCCATAGCATGTTAAATTCACCTTTATGTTTGATAATTGAAAGGAGACAATCAATATCATACAATTATCCAGGTGTCTCTCAAACGAGCACCCGTCCTGTTGTAAGAAAAATTATGTGTGATGTATTTCTGAAAATCATATGACTTTCTTCCACTTAAGAAATAACTAAGTATCATGAGTTTGACACCATTGTAAATGATATTTAACTTCAACGTCTGTATCAAGTGAATAGAAAACTGTTATTCTGTAATAAATGTTCTTTTTATGAAAGTGGCATCTTGCTGTTATATTGACGCTGGAGAATTCACGTGATGATGAGCTTTGTGGTCACTTTTGCTGCAGTTTACAATTCTCTTCAGTGTTTCTTCAATGTGAGCTTCTATTTCCAACCATCATTTATCTTCTTGATTTACCATCTTCTGTGATTTCCGTCATGACTTTTGACTCCGTACCTCTAAAAACACCTTAAAGTTCAAATATTTCGGTCTCATTTTCTACCCGTTTATATATATATATATATATATATATATATATATATATATATATATATATATATATATATATATATATATATATATATATATATATATATATATATATATATATATATATATATATATATATATATATATATATATATATTGTTTTGAGATTGGTTATGAATCGACAATGTTTCAAAACTTTATTTATCATTAAGTTATTCTTTAATGAAGTCACTATAAAAATCATTACAAAATCTTTGAAACCATAAGAAAGCTCGTAATTTTACATCCATCTTAAAATAGCAGTTCAGTGTTATCTAATAAATATATTAAACTATATAGCGTAAGAGCACATATTATTTTACTCTTTTCAATTAGTTAAGATTACTAAATATTTAAAAATATAATTTAGCAGTAATTTAATGTTATTAAAATATAGAGAAATAAAACTTTTAGTTCATTTTTGATATTTCTATGAATGTGAGTATTGTGTTATATCACAATACATATAAATATTTTCATGCATAAGTTTTATTTTATTATAATTTCTAGTTTTTTAAGTTTAATATTATTTTTTAAAATAATTTTCTTATTTGCTAAAAATGTTAAATATTAAATTTTCATTAAACTTAAACGTAGGTAGGACCTTTAAATCTGCTCATATAGTGAACATTTTGATAATTAGGATGTATTTGATTCTCTTCAATCAATTATTTCAAAAAATATTTTTAGAAAAGTTTACTTTTATAAACTTTCTATGTTTTCGAATACTGAAATTACTTACTCAGTATAAACGTATAGGTAGCCTCCTCTGAAGATAATTGCTTTAAAATTTTTCAGTTTCACGCAATATATTTTAGAATGATAGGGATTTCTTATTATGTCCCTTTTCATGAAGAAAAAAAGCTGATGAAAAACAACCATTATATAATTTAGAAATCCTTCGAAAATTTTCAGCTGAAGTATTTGTTTAAGACAAAGCTTAGGTTTAAGATGAATGGATCTTTCCTTTAGTTCTGCATTATTTTAGATTCCATTCCTAGTGGTGACATGAACGCTTATAATAGAGAATAATAGTCTGTAAGTCAAGTTTTCTCTCATGACCAAACAGTAATAGTAAAAGTGCAAACAAAATCATATTTACAATGCAATGTTATTTAACATTAATTCACTTAAAGTAATTTATTTATAGAATTAGTTCTTGAGATTATGATATGGCCGTCTTTTAGAGGAAATTTTATAATAATGTGTGTGAGATATATTTATAAAAAAAATTCTTTTAAGGTTTTTCGATAATTTTTATGTAATTTAAATTTAATTGCAACAAATAATAACTCTATTTGTACATTAAAGTATTTTTTAAAATTATAAATTCTGAGTTTATTGGAAAAGTCCATGTAAGCTGAAAACGATATTTTTATAGAAAACATGCACAATTAATTTTATAAAAATTTATTTCAGAGAAAATCATATTTTATGTTTAATTCTTAATTTAATTTATTCCAATATTCTCAATCTTTCTTAGAATGCAACTGTTTCAAAAATAATTAAAATTTTAATGAGTTAGACATTGTCTTCATTCCATTTCAAATTACATCAAATGATATTTACCATAATAGGGATGAGTTGGCACCAAACTGCTCACTTAAATTGCTCCTCCGAATATAGAATAACGAACACAAAACAAGCAAAAGAATAGTCACCGAAAATTTCTTAATTTTCAGTGCAAAAAAAAATAATTTTCATTTAAAAATGAATCTTGAAAACAGCACTCAAAATTTCAATTAGGAATTTACATTTTGATTAGATTCTATAACGTTACGATCATTTTTGTGAAGCAACACATCCGGCATGTTGAAAGATGAAAAACTTGCTTTAAAAAATATAAAATAGTTTATTAATAAATAAGATTATAAGCTTAATAATATTCGTTTCTCTATAAAAATGATTAAAAT
Source organism: Latrodectus elegans (assembly GCA_030067965.1). Classification (NCBI taxonomy): domain Eukaryota; kingdom Metazoa; phylum Arthropoda; class Arachnida; order Araneae; family Theridiidae; genus Latrodectus; species Latrodectus elegans. The sequence goes on from CM057810.1 coordinate 76,246,017, forward strand.
TTCTATACACAAACTTCGCAAAACTTTGCACGTTTGTTAATAGGCAGTATGTTTTGAATAATTTTATCCAATTCTGAGTTTCAAATCGAATCATCGTTTAATCGTCTATAAATTAGGAAAGTAATATGCAAAGAATGATGAAATATGTTTTTCAACAAAATGAGAAATTCAAATTATATGTTTGCCTTAAGAATATAAGCATCCGGAAACTAGAAAAAATTTAGAATCATGCCACATTAAAACGCTCGCCAAATTTGACTATTTTTTAAATTATGGAAAATTTGTCTACTATGATCTAATATAATTTTTTTACTCAAAACAATAAACTAAGAAATTTTTTAATAATAAAATCTCTGCAAGAAATTATTTTTTAAAAAGAACGTTTCAATTACAAATTTCATGCACAGATGGCGCAAATTTACAAGTTTAGTTCCGAAATGACTTGCTACAAGTGACGTGTATATTAGTCACTCCTCAAGAATTTAATTATAAGCCTTTTCGCAAGTATAAACATCATTTGCCTATATATATATAACAGTCTTCAGATTTCATTTTTACTATTTTTAATGTGATAAATCTATTCTTATATTTTCATTTGAAAAACTTCAAATGACGTCAAAATACGATGATACTCGTATTTTTACGTATTAATTCCTTGAAATTCCTATTACTTGTTGATTCAACATAAAAAATATTATTGGATAAATGCTTTAGATTATATTTAACACGTATTTTTAAGTTATCTAGTTATATATATATATAAGTTATAAGTGAATTTTGTATGTTAGTTATAATCATTATTATATATCTTAGCTAATGATTTGTTATTTGATCCAGCTTAACGCAACTTTAAAGTACACTTACAGCGGAAAATCTAAGTGTAATTGAATTTAAGTTGCAAAAGGTGAAATTGATTTATTGAGAAGATCAAATTAATATCTAATATTCTTAGCGATATACCTATAGATAATTCTCTAAGATAATTCTCTTCAATGTAACATTGCAAATTTCCACCTAAACATATTCAGTCACATTAAACTAAACATACTCCAAAACAACAAGTCATATTTGCTTTACAATATAGCAATTTGCACATTTTTTCAACACATGGTTACAATTTATATATGATTTAGAAAACTTAAAGTTCGTAAATTTTAAAGTTGTTATTAAAAAATGAGTGATTATTTAGGTTTTGAACATTCATCTCCTATTTTAATAATAACAATGCATAGTAGACAACATGCTTTATGTGAAAAACAAATCATTATATAACATTTGTAGATAAATTTACATACAATAAAGACATTTTTCCAAAATTTACAATAAGAATATTTTTAAAAAAAAATAGTGATTTATAAAAAAAAAAAAAAAAATTTTTTTAAAAATTCGAAAAAAAAGTTTTTTTAAAAATTTATCTTTTAAAAAAAATTATTTTTATGCATGAAAGTTTGTATGTTATTTTTTTGTGTACTTAATTTGTCACTGACTCATTAATTCTTTTTTAATAAATATTATTAAATTATACACTGCTGGACAACTGCTGAGGACGGATAACACTATCATCCATAGCAACCACAAAATGAAAGGAAGTAAAATGTGGAAAATTAGAATAAGTGCGGGATATAGTAAGAAGTATGCATATGCAAATTTTTTTCCACGTCTGTTCATCACGTGATAGCATTCATAAGAGCTTTAAAGGTTTTGACGCGTGTGGACAGTTGTTGTTTCGAGTCAAATAAAGATTTAATAAACGAACTTGAAAGATTTAATAAACGAACTTGAAAGATTTAATAAACGAACTTGAAATTTTTGGCATGTCTCCCCGACATCACTGAGATGATTTTATGCGTGGCCGAATTATTGGAAAGATCGAAGAAGGGCGAAAAATAACAGATGTTGCCAGGGAGTTCGACATCGCTCACAGAGTTTGTGGTAGTCATTTAAAACTTCTGGAATGTATAGTAGGTGGCACGAGGGAGGTCGTGTTAAAAGTACAACGCCTGCAGAAGACAGATATATTGTCCTATCAACAAAACGGAACAGGCGCACCACAGCTCATCAGGTGGCAAATCAGTTTCTTGCTGCCTCAGGAAAGCAGATCTCCCAAAAACTGTTGCCAGACGTTTGAGAGGAGGAGGACTATACCCCCTCAGATCTGTTGTGTGTGTCCCAGTGACCAGACAGCACCGAACTACCCGTTTGCAATGGTGTCGTGACCATCGCAATTGGACTGAACAGGACTGGGCATGCGTACTATTCTCAGATGAGTGTAGGTTCAGTCTGTCATCGGATTGTAGACGCCAACTGATTTGGCGCAAGAGTGGTACTGCTTATCGTCCAGAAAATATCCAGGAAAGGGACCGATATCCGACATGCAGTCACGGTGTGGGCCGGCATCATGATCAATGGCCGCACGCCCCTACATGTGGTTGCGAATGAGACTATGATGGACCAACGATACATTAATGAAGTTCTGCTTTTTCATGTTCGTCTTTTCCATAGTGCTATCGGTGATAAATTTGTTTTTTATGGACGACAACGCAACATGTCATCGAACACTCACTGTTCAGGATTGTCTAGACAGCGAGAGTATTCAACGCCTCGTATGACCATCATGTTTTCCAGATATAAACCCCAAGGAAAATGTGCGGAATGCTTTGGGGGGGGGGGCAAGTTGCTGGTGGAAACTATCCTCCGACAAACAATAACACCCTCATCCGGGCACTCACAGAGGAATAGGATAAATTGCCTCAAGATCTGCTGGATGATGTTGTGCAAAGTATGATACGACGTGTGGAATGTTGCATCACACTCCACGTGGACATATCCCATACTGATAACTTTCTTCAAGGTGCCTGCTGACTTTTAGAATCATTGTTCCATTTTTCCGTATGCTGCTATGTATACTAATGTTTGAATAGTGTGGCAACTATATTTTATCCTATTAGGCTTCATGCCTCGCTTAATGTTATGCTACACTGCAATTTATGATCCGTCCTTAGCAATTGTCCAGCAGTGTAAATGAGTACTATGATGAATTATTTAGGAATGCACTATTCTCTTTAATGGGAAATAGCGAGTTCTAGGCCAAAGATTTGTTGCATTTACTAATAATTTAGACATGTGAAGCAAGTCGTGATCCCAATGTCCTCTTAGTAAAATGAATGAACAAGATGAATGAAAAATTCACCTTAGTTCGCAAAGACCCCCAACTCTAAAAGTTTCTTTACGTTGAGTTGGCGATTTGTGTGGGAGAACGCTTCTTCGCAATTAATATATTTCCTACTGATATTTCTTCCAGAACTTTTACAATATCTCCGAAAGAATATTATAATATTCTTCTAAGCACTCTTCAACATTTGTATTGTTCGATTGCCAGATGATTGCTAGGTGTATGATGTGCCAAAATTAAAAATAATTCTCATTCGAAAAGAGCTTTCACATTCATAAAATCTAGGGTGTATTTATTATTTTCTTAGCTATCTGTATATAACTAACTAAAACAAATCTTACATTATTGCCAAGCCTAGTCACAAGACTATATATCAGAACCCCAGATTAATTAATAATACTTTCATCAAAACTTGAAGAACTAAAAAAGTTTTTTTCAATTTTACTATCGCTCTATAAAATAGCTAAAACTTCATAAATTTCTAATTATTGAATGTTCACTTATATATGCATAGTTGAAAAAAATTGTATAATGTTTAGGATTCGTCAACGGTCGTAAAAATGCATATTATTTTGTTCACAATTGAAATTAAAGTTTGTACTTCAATAATTTTAATAAATGTTTTTAAACGTTTCTTAAGATGAAGTTAAATTAATTTTAAAATAAAAATTAAATTCATTAAGCAATCGTGAAAAAACCTTGAGCAAAAGTTTATTATTAAATAAAATATGAAAACTCATATATATACAGCAAGACCCCGCTTATAACGAGTGATATACGTTCCATCAAAGTAGAGCGTAATGCGAAACAGTGCTAAACGAGGCTATCTTAACATGTAAATAATGGGGTTAATGGATGGTGAATAAAGAAAATTGGTTAGGTATTAAATTTAATACTATGTTTTTAATAAAAATAAAACCAAGTCTTTATTTCTTACGAAAATAAAAACAGTATGAACTAATATACTTATATAGACAAATATATATATATAATAAAATTTTAAGTCAGTCGGATTATTCAGTTTATTCTGTGTTTCCAATTTTCTGCCTTTTTGTCAAGAAAGCATCGAATGTAGTTAGCGTTTTTCTTTTGCATTCTGTTAGAAATTGTTGATAAATGGATAAAGCATCTATAACAACCCGTCTTAACAAATATCATTTTAAAATAGATTGTAGATAATATTATTTAAATGAATAACAATATCTATAATTTTTAATAATATTTTATCTTTATTTTTTTATTCAAAACTTATTTTTGCGCTGCGAAAGGAGGTGTCATGTAAACAGGAATTAAAATTAAATGGAAGAGGTATGGATCCTTAAAATATTTACTTCAGTACTCAAGTTATTAAATATTAAAGTCAGAAAAACTTTCATTCATGTTTTAATGCTATTTCAGATCATTGATATCTTGAGAACACCACAAATTGATTCTCTGCAAAAAAAAAATTATACTTTTTTCAAAAATTTAAAAAAGATATAATTTTTTTCAAATTAATATTTTTTTCAAAAATTTAAAAAAGATATAATTGTTTTTTTAAAAAAATATGATTGGGAGAATATACAAAAAAATGGTATCCAATGCTGTTATTTTTCTTGCTTTCCGCAATTATCCATGAATGATAATTTCAGAAGACTAAAAAAAAAAAAAAAACCACAAGCCTCTGTTAACAAAATGTGGCATAATTTCGATATTATGTTTCATCATTTAAATTAATTATATTGCAGCACAAACAACATCACAGTGAACTCATATCAGTATTGATTACTGTTTAAATTAACTGCAAGCGCTCTAAGCGAAATTTCGAAATGAACAAAAAATTCAGATTTTGAGTCTACCACAGCTCTTAACATTTTGCTATCTAAGTTTTATTTCCTTTTCTGCAACCATTCTAAATTCAATCGCATTATGTTTTATTTGTATAGATTTGAGTGAGGTTTTAAGCAGTAATTTATAGCAGTGTGTGTGTATTACAGCATTAAATAAATACATATAAGTACACTATAATCGTTTCCAAATGTTGAAACATATTTTATTAGCTTAAAAAACTAAATACAATATTTTAGCCCAAACATTTATTATCGAGCTATCGCTCGAAAAGTTTTGCAAACGTAAATATTTCGCATGTCTTATAGCAAATCATTTTAGACAGAAACATTCATTCGTTTTGCGGCAAAAGTAATAAATAAGTGCTTACATTGGTTTGTTTTTGTAAAACGAAGAATATCCAACTAGATGTTTTTACTTGACAATTTTAAATATCCTACAGTATAAACTGCACGACGATAAAATAATGTGGAAATCTAAAGATGATAATCAAATGTCTTTTATTGTCTTAAAGATTCTTTCATTCTTCTGATTCTTCGGCTTCAATTTTATTGGCTTCAGCTTGCTCTGATTCTTCATCATCGGCGGCCGACAATTGGAGCTTGATGCCCTTGGAAAGTATCAACTCCGAAGTCCTGTCCCAGAGATCCTTGGTGTTCTTTTCAGTCCATTCGGAATTCCTGACATTGTAAGCTCGGCAGTCCTTGAAGAGGAAACCTGATTCTTTCAAAACATCTTTTGATGACAAGCAGTAAAGAATGGTCTGAATGCCTTCTTCAGTGGTTCTGTAGAGAGCCTTAGCACAAGTTTGGTTGAACTTGCCAAGAGGACCTTCCAAATTGCGATAAAGGCCTGTATTCACATAACCTGAAAAGAAAATATATAGTGTTATGAAATTAGTTCTTTTTTAGTAGCGTGCTAAAAGATTCAAACAAATATAAGTATGATATTTATAATTGATAATTGGTTAAGTAATATTTAAGCAATTAGCTGTTATATGCATTACTTAAATAATATTATGCAAAATTTACTTACTGTAACTTAAATATATAAATACAGCTATATAAGACCCTGATAAGACCAATTGTTGTATATGGCAGCGAATGCTGGACAATTAACAAAGACCACGAGATGAGACTTATGACTTTTGAGAGAAAAATCTTGAGAAAGATCTTTGGAGCAGTAAAAGAGAATGGTATATGGAGAATACGGTACAACCATGAGCTCCAATTGAAATACAGAGAACCCAACATAGTTAAAATAATCAAGATTTCACAGATAAGGTGGTTGAGACACGTATTCCGATATGACAATGAAAACCCTGTCAGGAAAATAACTTTTGAAACTCCAGAGGGAAAGAGGAAGACCAAGAACTAGATGGATAGATAGAGTGGAAGAATGGCTAAGGGATGTAGGAGTCAATAATTGGAAAGTCATTGCCAGTGATAGATCAAGATGGCATAAGCTGACTGAGACAGCCTTGGCCGGCAATCGGCTGTAGCGCTTGGGAAGAAGAAGAACTTAAATATATACTAAAGTAATATTCAATCATTACCAAAGAGAATTTGAAATGTAACCTTTGATATTACCAACAATATTATATTACCAATAATGTGATATTACCAATAATATTATATGATATCAATAATAAATACCAACTAATGTAATATTTATAAGTATTACATATAATGAAATACTTAACAATTATAAAATTAAAAATGCGTAAACAATTTATAAAACAATATAATCAGTGATATTTTATAGCATAAATACTCAGTGAAGTTATTACACAATTGTCTTTTTCTCGTCAAATGGATCATCAAAATACCATTTGATTGCAACTGTTACTTGATTCCCGAAACGGTTGCGACATTTAATTTATATTCTTAATTAGTGTATATCGCAAGAATATATGAATTTATTTACGAGATTTTTGATTCTTATGCAATAAAAATACAATTGTTTTATCACTATAGAAGATAGATAGAATTGATATATAATAACTGGAAATCTAAAAGAGATGCACTCTCAATATCAAGCATAAAGCAATCATATTAATGAGACCCATACACATTAGTATCTGTCATTTCTAATATTTTTATTCTAGCATAAGACAATTTGAATATATTGTGCTGTTTCAAACCACGATTTCGTCACTTAATTTTTAAAATTTTCCAGGTGAATATGGGTGGCCACGTGGACATCCTTTCCAGCACGATTAGCCTGTCGTCCTGGATACGATTAATCAAGTGCTTTTCTTTATTATAAATAAGTAGAAAAAGTAACTATATAAACTATATAATTTATATTATATTTGATTTTCCACTATTCGATATAATGTTCGATATTAAGTATATATGTGTATATTTAAATATATGTCTCGAAGAGGACTTTTTTGTATTTTAGAAGGGTTAATATTCTGAGACATGCACGGAATGATTTAATAAAGCATATTAGATGAGATGGGAACTAACTTAGTATTCCATAAATTATTTTTACAGGTAAAGGTATATGTGGTATATACTAATATATTTTTAAAATACTGCTAGAGACTCATATAAGGAAAAAGCAATACATATAGCAAAAGAATAAAAAATCAGACAAATTAATTGCTTGTTTCAATATAATGTATACGAATCAATTGCTTGTTTCAATATAATGTATACGAATCAATTGCTTGTTTCCATATAAAGTATATGAATTACTTTCTTGTTTCAATATAAAGTATGACAATTTTTCGCATAATTATATAGTCAGCGTAAGTTTCCCAAGTAAACGAAAGAAACAAAATGATTATAATGTACTAACAGATTGTAGAATTTCCATCAGAAAAAATTTAAGAATCTCCTCAGTTAATAAATAATCTTGCAAAAGTTTAAACATATATCTCATGCATACAAATCATTAAAACACAGTTATTTTTTACGAACTTTCACGATTTTACGAATTACTGGTTGATTATTAACGTGATCCCGTAAATACCCAAATAGTTTTAACGAACTAAAATTTTAAAAATTTCTTTTATTTTTTTGCGAGTTCATTTCCAATTAACCTTTGCTTGTCATCTTATCATCTAAATTGTGATCCACTTCCTTTTTTTTTTTTTTTTTTGAAAACTTGATTTATTTCTGAAAACAGACGTAGCATTCTATATATCCTGGGGACAACAATTTAAAACTTGTGGAGAACAGATATGTGAAGGGATTCTAAATATTGCTTCTGCTTTTCATGGGATAATCCATGTGTTTCAGAAATGTCCAAAATTCACCTTGTTGCACATCTTTCTAAAACCAAAGAGTAAATTACTGAAAGCATTTTAAATCTCCCAGAACAACTAGGATCAACCTTTGTTTGCTTTTATTGAATATGTTGCTCAATCCTTTTAACTATGAATAAAAGCAGTGTTCCCATCTTAGTCCCCGATCTTGAAGCAATTCATAATTAGTTTCTCCCATCTAATCTAACTTCAGACTTACTGTCCATGAATCAGGGAATAATCAACAACTTCGTGCACAGTTATCTTAGGGTACTTTTGTTAAGTGGGATCGTGGCCAAGGAGTTCAAACAGCCTTATAAAGGTTAACATTCTAGGCACAATTCACTTCTCAATCAGTGTTTGGAATGATGATAAAGAAAATGTTTATAAATCATTTGAACACTCGGGTTTATCGAAATAACCACTGAAATTGAAGATAACTTACAATGTTTATACGGTAATTTTTAAAAAAATAGAGGAATTAAGTAGTACATGAGTTTCAACGAAAAAACCCATTGTTACTTGAAGCTTCCTTCCAGAATTTGTGGATTCAGCTGGGATTTATATAATTTAATTATTGAGAACACGATGAATGGGAAAGAAAAAGCATTTTTTTTATATCGAAAAAAGTGAAATTGTGATCTGAGTGTGCAAGACAAGCAAATAAGTTACGCCGGTAAAGGTTTTAAAAAAATGATTTCCTAGCTCCAAAAATAGAATTATATAGTTTCAGAAATATAGTTCCAAAGCAAGGAAAAATAATCAATTACTTTGTAGGCTTATAGTAACAAAATGAAAGTAAAAAATAGCTTCATATTTTATTTTGCATCTTTTATGGAGTTTATATTAAATATTTTTAGAAGCATTTCTTTATTTATGAACAGCAGTTTAAAAATTTTTACTTATAAGCTCTTAACTGGCAAGGAAATTAATTACCACGATTTTCCACACAGGCACGCGCAGGTGTGTGGTGTATCGGGAAAAAGAAGCACCACGCTTTCCATAGTGGTTGTTTACTTTTACAAAAGTAAGCTATGTCAAGGTTATTTTATTGCATTCTAAAATTATGAGTCTAGCCTTACAAATAGAAGTGCATTGCAGAAAAGCGTACTCTGGAAATGCCAATATATGTAACACTTTATTTTACGAACTTTCGATTCTAAGAAATATTTTATTGATCCTTACAAATTCATAAAAATGTGAACATCTACTGTAATAACTCACAACTAATGTAATTAAGATAAATTTAAAAAATAATAATTAATAATTTCATAATTATGGACAAAATGAATAGAAAAATAATCATCAAGGAGAATAAATTCTCGGTAAATGATATAAAAGAGTATTATCATAACGTTACTTAATATTAATCTATTATAAAATGTCGATGTTAATTCTTCATGAACGTAAAATTATTTACAAACCATTAAGTGCATATTTTATTTTGCGAATTAGAATTTTTCTAATTATATCCTACGTTAGAATCATAAATATTTTTATTCTTAATAAATATTTTTCATTATTAGAAGATCAGCAAAAATGCTTTTAATAAAATAAAATCAGAAATATTGTTTTAAAATTTAGCAAAATTTTCATGATTTTATAGTTATATTATTGAATAATCAATGAAATTTTGCAGAAATCAAATGAATTTAACAGTTACTCTCTTTTTATTACTAACAAAAATATAAAATCGTCCATGTTTTTATTGAAAATTTACCTGAATTTATAAATAAAATTTTTTAGTAATGTGCCTCAAAAAGTAGTTAATTCATTCATAAACAGTTAAGCCAAAAACATATGTAATTAACATGTGTTTTGAAGTTAACTGTTTATGAATAACACATGTAATTAAATAATGAAATATAAAGTAGAGAAAGTATAGTATTTTGTGTGTGTGTGTGTGTGTGTGTGTGTGTGTGTGTGTGTGTGTGTGTGTGTGTGTGTGTGTGTGTGTGTGTGTGTGTGTGTGTGTGTGTGTGTGTGTGTGTGTGTGTGTGTGTGTGTGTGTGTGTGTGTGTGTGTGTGTGTGTGTGTGTGTGTGTGTGTGTGTGTGTGTGTGTGTGTGTGTGTGTGTGTGTGTGTGTGTGTGTGTGTGTGTGTGTGTGTGTGTGTGTGTGTGTGTGTGTGTGTGTGTGTGTGTGTGTGTGTGTGTGTGTGTGTGTGTGTGTGTGTGTGTGTGTGTGTGTGTGTGTGTGTGTGTGTGTGTGTGTGTGTGTGTGTGTGTGTGTGTGTGTGTGTGTGTGTGTGTGTGTGTGTGTGTGTGTGTGTGTGTGTGTGTGTAAAAAGTGTGTGTGTGTGTGTGTGTGTGTGTGTGTGTGTGTGTGTGTGTGTGTGTGTGTGTGTGTGTGTGTGTGTGTGTGTGTGTGTGTGTGTGTGTGTGTGTGTGTGTGTGTGTGTGTGTGTGTGTGTGTGTGTGTGTGTGTGTGTGTGTGTGTGTGTGTGTGTGTGTGTGTGTGTGTGTGTGTGTGTGTGTGTGTGTGTGTGTGTGTGTGTGTGTGTGTGTGTGTGTGTGTGTTTTCCCTCATTCATACATTTAGATATATAATTAACAATTTTGCATGTTGCAGAAAATATAATCTTTTAAATCTATAATCATGATGAATCAAAGACTTGAAATTATTAAAAATTTCTCAATCGAAATCATAGATATATTTAAAAGCATCTATCTTTAAATAATAATAAAAATATCTGTATAAACCTGGGTCGACAGAGTAGGCTACCAATCCTTCATCAACGTATTTGTGGGCCAGTTCTTTCGTCATCAAGTGAAGAGCCAACTTACTGCTGCGGTATACTTTCCTCATGTTGTAGCTGGAAGTTTTTCCTTCCAAATCGTCCATATTCACGATATTGCCAGAGCGGAAACTACCACAGACAACATTGACGATCCTACCGGGGCAGCTGGAAGTTCCGTGCTGTAGAAGTTTCTCACATAGCAGATTAGTCAGTAAGAAATGACCAACGTAATTCACTCCGAGCATCATGTCCAAATCATCATTTGTCTTGTCTTGCGGGAACAGTATAGCTGAAAATGAATTTGATGCATTAGCAAAATTTTCGACTTAAGTCTGTTTATTAATAAAGAAAAGCAGTAGGTTTGAACATTTTGTAAAATTGGTAGAGACAATATTTTTCATTGAAAATATGAGAATAACAGGCGTATATTTGAAGTATGAAAAAATAATTCGCAACCGTCTGAAAATAAATGGTTTAAAAAAGAAAAAGTTAAGTTAATTTAAACAATTGCGGATTACGTACGTATAATTCTATAAAGTAACATGTAATAAAGCAAGCGCAGTTCCAAAAATTAACCTATCGTTTTAGAAATATAGTTTTGATATAATTTTTTCAATTAAATTAATCAAATGTTTTCTATATTGTGCTACTCAAATGAATATTGTAATTCAATCATTCCCGAAATAAGGAAAAAATAAGAGTCTAAGATTTAAAATTTGTATTATTCCCAGATTAATAAATTTTTAATAAACTGGAATGAGAGAATAAGCGAAACTTATTTCACATAGAATATCTCATGGGCTAATCGTCACAAAATTGTAATATATAAAAATTCCAAGCTTTTCCACAACAATGGCATTTTATCATCTCTCTTTCTACTACACAGTTCCTAAACTTAAATTCACGATTAATATCGATGCGTTAAGTTTGCGTTAATCTTAATTGTTTACCATTGTTGATTTTTGTCAAAAACCTTTAAGTCGTAAAAGTTTCTGAATACACCCCTGTATTCAGGGAATATTACCATTTGTAGCAATAAGGAAAATTAAAAAATCAAATAATGGTATATATCTTTTTCATTGGTAATTCTAAGAACAAGTATAAATAATTTGAATCTTAAAAAATTCAAACAAAATTTAAAAAAGGTAATTTTTAATTTATATGACTGTTACATTAGTTAAGAAAAATTCAAACTTCGTAAGCTACCATACGGTTATTGATTTACTTGAACGTTGAGAATTTTCAGTCGAAATGCATTAGCAGAGAATCTTACGATTTAAGTTGCTAACTTGATAAATTTCTGAGATCTAGTCAAAGATCCTTGGATTCACGTAACATGTTTTACTCTAATATTCTCCCAAAGAAATGAATGAAATATATCTTCGTAGACGAGAACAAAATATGTAAGTAGAATATGATTTTTTCCCCGTTCTGCTGGTGCTCCATGTTTTCCTCACACTGTAATCAACAGCTTGCAATATCATTCTGTTGCGAAGCCAATGCACAAATTAATACATTTTATAATTATATCAAGTGTGATTCGAGATAAAAAAAAAATAAGACAGTGTTAGTATTCATTTAAGATTATATGACAAACACATTTTTTTTATAATTGAATGCAGGACACTAATAAGAAAAATTACTAAAAAACAAATTTTCCAAGACTACGAGATAAAAGCTGTGGTTATTTAAAAAATAAAAGAGAAATATTTTCAAATACTTAAAAATCTCTTGAAATTATTTATCATTTTACTTACTGAATGTACTTCTGAATTTTAATCTTCCATTTCTTTTATTCAGTTTATGACATAAAATCTATCATTTTCTTTTCATTAAGGTGACTGTACTTTGTTTTTCTTAAAAAAAAAAAAAAAAGAACAAGAAGAATTCGTAACAGAGTGCAGTCACCTTTAAAAAAGCCTGACAGCAATATCAAACCTTTTTTTAAGGTGACTGCAACTCAGTTACGAAAAACATCTGCCCCACAAGCGGAAGATATGAATGGTTAAAAAAACACAAGCCTCATACTAGCAAAACAATTTTTGAAAAGAAAGATTCTTTTCCTTCATGATATGTTACATGTCACATAAATGAAACGCAATTTTAATAAGCATTTAAATAATGAAAAATTATAAAGAAGCAAAAATATGTTGTCCTTTTTCTTCAAAATAAAATTATTATTTCCAAGAAGTATGTTTTCTTATGTAAGTATTTATATCACATAGGAATAAATCTTCTGCAGTTGATTCATACTATATATATATATATATATATATATATATATATATATATATATATATATATATATATATATATATATATATATATATATATATTAAAAATTTTATCAATACAGCAAAAATAAAAACGTTTCATTAAAAGCACTTTTTATATAAAAAATGACTTACGAAAAATTTTGAATTGACTATACCTAAATTATATGATTGTAAAACGATATACGGACAAAACACGTACCAATAAATACAACTGACAGCGAAACAAGTACAAAACGGACTACCTAAAATATCAGATTGACTATAAATTAACAAAAGATAAATTTTATTTTAAAAAAAAAAAGTGGCTTTATACATTCAGCATTTTATTGAGTTATTATACTTAGATTGAATAAAATATTAGTGAACTTATTTAAAAATTAAAATTTTTGATTTTATGTTACCATAAAATAGTAAGTCACAAACTTTATACCTGAGCAGAAAAATTAAAAAAAAAAAGCTCAAAAAGAGTCATTCATTAATAATAATTTTGAAAAAATTATTCAAATAGTGAAATGATAAGAAATCCAATGACAAGCATTAACAAATTCCTCCTAAATCAGATGATACTGCTTTTTTATAGATGCCTCCAGTGCCTTATTATATAAAAATGCTGTCTCTCTCATTCCTTGTTGTGATGAGCGGAAAAAATCCTAAAAGCCTTTCATTGGGGAAAAAACCGAAAGTTTCATGAAAATTTGTTTGAGGATCAGAAAACATTTTTGAATGATTCTGCCACAAACTTTTTCAATTTTGTTTACAATTTGTCTAAATCTCAATTTTCGCATGGATTAATATAAAATACATCATTAAATCTGTGCATAGATATATGCCAAACAGATGCTACGCATCCTGTCAGAAGACTACAAACAAGAAAAGTTTGGATAATGCCCACCAAAGAATTATTATCTGCTTCCTAAATTGAAGAAACATGGATGGTAATTCTGCTCCAACAACGAGGTGAAAGATGGGGTAGCTTAACTCTTCCTGAAGAACATTGTGACCATCTGGTATAACACATGCACTGCTTCAATAAAAATACTTTACTAAAGTAAAAAAATTAAATAGCAAAATAAACTATATTTTAATATATAAATATATTCTATTTATATAACTATAAATAGCTTAACATTTTTAAAGGGCGTAATTATTTTAAATTTTGAATGGCTGTTCGCATATTTTTTATACACTTTACTTTTGAAATTGCTCTATCATTTAATAAGCTAAAAGGTACTTTTTTTCTTACCCTCAAATTGTTATTTAAATTTTATTATATATTTATCGAGTATAAATTTATTGTACTGTGTGCCATCCTTTTTAATCAAGATGAAGAATTAATATTGTTTAAGATTATAAGGAATACATGTGCATCTCACTTAACAGATAAAATGCTGGTACTTGATATGATTAAAATAACAAGCAAACATTTTGAGCACATGAAACAACATACAATATTTTGTAATAATCTAACAATACTATTTCCTTTCGTAGATTAGCAACGTATTTTAATATTGAAGACAAAATTCTTAACCGCTTTATATGTCAAACTGCACGCATTAAACTAAACTTTGTAAAATATTTGAAGCATTTACTTATTTTAATTATATGAATCATATCAATGATGTAAGTTGTGTACAGGTATATCATAAGTCCACCAGCATGGATTATAAGGATTACAAAAATCGTAGAAATAATGTGGTTAGAAAAAGAACTCACCTGCATTATTGACAACAGCATCAATCTTCTCCTCAGTCTCGACCAGCTCTTGGCAGAAATCATAAACTGAATCTAAACTTGTGAGATCCATAAACATTGTCCTTACATTGAAAGACCCTGTCTTGCTTCTGAGGAAGAACGCTGTCGAATCTCTTCTGGCTTTTGTTCTACATGCAACAATGACTCTGGCACCTCTTCGAGCTAGTTCAACAGACAAAGTTCGGCCCAGTCCACTACTGCCACCTAAGAACACAAATAATTCCAAATAAATAGCATTTTTCCTAATTTGTAAATATAAAACTAATTAATTTTATGAAATCAAGTTATAGGTTTGATCACATAAACACACACACACTATATATATATATATATATATATATATATATATATATATATATATATATATATATATATATATAATTGATAAAATCTTCCAATTTTTAATGAAATTAAATACTTTCACAACAATACACACTAATTTTATTTCAAGCTATATTAATTATTACTTTATATCATTTATTATTATTAAAATTTTGTTATTTATTTTCCCGTTCTTATTTTCCTTATAATTAAAGGATATAGATTTCAAGATGAATTCTAAATTTTACAATACTGCTATAAATTTCCGATTACATAAAGGGTGTCTTGGGGATTTGTTAAATATCATAGTTTTAATTCTGGCGAGATTTGAAAATAATCAGCAAAGTTAGATAAATCTATGAAACAATCTGAGAGTAAATAACAAAATAAAATGTAATTGCTATAGAGCAACAGCTAACAAATACCCAAATGATAATTGCCAGCAATATTATGACTATCATAGTTACAAACTGGAGAATTCGGAGATTATCTTGCAGTTTAGAGTCTGCAAATACTATATCCCCAATTACTCTTTGTTTATAGGAATGAATAAAAAAAGAGCGCTTATTTTAACGCCTTAACATAAATGGCGGTATGCAATAATCGGGATGGAATCGAAAACAGATTAAGTGATTTACTTCTATACGAATAAAATTATAATCTCCAGGACCAATTTAACTGGACTTAGATAAATACTAACTTTATGCGAAAAAAATTTCCTTCAAAGTTCCAACATTTCTTTTTATGTCATGCCTTGGCAACAATAATAAGCTCTTTGAAAAAGTATTTTCTTACGGATAAGGAGAAGATATTTGCAACTGGTATAAATTACCACGCAAATATGTTACGTAAATAGAATTGTAATCATAAGTAACTACTAAGCTGACCCTTGATAAATACTGACATTAAGAATATATCTCATTTTAAAACCCAAAGATATAGAGAAGCTTTCCGCCATTATTTACTAACGATGACCAGTACTTGGAAGAATATTGCTTTGCAGACAATGCTGTAATATTTTATTGAAAATTACAGTGCAAATATGCTTAAAAAATAAATTTATAATTACACGCATCTGTTAAACTATTCTTTGATAAATCTTGATTTCAAAGATAAATCTGATTTCAAAATCAAAAAATACAGATTGGTATAATTTAGTAATATAAACTATAAATTCCATAAAATAATAAGCGTAATGAGACAATAGCCTATTGATGGCAATTCAGGCACGTTATGAAAACTTTTATACCATTATTTCATCCAAAGAGAGAGAGAGTTACTATAATACCATAATTTATTGAAATCATAGATTTTTTTTAATGCCACTTCACCATAGCAAAACCTGATGCCATAAAATCGTTCAGAAAAAGAAATAAATCATCTCCAAACAAATTGTAACATCACTGGAAAGATTTCTGAACAAAAATAAATAAAACTTTAGTCTAAATTTAAGATTAATCAAAATAAATAAAACGTATTTAATTTTGAAAAAATGATTCTTTGACAACATTACTTGAAAATTTTTCTTATCTGAACATTATATTTAAAAAAAAAATTCTTACAAATATAAAGTTTTAATCAGTCAAATTTTCAGAAGAAGTGTGAAACATTTTTCCTAATTAGCTTAGGAATATTTATTACAACCAGACCATCCATCATTCTTGGACAAAAATCTATAAAAAAAAAGTAGCATTTTCCTTTAGTAATTGTAACTCTTAGGAACATTTTCAGGTAGAAACTTTGGACTCCAGTTACGGGGTGTAGATATTTATTATGGTTCAAATATCACTTTAAGTAGTAAGCCCAGTTGAATTAGTCTTGGGAGCAAAAGGTAACAATGGATTGACAAATTATCCATTGAATAGGTGACAGATAAAGGACACTAATGCAGAAATATAGATACAGATAAAGACTTTAATTATTCTTGTTATACTTTAATTTCGAAATTTATAAGTTCAGACGAAAGTTTTTAAAAGTCATTCATTACCAGTAACCAGCATAATGTATACTTGAATATAGAGTATTAAAGCATAAATAATTGGCCATCAGTTTAAAAATAATACTGTCTACACAGGAGGTAAGTAGGGCTGTTATCTCCATACATATTTATGTGTACAAATCGGTTAATGCGTTGTATCTCAGTGGTCAATACAATCCACTAATGATAGAGGCATAATATATAAAGCCTCCTAATTTAATTTATTCTGCAGAATCAAAATAGTAGTACTTCTTTGACAAGCAAAGTTAATAAAACACCAAATTTAAAACTGTTCAAGTAATACGAAATTTCTCACTTCTTAATCAGTAAAAATTTTGGTAAAACTAATTAAGAGAATGGAACTAAATTAAAATATAAATTAAATATGAATTTCAATGCGGAGAGCTTTAAAAACATGATTAGAGAGGCAGAAGACTGTTTACATTATAGACGTGGCTGAATATTTATTCTTACTTATTATTTTTATAAATTAAAAATAGTAACCAAGAAACCTCAGAATATCCTATATCAAATTTTCTATGTCTATATTAAAATATCTATGGTACACATGTGTACTTACTAACATGGTACATGGTGGACTTACTAAATAGGAAAAGTTTTTTGCAACTGATTTTAAATCACAGAATCACTGATTGTAATAACATATCTCAACTTTATAAGGAAAAAATCACATTATTACCAAATATAAAATTTTTTTTGTTTTAATTTCTAATATTTTAAAGTAAAAAATTCTGAAAAAAATTAGCAGTAAATTATTAGTAAATAAACGTGAAAAATAAATCTGGAAATCTCCCATATATTTTAGTAAATTTCTGGATATTGTATACTTAAATAAAGTTATGAATAAGATTTCAAATTATAATTGGATATACTTTCTGTTCTACTTTATGATTAAAATTTTATAAAATAATATGCATTTAATTTTGTGGTATGTAATTTACTTTCTCTGAAAGAGAAAATCCATCTGGATAAATCTTTTGATGTATACAATGCTGTTAACCTATTCTTTTGAATAGAAATTTACAACGCATTTCTTAATTTCCTATGGATTGAATGTAATTTAAATTAACCAACATACTATAATGATGTCTTACTATTCAAAGTTATGTTAAAATAAGTATTAATGCTTTAAAAATCAGAGTTTTTCACTGCATTTTAATTACTCGACACTATTTCCCAAGCTGGGTGAATTTTTATTATGTCAGAGGCACACATGGATACCACTTGAGTAAAATCAACCAAATTCATAGCAATAAAATTAGCAACTTATTTTTTTTCATTAAAGAAAGTTGACAGTTGATTTATTTTAGAGATTCATTTAAAGCCACTTCAAAAGGGTTACTCATCTGGCGGCGCATATCATTTTTTTATTTACTTTATAAGTAGGGAAAAAAAAAAAAGAAAAACTTTTTCTCGTCTGAAACCTACATTTCAATCGAGAGTTGAAAAGTGCTCGCATTTGTAGAAAAGGGAATGGTTTCCGATCGTGGAGGAGGGCTTTCTATTTTGAGCTTTCATTTCTTGACGTATGACGAACGTGAACAACAACGTGGATATGAAACAGGAACCCGGATTTTCCCCGTCATGTAAACAAACATAAATATTCCCTTCTTTCGCTCTGAGTTCTATTCTGGTATGGGTGCTATAACATGTGCAAAAGACGAGTAAAATTTTGTGTAAAATAAGAATTTCCCAGCGAAGAAATGAGAGTTAGAAATGAACCTTAGACTATTCTTTCCTTTCCAATAATGAGTTGTGTAAAAGAGTGCATTTACACAAAAGAAGTTTTACATCAAAAGTAAACAGTACAGAAGCTCTGCCATATTTTAATTTTTTGGACAAAAAAAAATCATGTCGTGTAAATAACATTTGGTATATTAATGACATTTCTTTGATACCCAACAATAAATAAATCATAATCTCAATACAGGAAGTATGCGTGCGTGAATAAATATGGCCCTTTTCCCTAATGAATGATTAACGCTCTGTTAAACAATGCAGGAGTTGATAGATTTCATTCCCAATTCAGGCATGAGTACTTAAGAGTTGTGGAATCTAGTTTAATCCTTAAATCCTAGTCGAATTAACCTGAGTACAAAAAAAATCCTCAGATAATCACTATCAACCCTTAGTAGAGCATTATACTTAAAATATCATTCAATCGTAAAATGAAAATTAAAATTGGTAATGAAAACTTCAATTCGATCATTTGAACAATAAAGTATTTATCGCGCCTCACAGAAGATATTGTAATGAAATCGGGCAAAAATAAGATGGATCTGACAGAGGTTTGAAATCCAGAAACAGTGTATCTTCTTAATCCACATTTGAAAATGTCGTTTTCAGATTCGAACGTAAGCTTAAAAAAATTCTTAGATTCCTATAACAGACTATTCCAAAACATTCATTTTATGCAATAGTTATACTATTTAGTCAAAGTTAAATAGCAACTTAAATAGTATTTAATTTAGGTTAAACGTCTACGTGTGACTGCGGTATCCTAGTTGGTTATAACGTTCAGAAGTCAGTGAGTTCCAACCAAAGATCCGCCAGATTCCATAATGGCGGCCGGGGTAATATATCATGCTCGTAATGTCCACCATATGAAATGATACCTGGGGGGTAGCAGGTCAAATCTGTGGATCTTCTGCTTGGTCCCTGCATCTAAATTAGGAAGAAACATTCACTTTCGGGACAACGATAGCACACCAACTTGGTGCTCCACAATGTAAATTGCCAGTATTTCGCCCCTCTTATTGCTGAATGAATTTATCCTCGTAGAAGCTGGCATTGTAAATAAAAAGTTAAATAGCCATAAGTAAACAATAATAAAAATGCAAAGCAATACAAGCGAATAATTGTGACACGTTATTAATATTAACATAAAAATAATGCAATAAACTTACATTTATTTCAAAAATATTCACCGTAAATGAAACACCCTGAAGGAAGCCTGCAAATAACGTGAAATTTACAACATGCATTAGCAGGGGTGATATATGCAAATGATTAGAATTTTAGTGCACACGCACATCACGCGTGACACTGGCGCCACTTCAAAGCGATATTTAAGGCTTGCAGATTTCGACAATTTCAAGTTCGTCAATTGTGTTTCGCTTTTTTTTTTTTTTTTTTTTTTTCCAAAAAAACAATCAATTATGCCTCGTAGAAAACGGCGAACATTTTTGATCAAGTATCCGAGTTCGACAGAGGAAGGACGGTGGCGTACCGAGATTGGGGATTATCTTTCAGGAAAATAGGTAGTCGTGTTGGATGAAACCAAGCAGCTATAATGGGGATGTGATCATTGGATGCAGGAGGGTACGACGGACAGATGTGTTCGATCACATGCACTTCAGTGCACCACTTCACAGGTGATGACAGTTAAAATGTGCACATGGCGGTGACAGACACGCTCAGTCACATATCGAACAGTACATTCAGTCTGTAACCTCTCATCCAGTGTCGACGCGTTTATAGCAGAGTAGTCTGTCCGCAAGACGTTCATTGTTTCATCAACCCTTGATGCAGAACCACAAACGTCTCCACCAACAACGGTGCGATGTAAGAAGGATGTGGTCGGCATAAAGGAAAGAAATTGTCTTTACGGACGAGTCACGCTTTTATCTGAAACACCACGATGGTCGCATTCGAGTCTAGAGACACCGTGAAGAGAGGATGCTGAACAGCTGCGTTTTGCACCGCTATACTGGTCCTGCACTAGGTATTATGGTATGGGGTGGTATAGCATATCACTCTCGCACTCTTCTAGTACGAACTGCTGGTACTTTAAACAGCCAGCGCTACATCCCGATGTGTTGGAGTCAATTGTCCTCCCTTACCTTCAAAGCTTTCCCACAGCCATATTTCAACAGGATAATGCATGACCACACGTGGCACACATTTTCCAAGAGTTCTTCGTCAATCGCCAGATTGAATAGCTTCCCTGATTCGCTCGCTCTCCACATCTTTTGCCAATAGAAAGCATGTGGTCCATGGTTGCTCAACGATTGACCCAGACTACATCCCCAGCTGCCACACCAGATCATCTTTGATTACGTGGGGAAGATGCTTGGTCTACTGTTCCTCAAGAAAACATCCAAAGTATCTTTGAATCAAATCCGATAAGTATGGCAGCGGTGATCTCCAACAATGGCGGTTACTTTGGCTTCTGATTTTGGCAGGAACCACATTTCACCGAAGTCTATAAATTTACTCCTTTGATACCTTAGCAACATGTTATCTACAAAATAAATTTTTTTGTGATATCTCTTGTCTGTCTAGCTGTTTAAATTCAAATGACCAGCAATGTATATAAAAAAACCTTTTATGTAATTTGTGTATATATATTTGCTAGAGAGATGCTGATAAACTCAAGCGATAATAATAATAGATCTAGGATTTTTCTAATATTTGTGGAAGAATGATTAAAAAATTTCGAAATCATAATAATAAAAAAATTTTAATAGCATCTTAAGTTTCTAATATTAATGTAAAAAAAATTTACAGTGAATCTTTTAAACAATTATTCAAACGAACCAATTTTAATGATATGATTTGAATTAATATATAAATTTTTTTCAAGTTAGATTATTTATGTGAATACAGTAAATTCCCAACTATCCGAGAATTTGAGTGACGCCGTTGCGCGGATAAGCAGATTTCTCACATAATTTATAAATTTATGGGAAAATGGAATAAATCCAAGTAAATATGCATTTGAACAATTTAAACATTCAATAGCTAACGTATACACGCTTATTACTTGAGGAATGATAAAATTATATTTACTATTCACAAATTTGTTCATAATTTACTTTTTCAAAAAATCCTTAAAAAGTTTCCGTTTCTTTACATTAAAACACTTTCTTATTTATCACAGGGAGAGAGGGGAGATTCAGGCATCGCAAATAATTCACGATACACAATGGTTAATTGATATTTACTATATACGATATAAAAATTTAAATAATGTGTCGTAAATGATTGTATTTAATGTTTAAAAATGTGCTTCCACCATTTATTAAGATTAAGTTTAATTAAAAATTATTGAATCTACAATTTAATTAAAATATACAAAAATGTTGGTAAGAGTTTTTACGTTAAAGATTTTTGTATACTCTATTCTTAGATTAGTTTGAAAAATTTATAATCATTAATATGAGACCAATACAAATTAAAGATACGAATGATACAACGTATTAAATCTCTAATCAGTAGTTAAAATCGTAAATTGCTTTGAAACTAATAAGTGCAAGAAATCCATTAGTGAATCACATACACTAGTGAGTTGAAGGTTACAAATATTTTCACTTCATTATTCCTCACATTCAGAGTAGCGAGATTCCAATAATTTAAAAAGGGTGTAGCTCCCTTTACTCCCTATAATCCCCTATAATTCATCACTCCATATAGATAATAATTAAACAGTACTTATATAAGTGATTAAGTGATATATTGTTTAGAAATTATTATTTTCTCAAAATTCTATAATGAAATTAAAAGTAATGTAAAAACTGTGTTTATCATTCGAGGTTAAAATGCCTGATTAATTTTTTGATATTTTTTAATGAAATTATTTTTAAAAGCAATTTTTAACGATTTTTTTTTATAATTTACAGTTAGATTTTTTATTCAAATGATTAAGAAAATTATTTAAAATGTTTCAGCTGAATATTAATCATGTAAAAATTAAAATACAACTAAGTACAAAAACGTTAGCACTTATAAGTTGTTAATGCAATTCCAGTTCAACGCAAGTTAAAAATAGTTTACTTCTTATGAAGAATTATCCATTTGTATAAAAATTATCTGATGTTATTGAATAAAATTAGGCTAATAAAGAATTTGCTGAACTCAATGAAATGTTAGACAACCATTTAATCCGAACAAGGCGAACTCTCTCATCTGTAATTTATTTACTTTTTATAATTTAATAAATAATTAAATTATAATATAAATACTTTGTTTTAATGTATGATCGAAAAAAATAAAATAATAGGCCTTTATCCCTATTATTTAACTTAATATGAAAATTTAACTTAAGAATGAAAAATTGTTCGAGCATTAAAAAATATGAAAATATTGATTTAAGTAAAATTTCCTATTTAAAATAATTTAAAAAGTTTTTCCTGATTAATCAGTAAAATTTTCATAAAATATTATTTTTGTTTACCAAGTGGTACTACCTAAAATGCATAAAAAATTTCAAGGGTGATTTTTGACGCAAAATAAGAATTTATGCTTCTACAGAATAAAGCAGGATATTTTTCTTGACATCAGAAATATATGAGACTTAAGAAATCCAATTTTCAGGCAAATGACAATATGACTTTTTTTTTAACTTTTTTCAAACATTTTTAAAATATTTCTCTCTAATTTTTAAAAAAATTACACATTTAGATTTCTAGGAATTCATTTAGGTATACATTTTTTTAGAAATTTAGTAATGGTCAATATTTAATATCATATTATTACATAAAACACTTACAAAATACTTTAAATTTCAGATTACTTTTTTCTTAATGTACAATGTAGGTAATGTACTATGTACTTTATAAAATTCAAATAAATGAAAGTTGAAAATTTGAGAAGACATACACATAATTTAATATGGAAAAAGTGAGATATTTTAGTATTTAATTTCATATTTAAATTTCAATATTCAAATAAATATTTAACAATTTTATATTACTTCATTTCAACTGCTTTTGTTTTTCGAAAAATATAATTATTTTAGAAAAATGTAAACATTTTAATATATCAAAATCTTATAATTGAGGGATAGAACGAATTATTTACCTGTGACAACAATTGTTTTCCCATCAAATCTGGCATCGGCATCGCAATATTCTGTCGTTCGGATAAAATTCCTAATCAAGAAAATCAAGCCCCCAATCACAGCTAATGGAAAAATCACAATAAATGCATATACTGATAAAGTTCCTTCTAGCATTTTGGGCAAATGCTTCTAGAAAGATGAATAAAATAATTACAACTAGAAGAATAAAATAAATTTGTAAAAAAAATATTGATTATGTTAGAAAAAAGCAGATGGTAAACCCTCTTTCGAAGACCAAACAAGAGAGAGAGGAAAAGTTGAGAAGCATTCACGAACACCCCCACAAACACTCAATGAGCATGCGCAAAAGTGTGAAAGTTAAAATTCGGCCCGGATGATTTTTGTTTTAAAAACGATGAAATTTTCAGAAAAGTATATAGCTTAATATTATACGAATCTGCAAATTTTCGATGCAAATTTTTTACTA
This sequence comes from Latrodectus elegans, assembly GCA_030067965.1. NCBI lineage: Eukaryota > Metazoa > Arthropoda > Arachnida > Araneae > Theridiidae > Latrodectus > Latrodectus elegans. The sequence continues at coordinate 76,270,627 of CM057810.1, forward strand.
GCTTCATGCATTTCATCCATATATTACAATGAATAGCTTGGATTAGATGAATACAAACACAATTTACAGAATTACGTGAAATAGGTCAAACAGAAAAACTATTTCTTATCGTTACAATAAAAAAAAATAATTACTCAGTATAATAATGGTAATTAAAGATATCTTCATTTATTTAGGCTTCCCGTTTAGGGAAAAAAAAAAAAAAAAAACAGAAATTATCTCTGTTTATAAAATCAAAAACATACGAAATCTGATTAAAGTTTTCAAAAAACTTAATGGTCTTACTTTTTATTGAAAATAAAATTTTGTCCTATTAATAATTTAATAATTTTGGCAGACTATCCTGTCATCATATATAATATATTTTAAATGTGTATTATACAATAACGGAAAAAAGTATATTTGCTTCAATTTTTTTCCTTCCAAATAGTAATTAAACTATGTTTTAGCCTTTCAAATTAAATCATTTATACTATGGAAAAGTAAAAAAAAAATGCATGTAAATTTATCAGGTACTTAAATTTTACAAGATATTAAAAACATATCAAACTTGTATTACACATAACTCAAGAATATTTTTTGAAAGAAATAGTGGCAACAATTTCATTCATCTTGAATTCATAGGATCTGAACAAAAATGCGATATTATAGGCATAAAAAGTTTCTAAAAAATTTGAATGAATAATTAAGCCCTGTTTTGAATTATTTTTATCTAATAAATTAATTACAAAATCAGATAGTACACTATATATATATCAAGATTTAAAAATTACAAAAACAGTTTTAAAAGAAGCAAAACACTTTTTCTAACATAAAGGAAATGTAAATTAATTTACTCAATATCCAATTTAATTTACTCCATTTAATCAAAATATCAAACTGAGAATTATTAAATCTTAAAAGATATAGTGTTAACGCAGATTTAAATTAAAATATTTTAGCTGAAAATTTTCAGACGTAATCTGTGAATTATATCTTTTTTTAATTCATAGTATAATTACTTTCGGATAAGATATTCGTTTCTTTTGAGACCTGTGATTTAAGTAAATTCCTAATCATAATAATCATCCACGTTTAAGTTAGGAATTAAATTCATGAGCGTTTGAAATTATCCAAAGCATTGCTCATTCAGCTATTAGCTCTGCATCTACTCTGTATACAAGCACAAATAAAATTTCACTTTCATAGAAAAAATCTTATAAGAACTCTCTTCATTTAACAGATTATATAACAGACTAACGAGCAATTACAATAAATAAATTATGCGTATGAAAAGGCACTTAAAGCACAAAATAAGCTAAGTACTGTAACCAACATAATACAAGGGATAAACAATCACACATAGAAGAAAAATTATTGCAATTACAGTAAGTAAATTATTGTGATGAGCATAATAATATGAAGAAACGAACGCACACAGATGTAAAACTTTCTTTTTAATGGCAAGTCAACAAATTACGGCATGGAAAAAACTAACATTTAAAAATACTGTAAATTGCATCTTTGCATTTTATGTGAATTACAATGTAAAACTGCATTTTTGACATTTAAGCCATTTATTACATTTTAATAGAAATGCATATCATATGTGTTTAGTTATGTTTCTTATATTACTTTACAATGTATTATTTGCCTTAGACTGTTAAGAGCAAATTCAGTTTCATTTTGCTTCTTTTTCCACTCCAACCACCGCATCAACAAAGCGAGTCGGAAGGGGGAAAAACAGATCTGATTCATTTTTCATGCTTCCCCGCAACATTTTGAAGAAGCGTAGATTTCTCTGGTAGTCATATTTGGACACCACGTGCCATTCCGTCTAGTCACGTGACTCTCTCCCCCGCATCTTCAAAAAAAATGCAAAAATGACGGCTTGGTGAGTGAACTGGATTCCTGTACTTATTTTGTTCTTTATTTTATGGTTGGTAGAAGAGTGGGAAAGGAATTACAGCATTTGGATGATTTCGAGCAATTAACCTGTGAAGTTCGTTTGATTCATCTCCAATTCCATCAAAATTTACGTTGGTTAATATAAAAAACAGTATTCTCTAGAATTATTAAAAATATTTCTATTTTAAAAGTAGATATAGACCAAAGGAGTTAAGTTTGCACTTTCCAAGAAAAAAACTGACATTCGTTTATTTAACACCCCATAAAACTAAAGCCTGTAGTCTTATTTTTAAGCGCTTAATTTCTGAATTGGAAATAACCTTGTTCATATTTAACTTTTGCAATATACTCTTGTTCGGATTAAGAGAAAACTCTTATGAAGATTCTAGTAAAAATGCTATCGCGTAATTTAAATATATGTCTGAATGAAATACCGATCGAGTAATTCAAGAATAAATTTACATGGGTAGCTGCCAAAAAGGCCTTAGGGTAATACCTACAATTCTTCCATTTACATACTTAAAAATAAAGTTACTACCCCGTTAAAGCTTATTTCTGGCAGTTAAATTGTTTTTATTCTGATAAAATTTAATGCAAAAAAAATTAAATCTGATAAACCCATTATTCTTCAGACCAGACTGCGAGTTCAAATCCTAAACGTAATCAGATGTATCGATAATACTTACATTTTTCAAACTGTGTTCAAAAAAAATAAATACAAGTACATTTTTAAAAAAATATAAGACCCTTTTACAACAACAGCAAACTTTAAGGTTTTAGTGAAGCTCTGAAAAAACATTACAGTAAAATTCGATATAAGAAAAATATTTCTTGTGCCTTTATTATTAAAATTCTGTTTTTTTTTTTTTTTTTTTTTTTTTTGTCCAGTTTTTGGTGTTACAGTAACTTTACCTTTGGAAATAAAAAAAGTTAAAACTTTTATCTAAATGAATATTAATTTAAAAAAGAATGTGATGCGATCTCTTTCCGTGTAATAATTCTTGAGTTACGCATTTTCTTTTAATGATAAAAATTATATTACATACGAAGTTGAGGAATTTTTAATCAACTTCTTAGCAGAAATCTTCTAATTTTTCGTTATTTTTATCTTGTGTACATATTTCCTGGTATACAAACACACATATGCATTTATACGTACATACATAAGTTTGTGTGTGTTACCCTAAAAGTGATTAATCCGATAATTATACATAATAATCGTGATTATTCACAATCCCCACAAAACTTGACCATTGTGTGTGAATATTTATCAATTTTACGAGTAAATATATATAATTCCCAACTCAATGGGGAATGTGATACATTCTGACTATTTTATATAAAAATAATATTTTAATTAATTTATTTTTTATTAATTTATTATTTAATTAAATATTTTATCAATATTAAATGTTTCGTGCTTAAGAATTTGCAGAGCATCATGTGATAACTTTGAGTAAAACTTATAAGTTTCCAATTTAAATAACAATGGCTCTTTTGAACGCTTGTTTCAGTAGATATTTTAAGACATGTATTTTAAACAAAAGCATAAGTTATAAATCTGGCGTAAAAGTTATTGTAAAATACAAAATGATCGAAATTTCTAAAAATGAAATTAGCTTGTTTTTTTTCAATACATATTTCAATTTTATCTAAACGAAACAGATTTTTAAATTAAATATTAACTAGAACTACTAATTATAGATAATTTTTAAGTAATTTTAACTAAAGGACCTGGAAAAGGAAAACTATTTAGATTTATTAGAATGTATAGTAAGCAGTTCTCTGCCAAAAGAAATTTAATTTGTATTCTAAAAAAGTACTTATTTATATTTGGTTGCAAGTTTACTTATTTAGATACATTAAACTGTTATCGCATTTAAAATTACGTAATTTTCCACATTTATTACATTTATTCTTATCAGGTTTGCATTTTGTTTAGGAAATGAATCGTTAATATTACTAGCATTCAGAAAAATTATTTTCTAACACAATCTCAAAACAATAATGCTTTGTCTAGAAAATCTTCCACAAAAATTAATTTTTCTTCCCGAATTGCGAACTGATTTCTGGTGTACTACTTGAAACATTTTCCTTTATCGTCTTTAAATGTATCAATTTCGAACTTCTAATATCATTGCTAATAAATTTCATGAGTCACTTCTTGCTCTGTCCAGATCTTGTGCTGTAGTTTCACTGTGTCATCCATATTACCTAAAGAAAATATAAGATTTGAAACTTCCAACGTCACATTTTTGCCTGCGACTCATAGCTTCATCACTTTTTCCAAATTTTCTTACTTGTTTTTGCCTAACTAAAATATATGTATGATTAAAATGGATGACTTCATCATTCTCCCTCTGAAACACAAAATTAATTGCAGGCAAACAGTATTTTAGAAATAAATCCTTAATTTTCACATTGGAATCATCTTCTATTTCATTGTTGGTTTTATTAGAAACGTTGTTAAATATTTCTATTAAAGCCTGGATTTCAGATCTAAGGTATTTGAAGGCGTCATTTGATAAAGAAAATGTTTTCAAATCTACTTTTGAAAGTATCCCAAACATTGCTTGATAAGGAATATCCTTGATATTTTCATGTAATGACATGTGTATCATAAGTTATACAAAACATATTCCGTGGTTCATTTACTAGTTTTATTGCTTTCCAACCAGGAACGTAGCTTATTTTCAATATCCTGATTTACATACTGAACCGAATTTAGAATCTGGGTGTGTCTAGATTCACCATGCACAATTTTTAAATCCAGCCCCATTGCACAACCTTCTTTCACCACCTGATTACTGAACACGAGATCACAGTAACTTTGAAGTATACTGCGAATCCTAAATATAAAAAATGTCATTTCAATGGTATACTATTTCTATACGTTTCTTTTAAGAGAATTCTACTGTATAAATTTCGTCCCAAAGTCTTAATACATAAGTTTGAAATCATTATTTGATTGCAACTGCAAGTCAGTAAAACCGTCTTGTATCTTGAGTTCTTTAGCACTTCGCAAGGCAACTTACATCTGATTTGCAAAGTTGTAAAGAAATTTTAGAATTACAGAATAAGAGACAATATAAGTTTCAACTCTTAATTTTCATCTGATTATATTTGTGACACAGAGAAACGACGAGTACCAAATGTAGACAGAGAAAAAAGTGGTCCACAAAATTTATTAGAGATTATATTAGACATTCAAAATGGAGAAGTTTATCTTTTAGGAGCAAAACAAGAAAAAAATTTTAAGAGGTATACCAGAAATCAGTTCATAATTTGTAAACAAAAATTACTTTTGGAATTTTGCTTCAAGATTTTCCAGATCAAGCTATATCACTTCACTTCGAGATTGTGTTAGAAAATCATCTTTTTGAAAGTCAATGATATTAACAATGTGCTTGATAGACAGAGCGCATATCTAATATGTGCAAATGGAAAAGATCTGGAAAATTTTTAAATGTCATAACAATCTAATGTATTTAAATAAGTAAACTTACAAGCAGGTATAAATAAATGTTTTTTATAGAATACAGGTTTAATTTGTGACATAGAAGTGTATTTAATAAATTCTAATAATTTAAATTGTTTTATTTTTCAAAGTTTTTTTTATTTAACAAGACTTAAAAACTATCAATAAGTACTAGTTAATATTTAATTTAAAATTCTGTTTTGTTTAGATAAAAAATAAAGTATTTGCTGAAATAAAAAGACAGACTTTATTTTACTTTTAGTACTTTTGATCATTTCGTATTTTTCAATACTTTTTACGACATATATATTACTTATGTTTTTGTCTAAAACATCTGTCTTAAAATATCTACTGAAATAAGCGTACAAAAAAGTCAGCGTTATTTAAATTTTTATATTGAAAGATTATTGTAAGATTTATTTTATGTCATCATGATGTTTTTCAAATGCTTTTAAGAACGAAATGTTTAATATTGCTTGGGAATATTTATTTTTCGAATTATAATATACTTTTTCTACAAAATATCCAAATTAATCGCATTCCCCAGTATGAGTAGGGGATTTCATATATTTAACGGCAAAAGTGATAAATATTCAATAATTTAACATAATTTAAGTTTAATATGTTATATTCTTGCGCTCTATATACATAAGCACAGATTCAGTCAAATCTTAATAATCCTTTGTGAAAACGCCTATATTAATTGTGAATAAAAACTGTATATATTTTTAAAAGTTTTACTATGTCAAAGAATTATTTTAAACTTAGAATATATACCTATTAAACTTGTTTAATTTGATAGAAAAAGAAAAAAAAGTGGTGTTTATGTATATATATATTTCACACAATCATCACACTTTCACTTCAGCACACATTCATAATACATCTTACTTTCGTGTGTAATGTAACATTTTATAACATCTTTCATGCGTAACGATGTCATATAAAAACGTCTATAATTTGACACAGATGCCGTATAATCCATGAATCCAAATTCTGAATTTTTTTGACAATGAAGAAATGCTGTCAAGATGACGTATTGTGACGTGACGTGCACGATGATGTTAATACTATGGTTACCAAAATATTTGGTAACCATAGTATTAACATCATCGTGCTAATTTCTGCATTATTCTTATATATCTCCATATGTATGACGTAATAAAAACGAGGTTGACAGATACATAAGAAAATCCGCCAAAAAATCGCCAGTTTCAGAATTTGGCATTATGCATTATACGGCACACTTAGGCCAATAATTTTATTTTACTGAAGATCTTTATTATAAGTACGTCGTGAAAATTTCTGCAATTTTCGTTAATCGATAACTCAAAATAGTTTTTAATTACGAAATGAAAAATGTATAACATATTGTTGTTAAAATTGAACACTTATTAATCGATTTCTATTTATTAAGAATGTTCATCGATAAAAAAAAATATCGATGATTCGGTTTTAGACAAAATTGTAAAATAAGCGTAGGTTGAAATGAAACCAGTAGGCTGGCGCAGAGGCCTTCATGTGGGTGGGTATAGTCCGATTCGCTGGCTTCGACTTCGTTTGAAAGCATTCGATTTAATATTAATCCATGCAGACAATAAATATCCAATCATTTATATTAATCGCCGAAACAATAGCAAGTGTACTTCCGTGCTAACTAGATGAAAGAAATCCTTATGCATCAAATATTGCTATTGAGAGAAATAACTTTTCCTTTAGGAAAATAAGTTAACAAATACAGTAAGTAAAATCCATTTGCTTCAATTAAAATGACTAAGATTTTATTAAGTAACTCGTTTGTATTTGGTGTATCATCTCTTTGCTATTACATAATGGGAAAATGTATTAATTTTACAATAATATAATCACTTAATTGTTGAATAATTTCACTTCAAATAATCGGATTAATTATGTTGAATTAACATGCAACTTAGCAATGAACAAGAAACTAACTAAAGAAGAATTCAATAATTCATTTCGCAAAAATTTTTAGAATATGGAAAAAAAACTAACGTTTATAAAGGCTTATTGTACAGAACTTATCTCTTTTTCGTTATTATTTCTCTCGATATCTTTCAGCAGCATTATTTTTCATTTTATTTCATTTTTATTGGCTCAGTTATTTATTTTAAATAGTACCAAATGTGACTCACCGAATATTTATAATATATAATAGAACTCTTAACGAAAAACAAAATATTTACCAGCCTTTGGATGAGTGATTCGTTGTATATCGATATTTGGATATTTTTCAGTAGGTGGAAATTTTTCAAGTTTTCTCATTTACAACAAAGATTTGCAATTATGTTCTTCGAAAGTATTGTATGAAGTAGAGCTTATGGATAAACCTGACAATATATCTAGGCACAGGTGTCGTATAATCCAGTGTTCCAAATTCTGAATTTTTTTGGTGAGAAGAAATGTTGCTAAAATGACGTATTGTGACGTACGTGATGATGTAAATAGTAGGATTGGGTGTATAACCGGATATCTAATGTCCATCAGCTTCTAGAAAGGGAAGATATCAATTGAATGAAGTGGCCAGCGTATTCCCCTGATTTATGTTCTATGCGCAGTATGTTTCAGGGCCATATAGACCAACAACCAACATTTTCTTGCCACTATTCTAAAAATCGTTTTATTTACAAGACGTTTATTTTGAACATCTTGTATATTTATTTTCATTTAGTAATTACAATTAAATCAATCATTATGTAATGAAAAATAAGTTTTAGAACAAATTGACGACTTTATAAAAATTGACGTCTTTACAGAGTATTTCAATGTATTGCTAATAATTTCAGTAATTAATTTCTTCTTTATCGTGTGTCATTCAACTCGTAAATAAAGGAATGATGAATATTATTTTATATCAATAAAGCAAAATAATAGCTAAATTCATATCTGCCATTTTTTTAAAAAAATATTCTTTGCCATTATAGTTTTATTACTAACCAATATAATCTTTTCGTTTAATTTTATCAAATTATAGCACATATTGATAAAAAAAATAGTGAAATAAGCTAAATGTTTTGAAAAATTTCTTATTTACCTTGTATATCTCCTTCCAACGTTATTTAATGATTAATTGCAATCTAAAGAATTCTTACTTTTTTTGCTTTATCAAAAAATAATAATAAAATATAAATATCTATATACTTTTGATACTTTTTTCAAGTAAAAAATTCTAATAGCTTTTTTTGGTTAATTAATTAAATTATCAAAGATAAAAAAGAATTATACTTTTTCATTCAAAAATAATTTTTATTCTTCAAAACGCTTTTCACTACATTAATTACTCTTAATAATTATCGTACGGTATCTATTACAGCTTGTTTATTTACTAAAAATAACAAATCTGTTAAAAAATATTGCATTTTCATCGTTTAGTGCTGTAATTCTTGGCTGCCGTAAATTATTATCTTGTTGATTCATGAATAATCATTACAAAACTTTCTTTTTAACCAAGATGTTTTCTCAAAAGTCCTATTATTTTGACCATGTATTTAATTTAGGACAAGAAGGCAGAGAATGCACTATTCCTTCAAACAGAAATTATTAAATTATTTCAAGTCTTTCAAAATATATTAAACGCTTTTAACGTTTAAAGTCTTTCAAAAATTAAAAAAGGCTATTCAGACTTTGTAGTTTGAAAAGTTTAATAGAAAAAAATCTTGGGACAACTTTTGTCTGAACACCGACTTTTCGAATTTTTTAAATGTAAAATCCGAATAATTTGCAGTTTCAAAAAAAATCTCGCAAAATATATATTTTTTTTTTTTTTTTTTTTTTTTTTTTGCGATTTGGAAAATATTTTCTTGCAGATTTTGAGAATAATTTTCAAGCCACAGTGTTCATCAGAATAATTATTGTCAACAGAAAATAAATGCTACAATGGCAGACTTCTCAAAAATTATACATTGTAAAGAGTGGTCTGCATAATATTCAAGGTTATTGTTGAGCAGCATATTTCTTAAATTATCTCTACAATGTGGCACACCGTGCCTTAAAATACACAACTCTTAGATTTCAAGGATATATTAACCTAAATCTCCAAAAAAATCAAATTTATTGAAAGATAGTAGGGTTTTCAGACAAAAATATTTCTGAAAAAGAAAATCAATCTATATGATTGAAGATGCTGTTCTTAAAAATATTATGAATGCGTAATAAAATCAAGTTCTCTATTTAATTTTCGAATGGAAAAATGCGAGCTCAGCTAACTGGAAAGTTTACCTGGACCTTTTCCAATTAAAAAGGACCATCACCGCTCCCTCCTACTTGACTAAATATACTTTGCACTTTTGAAGTGGTGTGTGGAATTTTATTCTTGGATCCACTAAATGCCACTCGGGAATTTTGAAAACTGTTCTCCATACCGGAAACCTGTCGAATAAATAAAGTGAAATGATGGTATAACGATTCAGATGAAAATTAATTGGATTCATAATTTGACATCGCTCTGCACTACATTATAGGCTATATTGGCGACGATATGAACTAAGTTCTTAAGAAATTGAATTTTGAAACTAAACAAATGCAATGTATTAAGCATGTGTGTCTCTTGAGATTTGAACTCAGATCCATTGGTTGGAAAAGCAATATTATACAGGGTAACTCTTTCCACAAATGCGCTAAATAGTTATACGTTCTGATGTAATATACAAATTTGCAGACTTATATACCATAAAATTATGAAATATTAAAAATAAATAAATTCGATTTTAAAGTAGATTGAATAGTTTTGAGTTCTTTTTTTACAAATTCCATTAATAAATTATATTAATGGTGAAAAAAAACACACACTTTCGCTGACTGTACTTTGACCTGTACCTACCTTTGACTGTACTTTGACCTGCTTAAGCCGTAAATTCCGAATCAATATTAGCAATTACGGCGAAAATGAGTATCAAACATACGAACTGTTGAAATGAATACTAGACTGTCACATTTATCAGATTAAACAAGTCTTCTTACATCTTCTCATGGTTGTTAATCTTAGAGTATTATATAAGTATAAAAATATACGAGCGATATAATAATTGACATATTTCATGTAATATTTAATTGATAAGAAGTTTTACCTTTTAGCCGGTGACAAATTAATTCTTTAATTATGATTTAACTTTTGTGTTCAACATTATTTAAATTTAAGTATGTTCAGATTAAAACATAAGAGAACAATATTTTACAATCAAATAGTGGCCATCAAGAGCTTGGTGCCTTTTTTACTGATACCCTTTTCGAAATCTACTTTTACTTTACTTTAGCCAACGCCCATTCTTGGCCTTTCGGCCATTTGACGCCGATCCTCCCAATAACGGCTGACGACATCGTCATCTGGATGTAGAGCAAGTGCAGAGTACTGCTTTAGATGGTCGGCATCCATCTTAGCATGGCCACACATCAGCCTTCATCAGCAGCCAGGCCAAGCCAGTGTAGGTGGACGCCCAGAAAGTCGTGTCCAGTGGTAAGGCGAAAGCCGGCAACAACCTCGGCTCTCCAGGTGACTTGGGATCCGGACAGTGGCGAGGGTTTCCCATCACTTCCCAATACTCCCTTCTCTTAGGGCCACATTAGAGGACTTGTTGATGTAGATATTGATAATTATCTTAGCTCTACTAAGGCTCAGAGGAACTTCTGTGTAAGCACTATCTGCCCCAAGTTTGGCCTTTTTGTCTGCTTTTTCGTTTCCAGGGATTCCGATGTGACTTGGCATCCATTGGAGAGTTACAATACAGCCCAGCAAGATGAGCTTCGTCAGTTTTAAACGGCACTGGATAGTTCAAAGGCAGTCAGTTGAATTATTGTTACTTAGAGCCAAAATTGCTGCCTGGGAGTATATGAGGAAGGCAACTTTTTCAGGGGCCAGGCCAAAAGCAAGTAATTGATTTGTAGCCTCGTGGACTGCAGCGACTCCTCCGTCGTAGTTCCTGGCATATTTTTCCACGGCCAGTGAGTCTTCGAATAGCCAGCAGTACCAACCCGCGCCTGCTCCGTTCGATTCAGGGAATTACGAACCGTCGGTGTAAATGTGAAGCGACTCATTAGGGGCATATCTTTTCTCGATAGAGTCCAAGGCGCAAGCTTTGAGCTCTTCGGGAATGGCCTCTGTCTTGTTGGATGACAGATTAATCAAGTCAAATCGGTAGATAGGAAGTGCAGGCACATCTGTCGTAAAACACTGAAGTGGAGCCTGGAGAGATGCAGGCAATGGCAGCTTGTCTTTCTGCATGAATCAGTGGCGATGTCTGGATCTTAAGTCTCTGTGATGCACATTTGAATCCGTTCCAGTGCTTCCAATCTACTCTTCTTGCTCTCTCCCAAAATTTAAGAGTGAATTTGTCTCGCCGAATGTTAAGGGGTTCAATGCCAGTCTGGAGCTGCATTGCTGTTATTGGAGTAAATTTAGCTCCACCTGTTATAACTCTGAGTGCAGTGTTTTGCACGACATCATATTTTTAAAGTTTGGTCGTGCTAGCCAGTGTCACAACTTCACAGCCATAGTCCAGTACAGGCCGAACGTAAGTCTTATAGACTGTGGTTAGAACATCTTGTGTGGCTCCCCATTTCGTAGCAGTCAATCTTCTTAGAAGATTTGGACGCTTTTGACTCTTTTCTGATGTGTCTGTGATGTGTGAGTTCCAGCAGAGTTTGCTGTCAAGGTTAACTCCAAGGTATTTAGATATTGAGACATGTTTAAAAGAGAGTCCCTTGTATACCAGATTAAAAGTCTGCTGTTTGGTAGACATGGTGAACAGTTGGAAAACTGTCTTCTCGGTACTGACTTCCAATTTATTCACGTCGGCCCATGTGCCGAGATTCAGAAGTGACTTATTCATGACATCTTCCAGGGATTTGATATTACTGCCCGTGACCCATGTTGCAATGTCGTCAGCAAAGAAGAGACATGATACTCCTGGAACTCTGTGGATGGCAAAAGTAAGGTCATCTATCATGATGTTGAAGAGAAGACACCTAAGAACTGCTCCCTGGGACAGGCCTTGACGTAACTGTCTCCATGGAGAGGTGGCATTGAAAAACTTGCATCGAACGTAATATTGCGAAAGGAAGCTCTTCACCCAGTTCAACATATTTTCTGTCACACCCAGTTTCTTTAATTTATGGATCAACATGCCACGCCACACTTTGTCGTAAGCAGCCTTGAGATCCCCCAACACGGCAAGAGTGGATTGCTTACGATGAAAACTGTCTTTAACAGCTTGTGTAAGTTTAGAAACCTGATAAATGGTGGATCTATGCTTGCGAAATCCTGCTTGACAGTCACTAATGGCACCTTTTGACTCTAAGAATTTATGGAATCTGCAGTCTATCATTTTCTCAGCAACCTTACAGCTGACCCTTTTAAGTGAGATGGGTCTGTAGCTGTTAAGACTGTCTGCAGATTTTCCTTTATTTAGCAGCGAAATAGCTTCAGCTTTAGTCCATTGGTTAGGTATTGTGGTTTTCCAAATTAGGTTGATGAGTTCAAGAAAAGTATTCAATGCCTGGGAACATAGATTGATGATGAGTTCTGAGAAAATTCCATCAGGTCCTGCAGACTTTCCTTTCTTAAGTGAAGTGATTGCTAAAAGCAGTTCGTTATGGGAAAAGTCGCTGTTGAGGAGAAGAGAGTCTTGTTCATTTGGAAGTGGAATAGGACCTTTATTGAGAATAGATTTTCAGTCTTTAGCGGTAATAGGGAGCCTGCTGATTGCTGCATAGTTCTTGCTGAGGGCAGCAGCAACTTCAATGGGACTGGTGAGTACCTTTCCATTTGTGGATATTGGCTCCCACTGTCGAGATGACTTTTCATTGTTGAGGCTCGAGATAAACTTGTGCGCCTTCGGGCCATCCCTGCAAAAATCCAGTCTAGCAGCAAATGATCTGTATGTGGCTCTTTTGGAGAGAATGATAGAGCGTTTCAGCTTGGCTTGGTATTTTCTGAGAAGTATGCTGTCTTTGATATCTTTGGAAAATTCGGCTCAGCATCTTGCTACGTTTCTTTCGGTCCTTAAAGTCTCAAGTGACTCATTTCTATGAGGGAAGGTATTTCTTCACTTGTCCTCTGGGGATTGATTCTGCAGCTTCCTGCAAGATTCCCTTGGCAAAGATGGCAGCAGATAGATCAGGGTTGTCATTCTCTAGATCTTCGGTGACGTATTTATTAGAAAGCTGGGAGTACTTTTGCCAGCGAGTTTTTTGAAGTTCCAGCGAGTAATTTTACGTGGCCTGGGTTGTGTACGCTTATATTGTACCAGCAGGTACATGAAACGATGGACACATTCATCCAGGGGATCCTCAAGAGAAAGTGTCGACCTGTTTGTTAGATTGGCATGAGTAAAAGCAAGGTCAGGAGAGCTATAGTAGCCAAAATAGGACAAGAAGGTAGGTCCCGAGTGAATTCTAATTAGAGAAGAGTTGTCTAAGAGTTCTTCAACGTCTTTACCAGTAGCACTAGTGTTGGAGTAACCCCATCGAGATGAATGGGCATTAAAATCTTCCACGAGGATGGTGTTGCGATGTTGGCTGAGATAGGCGATTAGTTCGAGTTTGGGGTGTTATTGGGTGGGTTGTAAAGGCCGATAACTTTGAAATGGATCTTGTCCTTCCATACATCCATGCACAATGCCTCCAGTTTATCGCTGCTGTTCATTTCATGAATAATAGTGTCTTTAATTTCAATACAGTCACGTACAAAGATGAATATGCCAGAGGTGACTTGTCTTGATCTTTTGATTAAAAACAAGGTATAGTTTGGTATTTGATAAAAGATAGGAGCTTCCGTAGAGGCACCAGCTACGACAATAATAATGATGTCTGCGTCAAGTTTAAAAACATGAGTTTTCAGCTCAGTGAACTTCGGGATGTTCAAACCACTTCCGTTCAAGAACAAAATTTGGAGGTGGTTGTCCACGTCCCGAGAAGGACGGTTCTTTTTAACTTTTGAAGTCATATGTGGCTTCGTTCTATAGCTTGCGGCGATCACAAATGAATGGAGGCTCGAAAACGGCGATCGCTGTTACACATTTAGCACAACCCGGGAAGCACGTGTAGCTTTAGGGATGCTACGGACATGTAACTCTACCCCCCTTCCTTTTCAATATCTTAGAGCAATCTTTTGCTTTTGAGAACAAAGTATTGGTGCAATCTGTGTCATCAGAAATTTTTTTGAAATCTATGATTCGATTGAATTGAAAATATATTAAAACTTAATTACATTTAGAATAAATAAGTAAAACATGGTGAATAAAATTACTAAAAAGCTTACAAAAATCAGAATCCTTTTTCATGTCACATTTTGTACCAGAAAGTAATAAGGTCTATATAAATATAGTTTAAGACTATTGAGTTGATACAGATTGAGCATATAATATTTGCAGCATAATGTCCTTTCATTGCTGTGGTTTGAGTACTGAAATTTACATAGAATTCCAAATTATGTAGTGGTGAGATCACTTAGCCATAACTGGAAAACTAGTAAGTTATTAGACCATTATTTATAAATACGTCTTAGGATATTTAATAGGCCATCACTGGTAAGTCATGGTGAAGATGTTTAGCATAAATACAAATACAAAATGTTTATTTTTATACAACTTTTAAGACACTTACTAAAATTATGTTCTGTGATGCAATATAGATTTATTGTTCATTGTTAGATTCATAATATAAGCAATTATCAAAAGAACGGTGATAATTTCAAAACAAATCCTTTTATTCTAAAACTCCTGATTATAAGACCATTAGTTTCCGAGTGATCAGGTCTCTAATCTTCAATTCAATAATTCATGATAATAATTCTCACATTGATCATGGATGTATATAATAGTCTGCAATTCACTTTAAGCCTTAGAACGCTATCTGATTAGCATTCATTTGTAAAGCCTCCATTATCCTTAAATAAAATTTTCACAATAACATACGCAAGCTAACTTCAGCTTGAAATCTCAGTTCTGAAATTTGAGTTATAACAGCAGCTAGTTAAAATATGTATTGTTCCATCACATTGCTATTTTCATATTTGTATGTATCAAGGTATTACAAACTATATTATACATAGTTTCACTCATGGTAAAAATGAAATTAGAATGTTTAAGTTCGTTTAAAAAATTAATTAAATTGCGTTTATTAACTAATATGGATAAAATATTTGCCAAAACAATGATTTATTGTTGTCATTTATTAAATATTACTGTTGGCAATGTCGTAGCATTTGCATTGGAAAGTTAATCTATCTAAGGTTTTTCTTCTTGATTACAATTAACTTCCGGTTGTTCATTCCTACCAACAAAAGCAGCTAAACACAGCCAAGCACCTCATTATTTTGAGGCATGATCAAGTAGAGAGATTAATTCCCGAATTATCTACTAAACACTTCAAACTTTGACATTTCAGTAAATGAGATATATTAAGCTATAAAGCTTTAAAGGGTGTATTCCTCTTCATCAAGACAGATTCGATAGTGAATTTGCTATTTTCTGAATACTCTTTCCACATCAAACTACCAACACTTAGTAGGTGAAAGCCTTACTTTGTGATCAAAAGCCTGATGACTAATTATTGATTAATTTTAATTTGGCTTATGCAATTTAACCCGGCGTGATGAACAGGCCTTCCATTAATTTGGTGACCAAGTTTGGAAATACGATAGATCAAATGTAGACTTCGTTACTTGAAAATGGTAGAAAATCATGGAGCATTGTCTCAGATTTCTTCTAGTCAGATCCTACTAGAAGTACTGTCACAAATATCCATTGATATCTGAAACAATAATTTAAACCTAATACTATAATTGCTCAAAATTTATACGATTATATTCCGAAAGAAACATCACATGCTTTCACGTTAGATGAAAACTGTGATCAAGTATTATACAAGACGTTTGAAAAACAAATAAGAAAACTTCAAGCTCTTCGCTTTGATACAGCAAAAATTTTTAAAGAGATTGGTTTGGTTCGTTTTTTGCACACAAGGGCTAATTAAACCTTTCTAAAGAGAAATATTTAATAAGTTGTTATTCCATTGACGCACATCAGTACATAAACCTCAAATAACAATGGTGGAAGGGAAAATTACATACAATAATTAAAAAGAAATAAAAAGTTGAACGAATATTTTTCGTGGGAAATTAAAGTTTTCTCACACACATATGAATATGAATTATTTAATCTTTAAAATGTTCTCACACACACAATAAATAAACATTAAGCTTTCCACCTTTGAATCCGCCTATATAAGGAGAATGAAAAAAAAACAAAAATTATTTTCAATAATTTTTAATATAAATAGCCTTGAGAAACTCACTTTGAGTATAATTTGATAACTAAGAAAATGTTTTACCTTTTTAGGAATTTTACCTTGAACGAAACGTTGAAATACGTTATTAGCATGCGTATATATTACATATTTCTCTTCATTCCACACTAAATTCGGATAGGGTTATAAAAAATTAATTTTTTAATCTTTCAACCTGATTTTTAATGCTTATAATATTAGTAGATTTACATGATTACTTTTGCGGCTAAATGAACTATTTCAATTTTAAAACAAATTAAAATGTTTTAAAAAGTTTTCTGAGTGAAGACAAACTGATAGGAAAAAATGGATATGGTATAGATAAAAAAAATATGAAAAAAGTAAACCTTCTCTTTCTCTCTATCTCATTACCTAATTTTAAAGAAAATATAAAAATTTACTCACTTCCTCTTCTCCACATAAAAAAAGGATAATGAATACAATTTACAAAAATTGCATTTAAACATGAAATAATATAAATGTTAATCATATCTTCAAAAGATGATTGTTTATTTTATTCTTATTTAACTATTATTATTAATAATTAATTTTCGGAACTAAAATGTTTATGATAAATGAAATTTCTTCTTTATTATGTAAAGCCACACAATAAATTGTCACATTTAACAGAATTAGTTTTAACTAAATAAAAAAAAATTAAATTGGATCGAAACCAAATCTTAATACTATTTGTGATTCATTCACATGTATGTATATTTTAAGAAATTACTAAAATTCTGTCTACTGTTAATTCAAGGCCATATTCATTTCTGTCTGGTTAACTAAGCTTATTTTGACATGTTATCAAATAAACGACCAACGTGAAACAAGAATTGGGTAATATTTTTATTTTCCTTTCACAGAAATGTCAGGTTGGCTCATATAATTGATTAAATGTTCTTAACATATTTTAATTTTGACACACATAATTCGTTTGTTTCTATAAGCATTTCTATCTTCAAATGATATTTAAATACACAAAGAATAATCATAGAGAAGTAGACTTATTTTTGTAAAAATTTTAGCAAGCCTAGTTGACAAATTTATTGTTTTAATTTATATATGATCTTCATATTGAATGTGTTTAATATTTTGAATAAAGAATTATAAAATCCATGTCTAAAAAAATATGAAATATATAAATCTCCTCAATCGGATTATATGTATTTTAGAGAAATTGTATGCAATATACTAAAAAAAATTTTAGCATTAACGTATGATCTTACCGAAAGTTTTGTGTTATTCTGGAATATTAGTTTCTCTGATAAACAGCACCCTGTTGCTAAGATGTTTGGGAAGGTTATTACCAATTTTATCAGTGACACTCGAAATGAACGTGAGAATTTTTAGAAAAAATACTATAATAAATTAGCTCAGAAATGTTGCTTAAATGTGATACTTATAGAAAAACGACAAATAAAAAAAAAAAGAAATTGCCAACACAGAATGGATACGCATTAAGCGCATTTATGGTTTCGGTTTCACCACATCATATTTGAAATACGTTAAATAAAAATACAGAAATAAATAAAAGTACGCGTGTGCAGAAGAAATTCCTTAGCCTCAAGTAACGGGTTGTATATTGTGTCTAAATACCACAGATGAAGTATAAATGAAAAGTCTCAATCCGTTGGAACACGTAATCAATAAAAGATCTTCTTGTAAAATGTTTTCCCATATTATATAATGGAATTCATCAACCGACTTTGCAACACTTTCACGATTAAACAAATTCTGTTTTTAACTCAATACATAGAGTTGCTTTGAGTTTG
This sequence comes from Latrodectus elegans, assembly GCA_030067965.1. Classification (NCBI taxonomy): domain Eukaryota; kingdom Metazoa; phylum Arthropoda; class Arachnida; order Araneae; family Theridiidae; genus Latrodectus; species Latrodectus elegans. The sequence goes on from CM057810.1 coordinate 76,289,062, forward strand.
ATCTGATAACAGTTACATGAATTTTTAAAGGAACTTCAACTAACCTACATAATTTACTTATCCCTGATATGTATGTATATATAGATATATATATATATATATATATATATATATATATATATATATATATATATATATATGTTGAAATAAAACATCTTATACGTGCTATAAGGTAAGTTGTATCACAATAACTTGCATAAATTTAGTAAATGGAAATTACCTTTTTAGTACAATTTCATTGCACTTAACATCGGAAGCATGAGATAGTTTTGGTGGCCTTTATTACAATTATGAGGGTCCCTAGTCGTAATTTCCTGGAAAAAATTTGGCCACAGTTGAATATCCATATTTTTTTCACAAAGACATTTGACAGACATTCTTTGGCCAATTACATAAACACGATTAATTTTGAAGAACGAAAAAAGATTTGTTGATTCATATGCATCAATTAACTTTCTCATTCCCACTGGAATAATTTTGAAAGTTCATTATTTTATTCTGATAGAAATGAGTTTCGCTGATAAATAAAATATTTCGAATCTAAGACTGACAAGCAGGAGTTCTTATGATAAAACGAAGTGAATTCAACAAGAAGTGAATTGATGGCTACTTGTGTATGATATTCCAATGGATGATGTGCCTTTGTTAACCTAAAAGACTCATCCAAAGTAACCTTAAAAACGAGTCTTCGTAATTTAGAACCAAAAACCAAGCAGAAAACTCCTAAGCATAGCTAGCTATCCCTAGGGGTATCATTTTACTTAGGAGAAAACATTCCTAGGGGAAAACATTGCAACCATAACTTATTTTACATGTTCCAACTCCATAGGGAAATAATATAGTTTTCAGCTTCCAAAGTTTCAAACCCACCTTTCTATACTTATATTTTATTGTTAACAAATCTTATTCTGAATTATACAATTTATTTAAGCAATGTCATTTCAGTTCGTGTATTTCCTTGTTAAATTTGTCTTTTCCCACACAAAACATCGCCTATTGGATGTCTTTCAACATTTTATTTCTTGAATTAAATTTATCATCAATCAACTCACCCGGTTCTATTCATAGGAAAATCAGATGTATGTGAATCAGAAAATTCACGCAGATAAAGCATCTGTAAATTAGTAACTGGAACACACTACCAGATATTATTCATAGAAAATCTTCTTGACATAGTGTCGTTCTATATACCAACATTATGTACCAAACCAAGTTTTATATATATATATATATATATATATATATATTCTATAAACCTACACAATATAACAGGTGGCTTTCTGTAAAGGATAAATATGATAAAAACATAAATATGTTTCTTATTTTTTAAGAATTATTCTACTATTATTCGTATAAGAATTTCGTTAAATAAGAAATTTGTTAGCTTAAGAGATGTTCAAATATAGAATAATATATTGGGAAAATGGCGAACAATTAATTTTATCTTCCATGCCTTTGTTTCTTTCTTCTGCTTAAATTTATGACGCATGTAAAAAAATATGACAATATAAAAATATATGAAAAAAATAAATTTATGACGCATGTTCTTAAATTTATTACACATGTAAGAAAAAAGTATATGCTAAGAAGATATGTGACTTAATATCCCTGCCGGACATTAAGAATGCAACACCAAGAGATACTAGAAAGTGACGAAACTCGCCAAAAAAAAAAAAAAGAAACTGCAACAAACAATAAGTGATTTGTATTTCGAAATGATATATATAATACAGAGCTAGAACAGGATCAGGTCAGTAGGTTGTAGGATTACCGTAGAAGATGATTCATGTCTAGGCACAGAGTCAATGAAAGTACGGAGTGGCGTTCTGAGGAATGATTCTCCACTCCTTGTCAAACATTTTCCAAAGTGAGTCTTCCGAAGGAAGCAGTGGCAGGGTCTGCAAATGGCGCCCAATCCTATCCTAAACGTGTTCGATTGATGACAGATCTGGTGAGCAAGGTCGCCAGGAAAGTAGCTGTATATTTTCCGGGCCACCAGGAAAGTGTTCAGCTACTTTCAGGGCTTGTTGGCTGATTCGAGCAATGTGGGGTCAGGCGTTATCCTGCTGATAAAGTAATTGAGCACCCATTGAAAGTAGGAAAGTGTCACCGGCCGCAGCACATCATCCACGTAACATTGGACTGTCATAGTGACGTCAATAAAAACCAGAAGTGACCTAGAATCCTACGCAGTAGCACCCCGAACCATGATGATGCGTTATCGCGTAATGGGCATGTCACAATTGCTGGACCTGTCTCCATGTCGAAGTTACAATTGTAGCGGCGACTATCAAAAAAGAAACAGAAGCATGATGATTCTTTGCCACTTCGTCGTCTACATTGCTTTAATCCGGCCCCATTCTATCCGGTTCTTTCTGCTATAGAAATCATTCCATACACAGTACAAATGTTACGAACAGCTTCTACATCCTTAGAACCTTGTTTAGAGGCAAAACATTCTTGACGTTGGCGTTTATGCTGTGGGGTCAATGGCAGTCTTCTTCACAGAACCATGAGCGCAGGCCGCTAGCAAGCAATCGACGGCAAATGATTCTGCACTATATGGGAGCATACAGGATGTCTTGCACATGCTGCAGAATTTTGGTAGACTTGCTTTGCGGGCCACCACCACTTCCCATTCGGACGCATCGAGCCACGTGTGCTGACGTCATTCTTTGCTGCATCGGCAACAACATAAAAATTAAAATTTTCCAACAATAAACTCACAATTTCAACGTCACAGACAGCCTACTCGGGAAAAGAGTATATGTATCCGCTGAGTAAAAAATGAATTCTAACACTGAATGATCTCAGGAGTTTCTTTGTCGGGCTGGAAAAACAACTTTTCAGCAGTAGCACCTCGCCCAGCATAACCGAAAACCTCCAAAAAAGTCAATTCATCATCGGAACAAGCCAGACTAACCATTCAACCAAACCAAACTTGGCTGAATCACTCCCCATATTTATTCAACGTATTTTTCCCAATGAAAAGCCGGAATGCATAGTAAGGCCCTCGCAGAGAACGTCACCATTACATGTACCGGATAGGGTCACGTACCATCTAAAAGGAACTTGTGGCAAAGTCGGCCGAATTCAAGTGCAGACAGAGGAAACATCTAGCATCCATCCCGAACTGATTTGCAACTCTACTGCTGTTACAGGGTAAACCAGAATCCGTCCATTGATGAATGCTATTAAAAAATTATGGGTGTTGGATATGTTGCTACCGAAAGAGCCCTTAGTGGAAACATTACCAGCTTTTCTATAGTAATAATTCAATGGTTGTCTTAGCGGTTGGTAGATACTTCTTGTCAAGCATATTAACGTCCACACCCTTCTCTGGAAAAAGCTAAGCTCAATTTCGAATGTTTAGTAACGCATGAAAGTAACTTCTTTCAATATATGAGAACTTGCCAGTACTCATATACTTGTCTCAAAGATTAAGTTATGCATTTAAGTACATACCATGTTAAAGCGAAACCGCGGTTTATTAAATCACAGTTACGGTTCTTTGGATCATACAATTTTACTTGGATAATTATGGAAATTCTAGAGCTAATATATGCTCAAATTTTTTACCTTCACGGACGAGAACTTTTATTAGACCAAAATCAATCGAACCTTGATCTGCCTATGATGGCTCTGAATAACTTCGAGATCTATGACGACTGAATAACTTTGGGCTGATTGCACGGACTCGTTCCGATTATATATATTTCAAGTATCTGTCATGGCACTCCGAAGAGGATATCGTGAACATGACTAACTATATGCTTCAGTCGCCATTTGGGAATATAGTGTTCGAGAGGAAAATTACGAGTTTTTAACCTGTGGAAGACTCACGCCTTTTCCAACCATGCCATCGTCGTTTTTGGAGTTGGCAAAAACGTTCATAAATCAACTATCTGAATTTTATTTTATGAATTTTATCATACTTAAATTTATCTAAATATATTCCACAAACAAAAATTTACTAACTTAAGTATACAAATCCCAAGATATATTTATAAAAACTATTTTCTTTTTAACTTTAAAAATTATTTTTAACAAATCTTATCTGTACTTTGTTTTAAATTTTTAGTAATTTTCTCAACTTAGAATTATTCCTAGCATCTTAATTTTTATTTAATGTTTTGAAATTTTTTCTCAGTTTTAGTTTCATAAAAAAACAATATATATATATATATATATATATATATATAAATATATATATATATATATAAATATATATATATATATCTCAAATCATAGCATTTTTACAAAGCATTCATTGTAAAAAGCTGATATTTTTGAAAACAGCAACAAAATGTTAAAAAAAAATTTTTCAAAAACTATGAAATGAAAATACTTAATGCACATTTTTTTTTATTATTTGTATATCACTAGGGCTTCATTAATATTTTCTCAATAGATTTTAGCAAATTGTGAGATGCAAGAAATGTTCTTATTAATTATGACAAAACACATTTTTTCAAAAAAATATTAAAAATTTTCAAAGTAGACATTATGAAGCTTATGTGTTTCATAAAAAAAACATAATTTCTACATTAAAAATAATGTCTTTACATTATCAAAAATTTTTTACTTTCAATATCTTGTGTCCCCCTAATATCAAATTTCATAACAATTTAAGCCACAAACTTTAAATTAAATACCAATTATTTAATCAATTACAAATTGAAAACACATATAGTACACCTCATAATACTTTCAATTACAATAGCCAAGGATGGAAAAAAGATTTATTTATTTATTTAATATTTTTTAACATATAAATAAATATATACACAAATATAAGCAGTATTTTATTCAGTCAACCACATCTGTACATCACAAACATTAATACTATATTCTACAATAAAACTGTTTTTTGTGGCACTAATTTGTTAAACACTTTGAACTATACAGTTTGATTGACAATAAGTTCTTTAAAAAATTGATTTGCATACATAAAACTTGTTTGGGAAATTATTAATTATCATTAAGGTTAGCTTTTCTAAAATTTAATCATATGGAAATGTCAGTATAAATTTAAACTAAATCAAAAAACTTTATTTTACAGATAAAAAAATTTGCATATAAGTATGTTTAAAAAAAATTGCACAACAATAATTACTTATCACATAATTTCAAAAGTTTATGATACAAAGTTATATTTTATACATCATGAATAACATGTTCTGTAAAAAGAAAAAACAAAATAGGACGAATATAAAAGAAATTAAAATAGTGGAAAAATTCAATATATGTAGTTTGGAAGTACAAAATGAACTTTTAGTAAATATATAAATTGTGAAAACCCTCAAAATGCAAATTTCTTTGTACTATCATTTTCTTTTTTTCCAAAAATAAAATTACATTTCTGATATAAAATTATATCATCTCAGCACCATTTTATCATTGCTTTATCACATAGAAAATGTTTTCACATATAAGAATAGAGTTTCTATGTTGTATACACTTGTACATTTCACGTGAACTCAATGAAATATGCAGAAGAAACTTAAAATTTTCATGTTCACACATTATGAATACTTTAAAACCTTATTAAAACATTATCAGGCAATACTAAAATATATTTCCATTATACAATTAATTTAATTAATAGCATTTCAGCAGTGTAACCAAAAATAGATTTAGAATCAATATCACAGTAAATGGGATCTTACTGATTTAAAAAACTGATTAGTTTAATTTAATCTTGGCAAGTATTCTTTTTATTTAATTAAATAATCATTTTTATACAACAATTTTGTTTTCAAATTAACACTATAAATATTTCAAGATGAAAAACACTGTTCTTATACTATTTCCTAAAATGTGGAAATAAACATTATTAAACAATAGCTGCAGGCCTAACAGCTCAGTGAACAAGAAAATCGCAGCACATCACTTGATTGGGGAAAATGATGTTGGACGTAACCACCTACTCTTCATTTCTCGTATAAGAGGAACTATAAAAAAAAATAGAAATTCATTTTAATGTTTTAAAAATTTATATTACATTTAAAGATTCATTGCAGAGAAAAATTTGATGAACTTTCATCATTCACTATAAATGGTATATGTATTTTAATATAATTTTAATTTAGAACTTAGTATTTATAACATGAATCAAGGTATATTAAGATCATATCACTTAAAAAATATGCAACATTCTTTTGAAATATAGTTATAACTCACCTGTATTATAATTACTGTTAAGTAATAAAAATCTAATATGATTTTGATTTTTTTATCACAATTAAACTTCATAATAAAATGCAGAAAAATTAATTTGTAGTTTATAAGAATATATAATTAAAAATATAATAAAAACAAACTATAAAAAAGCCACTTATAAGTGCTTGATAAATACATAAATAATCGTTTTTCTTCACAATGTTTCTTTTTAATTATTCTAGCATTGGCACAACTTTATAAAAATCATTCTATATAATTCTATTAGGAAGGAATCAATAATCAAGCAAAGTTAAACTAACAAAATGAATGATAACAGTTTTCATAAAATTTGTTTTATAAATAATTGAGAATAGTACATACCATGAAAAAAAATACATTAGAAGTCAACAATCGAGAAATAAAATTAAATCAATAAAAATGACATTGATTTTATAATACTTAGTTTTTAATTACTAAAGCAAATATGCATTACATTAAAAAAATTATCCAATTCAGTTTTATTGAGTTGGGTCAAAGGAACAAGCTATGAAATTAAATCAGTAACATGAACAATATTAGCTTTTAATAGCCTGCACAATGGCACATATTCTTAAAAAACATCAATACATAAAGCTTTCAGGCAAAAATCATTAATTGAGAAAGAGAGTAAAATTAATAATATAAATAACTTGTTTATAATTAATCAATACGAAATATATGTCAAATATTCAACATATCTAATTTAACCAAACTGGCTTTCCCAAACTCCATACACAAGAAAACATAATTATAATTTTTTCAAACAAAGATTCCACTTTTCTAATTTTAATTTGAAAATGAAAATAATTTTGACCTTGCAAGTATACATTGATCTTAAATATTTCTTACTTCAAATTAATCGAACATCCAAGTTATTTTAAATTTGTCACTAAATTAACAAACTACGGTTATAAATTTCAATATCAGCTTAGAAGAAACTTTGTATTAATACTAATGAGCTCTGTCCCAAAAGATACAAGGTTTTTTGGAATTACAATCAACTTTTGCATATATCAGACAAAAGATAAGAAATTGTCAGCATGAAGTCAAAACTCATCACATATTATGGAATCCAATTGAGTTTTAATCTATTGATTTACCTCTTGGTAAGGATATGGGACTAAATAGCATTTATTGTTTTTATAGATTTTTGATACACAATTTAAAATTATAAGCCATTCACATGAAAGAACATTTGTTTCATTTATGAAATAAAAATAATGCTATTGACAATAATAAAATTGACACAAACACAAACAAAAAATTTTAACAGTTAAGAAACATTACTAAGAATGTATCTTAACTGTTACAATTTTTTAAAAATTTTTATAATTAAATTTCCTTTCTTTCAATTTAAAGGTTCTTCAGTTCACATTTTAGTACAAAATTTAAACTTGATATTTTAAATTTTTCAGAGCACAATAAATCAGTTTTGTAATTATTGTTAAAGAATACATCACGATATGCAATTGTCGTTTGTTGCAAAAATAAATTAAATAAGCAAATTTTTTCACTAAAATCAAATGTGTTGCCAATTGAAAACACTATTTTGACAAACTGTGAAACTAGAATTTCAGGTTAAACTAAAAATTACAAAATATGTTAATGTAATTACATTAATTAATTATATTCATGAAATTTAATATCATACTCAAGGAAAAAAATTGTTAAATTATATCACATGTAATAATTTTTGGAATAAAACAGTCTTTTTTAACCTGTATAAGCAACGCATTCATCCCAGCCAGGCTTTCTCCAGGCAGCTTCACGAAATTCTTTTCTGGATACAAGATCTTGATAGCCTAAATATATCCATATTTAACATCACAAATCTTTTAAAAAATGTACATTTATATTTTTAATTCATACAAAAAAAAAACCTGTATACATAGGTAAATAAAAGAGGGAATAGAAGAAAGTGATTAATTTTTCAATAAAATGATTTTAAATATTAAAAACAATATAATGATTTTTCAATATTTCTATATAAATTATGAAGTACTTTAACAAAATAATTTTAGAAAGTTAGTAATATTGCTTAAACAAAGCATTTTAAATAACATCCCTACATGACACTAAGCTTAACATTAAAAATTATTTTTCCAATAAAAACATAGCTCTTTATTTTGATTTGTAATCCAGTAAATAATAATAATAATCAAGTACAAATATTAACATCAATAAGTACAAATATTAACATTTCTTAAAGAAAGTAATAAACTATTCTATTCACATAAATACAAGAATCTACTAAGTATTACTCAAAAGTCGCCATTAATTTAAATAATCATATTAAATTTATTTTATTGATGATGAATCGAATAGCATACTATTAATATATAGAATTAATTGTGCACATCAGCATAAATGTTCGAAATTCTAATAATTGGCATATTAGCATAAATGTAGATTATTTTTACCTTGTTCATACTTGCCAACTTTTGGAAAAATGTTTCAATAAAACTTTTCACATGTCAAAATTACAAATCAATAAGATATATATTTTCTTAATTTAATTAACTAAGTTAATTATTTAACTTTTTAGATTTTTAATTAATTAAAAATAGATTGTTAATTAAAATGTGAATTCTAAGAATTTAATTCATTTAAAAATTTATTAATTAAAATGTTATCTTATGTTGTATTAAATTCATAAGAATCTAGAATACATTTGTAAAACACTCTACCACTGAATATTAAAACTACTTAGAAGGAAATATTCTGCATGCCCCAATAGAACTAAACTGCTATCTGTTGAAATACTATTTCAATCACTTTATCATAAAAATTAATTATATGGACAGAATTATGTCACACTTTTACATTAACTTTTAAATAAAATAAAGTTGATAATTTGAGCTACAGCAACAATTTATAAAATAAAAATTCTGGATTGAAGATTAAAAAACTTCATAAAAATTTTCTTGATTAAATAAATATCTTTCATGTTTTAAACACAGGATGAGTTCAATGCTATAACAATAGCTTTTTTAGCTTTTCTCTGACAAATTCTTACTGAATTATTGCTCACAACAAAATCCATCACTTACATATTTCCCAATAAGCAAATTTTCTAAATTATTATTTTATAATGAGTAACTAAATTCATTTCGATTTTTTTTCACCAAACTAAAATTCTTTCATGCTCTGCATAGCTATGAGATAATAAAGATAATATAAATATAGATATTCTATCATATTTGCTACTATTATTAACACTTTTAGTTTCACTAATTTGAAACCACAGAGAATCTTTTCATTTTCAGTTTTTAACTTTGATAAGCTTTCAGTTTGTAAAAAAGAAAACTGATTTTCTAGCTCATCCATGGTTCATCTAGTTCATCATCAGATTTACCATCTTTGATTGGCAGTAAAAATGGCAATATTAGAACCAAGTACTTCACACTTAAAAATTTGGACTCATCCAGTTCATCCACATTTGGTAACTGTAAATGGAACACAAAAGATCTGATTTCATTGGACATTTATTTAAAATATAATCACAAGAAGTTTGTGAAATACTTCTGAACACATTAGAAAAAATAGTTAGTTTGTTTTTTTCACCCCATCAGACAATGTTGCTACAATATCAGGTGTACTATGTTCTATGACTAAATCATAAGATTCTTTTTGATTATTAGAATAATGATAATCCACTTCAAATAAAGATGTACTTCAAATTATGGACAGCTTAAAAAACGCAGTTAATTGTTCTTTCAGCAAGATATACACAATATAATGAATTTGTTGATGTGTGTATGTGACTAGATTGTAATAAAACATTATACTTCTCAAATAACTTTATAGTATATAAAGCAAAACCATATTACAAGCTTTATTTATGGAAGATAAGAACAGGTTTATTTTCTCCACATTAGTGTAGAGAAGTTTATCTTCGCTACACTAAGATTTCAATTTATTATCTTTTTCAAAAGATTTTTTAGTAGTATTCTCTGACTCCATTTCACATCTTTCTTTTTTAAACTTGGTTTGATGAATTATACACTAACATCAAAATTTTTAACTCATATTCTTGGTATGCTGAAAAATGAAAGATTTTCAGAATATGAACACTTTTTCACTTTAACTATATCATGAAAATATTTTAAAAGAAGATCCTTTTGATCTATGAGTCTTTGAAGACATTTTTGTAATGAGAGCCAACGTGTGTAAACATGTTTAAGGATTTTCTGTGTACAGCTTTGTCATACAATTCTTGAAATTTTTTAGACTTTTTTTTTTATTTTCGAACTCTAATATAAATAATAACAAATGTTAATTATGATTTCATCAACTTTAACAGATAAACTTGCAGCACTTTTCTCAAAAGCAAGATTTATCAAATGGCAAAATTAAATTTTCTTGTAGTGTCCTTAAATAGGTTATCACACTTTTTTTATCCCCTTTCATTACTGTTACATTATCAGCACCTAATGCTATACAATATTTAAAAGGGGTTTTTAACCGTTCGAATTTATTTAAAAGTGCTTATTTTTTTCTCCTGTTGCATCCCCTGCCAAACTTGGAATCGACAATAAGCAGCTTTGACTGGATATAGGAATGGGCTTGAAAAAGTTTACAACAATTAGATACAACTTTGAATCTCTGTCGTTACTCCCATCACATGCAGCAGAATATAATGAATTTTGTTGGACTTTGAACAAAAAGGCAAAATAACGTTTGCCTTCTTATTCAATGCTAATTCCTTCATAATGAAAGAAGCTTTGGTTTGAGCACATCTATAATCCTTTGCAGTTCCACTTCTAGGAAACGTTTCCCAAAAAAGGGGACCTGCATGATCAGCAATGCAGATTGGTAAGTTGTACTCAATCAAGAATGAAGTAAAATATATTTTGACAATGTGACTTTTTCATAAGTATCATTTTTAAAATAAACTTCTAATTTAGAATTGTTTGCTGTACTTTTTGCTTCTTGTACATGTTTTGGGACTTTAGCATGTTAAGAAATATCAAAACTATGGCAGTGAGATTTATTAAACACACAATTGCAAACTGCTCAATGAGCAAACTTAGCCCCATAATATGATGCTTAAATACATGGAAATTTTACACAGTAATTATTTTTAAAAGATTGAATATAAGATTAACTAGTACTACTAGCCATTTTTCAAAAAATACCAGCAACCACGCAAGTCACTGCAAAGACAAAATGCTTCACACAAGAGATCTTCAGTATTAACCCAATCCATCAATAACAGTCTTCCAATCACAATAGTTTAATTGAAAGGCACCAAGTTTTGCTCAATGACTAAAGGAGAAAAAAAAACTGAACTTTATTGCATTTTATATGTCATCTACAATTTCACAAGCTTGTGCCTCCCCTAATAGGAAAAGGGGTTGTAACGTGCATTCTCCGACGTTTCTCCCCCACAGATGGATTAAATAGAGTGCTAATTTCTGTTTTTCATATGGTTAACAAGAAACAATCACCACAAGTTCATAGAACTTTAAAAAAAAGTTTTTTCTTTTCAATTTTGTGAAGAATAGAAAAGTATAAAATATTTCACACTATCAGTAAAAGCGTAAAATCTAGTGATCTTGCGTAAAAGATTGCAGGTCTGCTTATTAAAAATAAATTTTAAATGAACCAAAATAATTTTACGCAAATATTGATTTTAATACATATTGGTTTTTTTTTTAACATATTGGTAATTTTATACATCAATGATAAGTTTTATTGTCATTAGTACTAGGAAAAATTCTATAATTGTGATAAATAAATATTATGTATGTTTTTATTATTATTATTATTATTATTATTAAGAGTAAAATTCAAAATAGTATAAAATATTTTTCAACAGACTTTGAATTCAGAAATAATTATGTAAAAATGTACTTCTTTGATCCAAAATTCTTTATATACTTACTCCATATGTGATGCACCATATAAAGTTGACCAATTTGGGAAAAGAAACCAGCAACTGCACTACTTTTTCTGTAGGTTATACCTCTTGCCCTAAAGTTTATATAAAAGTATATATAGATGATTGATAAGGAAATTTACTCAAGCTGACATAGTAAATCAATGCAAACAAAATATGTATTCCATATACCCTAACATCAAGAGTATTAAAAACATAACTGAATCAAGGATTAACTGAATTATTTAATGGAATTTAAACAGATAAGATTTGTATGAGCTCTTTAAATGACTGGTTTACTGAACAGCATTGAATATTGGTGATACATTTCTGGCTATCTATTTCTGGGAACAGAAAAACTGTCTAACACACCCAGTTGTCATGTGGCTTTAAGCCGCAGTCAAGATATAAGACTAACAACTGAGCTGGCACCGTTCTTTCCATACCATGCCACATCATTAGGAGGACATTGCTTCCACAGAAAATTTTACATACCCTAGTCACTATTGGTGAACAAGATGGATCTTCGACTGGTCAGTATGGAACTCACCACCTCCCTAGGCTCAAGACAATTTTGTATCATTGATAGATTTCTACACTATATGGTATCACAGAAATATGTTTCTGAACATAAATCTAATTCACAAGATTGTAGGGGAATTATTTTTGGAATCAAAATCATATGTATAAATGTTAAGAAATCACCATAATCTTCGAATTTGTACCAAGATTTTTTTTTTATTATGAGTGTTTAAAGATAAAAAAAGTTACAATATTTAAGCACCCAAACTAAAAATTATAATAATTAATCTTAAAAATTATTTAATATCAATATATTTGGTTTATACAGACTATTCAACAGTTTAGCTTTTTGCTCAATGATTGATCATATTTTGCTCACAACAGCTAATTAGACCAAGGCCTTTGGTTTTAAAGTGAATTCCAAACTACTAAAAACTTCCAAGCCTAAGATGGGATTTGAATCCAACAACTGTTGAACCAAAAGTAAAATCAGCCACCAGGAAGGCAAGAAGATATTTCCTGTTTTAATGTATTACAGAAGAAATGATTTAGAGCAATTTTTAGAAATGTTTTATTTTTCATTTTTCTTATTTCATAATGCACACATAATTTTGAAAATTCAGAAAATAATCAATCCATTAGATAAGTTCACATGTTAAAATCTGAATCGCTATACAAAATGTTAACATAATATTTAAGATTAATTACAGATTAAAATTTTATAAAATTATCACTTTACATTTTTAAATTCACAATATCAATTGACTTACCAATTATTTCCCCATTCAATCATGGTACCAGGCTAAAGTAAAAATAAATTGTACATTTGTTATGATTATGAACTACATATAAAATTATTTACAGATTTTTTATAAATTACTGTAACTGAACAAAAAATTAATTTTTCAATTAACAGACTATTATTAAATTTGACATGCTTAAGTGTGTAATCAGATAATTGGAATTAAGTAGATAAAATACACATGAATATAAAGTCTTATGAATATGGAATAAACTTTACTATGTAATTTGCAATTAAAAAGCTTAGATATAAATACAATATTTAAGAGAGAAGAAAAACACTTGCAGGTGTGTTCTTCCATAATTACTTCAAGAACATTTTTTTTAAATTAAAATGACTACTACAGTGAGAAAAATACTTTCGCTAAAACTAATAAATGAAATTTAAATACAATAAAAGAAAAGGAATCTGATGAAATAATAAATTTCTGCATTTTAATTTACTAGCTTAGATTACAAATTTTCTAAAAAAAATTTTCATTACGAATGCTACTTATTTGACCAAATTTTTTATATTATCTATTTTAAAATTTTTAAATCTTACTAACAAATATCTTTCAATTTCAACAACTTCATTTAACAAAAATATATTATTTGATTTCTGGCATTAGGTTAAAATATGATAATCAATTTTACAACAACTATATTTTATCTTAAACTAAAATTTCCTTCAAGCTTCAATGAGCAAAAAAACGATTTCAGTTAATTTGAATTGTAATACTTTCAGAATTTATACTACTAAGAAAAAAATTAAAACTTGAATAGTCTTGAAATTTGATTTACTTTGACAAGAATTAAGGAATGAATATTCCTACAAACTGAATAATTACAGGAAATAGCAAAAACAGACTTGAAATTCATACATAGAATATTATTCACCAGGATAGAGTTTTGCATACTTTCTTAAGAATACTTTGATTTCACAAATGTTACTAACAATATTTTGTAATAGCAACCACCAAAAAATTTTTTAAAAAAAAGCTAAGCTAATGTATGCAAGACCTCATAGATATTTATAATATTAGTTTGGTTTCTTTTAATGCCTAATAATCCCTCAAAGCACTAAATTTAAACTTTGACAATATCAGCATATAAAAGTTTGATTTTTCTTGAAATTTTTTATTTAACTCTATTAATAAAAATATAAATTACAATAATGATTTTTTAAGTAATATATAATGAAAAAATAATATCAAGTTGTTGAACTTTAGGATACAAAATTAGAACTTATCTCTCTCATTTGCATTTACATATATTATACTTATACTACCATTTTCTCTCTCTCAATTATAAATACTAATAAAAACATTACATAAGTTACAATAATGTTTTTCTGAAACTAGGAAAACTACAAACATTTTTATTAGATCACAATCATTGCATCTAATTTAAGAACATTTTATACCAAAAATACTACATAATTAGCAAATGTAAATATCTCCATCATACATACAATTAATAGAATAAATTTAATACCTTTAAAACATATGATCGTATTTCATACATGCTATTACGATTTTGTGGTTGTGGATCTCCCCAATAACTAAATGGCAGCATATATTGATTAGTGCGAGAAATAATGTTTTTAACTAAACTTTTAGTCAAAGTTACAAGTTCTTGATCTCTATGATACAAAGTTAAAACTTCATTCGCATTCACATATCCTTGGTTATACCTCCATATATGAACTGTAAGATATATATTTTAAATGAGCAAATAATAAAATGATTTATTAAAAAATAAATTCAAAACATACAGAAATAAATATAAAATAAGTGTTTTCATTCAAAGCTGGTGTAAATTGTGAAGCTCTTTTGAAATACAAAAACTTAATTATAAAAACTAAAAAAAAAAAAAAAAAAAAAATCATGTAAATAGAAGATAACTCATCACACATAGTTTAATTAACAAAATAATTTAACATTTAAATAGTTTTACATATAAAATTACTATTAATTTAATTATTTTAAATAGTAATTTCACATGTCATGGCAAAATAAGAATTTAAAGTTTACAACAGAAAAGTATAAATAAAACAAATTCCTAAAATAACTAAAGTTGCTTACTAATGATAAAGACAGTTGAAACAAATCTATGATAATCATACAAGAAATATATTCCACTATACAGAAAAGGAATATGTCACAAAACATTTTAATAATCATTATTTATGGATACGTAACTTTTAAGCACAAAAAATTGTAAAAAAATTTAATTGTTAAAAAATACATTTCTACAAAAAGTAAAATAATATAAAATCAATTTTCATCTAGTCCAAAGATACATATAATGATACTACATAAATTACAATTTATTTATAATACCAAAATTTTATTTGAACTTCTATAATAGCTGATTTGGATATAATAAGTGATCAATTACAAATCAGTCTTGATTAAAATTTGAATAAAATATGAAAAGGTACATAGTAAAATAAAGCAAAATTTAAAGTATGCGCATTCATCGTTTATCTTCATTATATATGCACATTTTCTTCATGTATTAATCATTACTTGTTGATACATGAAGAAAATATTCTTACAATTATACAGTACAAATATATATATATACATAGACACACATATAATTTCTTACAATCTGAAATATATAGTATGGAAATTCATGTTAAAATTCTTATCATTCAACTAAAGCTTAAGAATTGTCAACAAGTTCTGTGAGTTGAATAGTAGTTCTGTAGCTACAACTCAAGCTTTCATTTTCTTTAATATGCATAAATATAATAAATGATGAAAAAATTAAAATATATTCTAAATCATACATATAAAACAATCCAAAATAGAAATTAGAAATAAATTTTAAGGAATGAAAAAATACTTTATGTAGAGTAATTTTATATTGAAGCATTGAAATGCAAATTTAAGAACAAATAAGTTTTGTCAAACAAGGCTCTGAAATTCTATTGGGATTTGTTTTCCCATGATTTTTCACACACACACAGACTTTTATCTAATTTACATTTAGTAATTAATATTTTTAGCTACAAAAATACCTATGAATACTTAATAAAAACATATGAGATAAAACAATTTCTTAATTATAGTTAAAATATTAAAATCAATTCTACCTTAGTCACAATGAAAAGCTCAAAAATTAATGACTTCTGCCATAACTAATATTTTTAATAGCTAAGAAATCTAAATAACAGTGAGTTGAATAGTAGAAAATTCAGTGCACATTTAAAAAAAAATAATTATATTTCAAAATGGGCTGCAGTATAAATAAATCTTTAAAGAATAAAAAGTTACTTACTGAATTGATCTTGATTACCAATTTCTACTCTCCAGCTCCCAACAAGTTCTGTAGGTTTTGATATGTCTTGAAGTTTTTTTGTTAAAGTTTCACTGCAAATTACATACTTTATGAAATCTACATCCAATTTTAATACAATTTTGGAAACTAACAACTAAAATTTTTTTTTAATTAAAAAATGTCAAGTTCTCATTACTTGCTTTACTAAATCATGATAAATATATTTTATTTAAAATAATAAAATTATAACTACATTCGATCACATTTAAAATTGATTATTATAAATCTGAGTAAATTATTTTAAAGGATAAAAAATATTCAACAATTATTAAGCCAAGTATAAGTCTTAAATATTACAGACAATAACTAACAAACTGCAAAATATATATATATTATGATATAATATACTATACTATATTTATGCATATATATACTTACAAATGGTTCTGAAAATGTACATATTAGTAAAAATGTTTTATCTTTTGTTTGAATTAGTTGTTTTATTGTGTTAAATATCAATTTATTTGTGATATTATATGAACATCATTTATTCAATGAAAAGTGCACTTTTAAAAGCTGAGAAATAAATTTGTGAAACCCAAGACAGCTTTGGTGATATTTAGCTATATTTTTGCTGACTAAAAATAAATTAACAATCTTAAAAGTTTTGAATAAATAAGACCATTAAGAGCTGAATTATCATAGGAATGTTCTGGAAACTTTGGGTTAAGACTAGGTGTCAGTGCAGGCAATAAAATGTGCCAAACTGGCCTACCTCATCGGAAAGCATTATTATAACTTTTATTTTATAACATGATTGTGTTCAAGCTTGAAGTTTGTTTTGTGTCTAGTTACCACTAAAGCATTTAATTGGTAATTTGTTTTTATTTGATTACAATTTAAGCTTGTGAAGTGATTTAGTTTGAAAATATCACTTTTGTATTTGTTTATAATATTTTGAAAGTTAAACTTAAATTTAAAGTGAATTTTTTTTAAGCTGTTTAAGTAAAATTTGTTTTAAATGTTTATTAAATGAAACTTATTTTAAATTTATAACATTAAATTTCTTTTCAAATTGTTTCATCGTAAAATTTGAGTTTTAATACTTGTGTGTAATTAGCAATAGAAATTTGTGGATGGTAATAAATTAAATCTAAAGATTTTTCTTTAATTTTTCAAAGATTAGCTAAGTACTTTTACTTTGTTATTCAATTAAAATTAATGTTGCATAAATAATTTATTGAGTATTGTATAAAATGTTTGACACATATTTAAGTTTACCATGAATTATAAGGCTTATACCTGAATTTATATAACCATGTATGCTTAATAATGTAATTAAGAAGTCGTTTTTTTTTCATAAGAATACATCTTTATTACTTTATTAATTTAGGTTCACAGCCTGATTCTCTTTAGGAATAGGATTCAGTTTTCACCGATGCTTTTTTAAGATGTGTATCAATGCCTGGTTAATTAAAATTCGAGTTTTCATAAAAATGTATTTTGTTTACATTATAAATTTAGCTTTATTGCCCAGCTCAATGGAGTCATAAATTACACAACACTGAAATTTTTATATGCTGGATGCCATTGCCCAGTTAATAAAAATTTGAGTTTACATAAAAATGCATTTTATTTATATTATAGATTTAACTTTAGTGCCTGGTTGTAACCCATTGTATACTGTGCAAAAGATTTTCCCTTACTTGCATTATATATATATATAATATATATATATATATAATATATATATATATATATATATATATATATATATATATATATATATATATATATATATATATATATATATATATATATATATATATATATATATATATATATATATATATATATATATATATATATATATATATATATATATATATATATATATATATATATATATATATATATATATATATATATATATATATATATATATATATATATATATATATATATATATATATATATATATATATATATATATATATATATATATATATATATATAATGCAAGTGCAATATGAAATTAGAATGAAATATTTAAAATTCTGATAACTTGAAATTGAAAATAACGTGTAATTGCAAAGTTGAAGTTTAAACATGATCAATATTTGTGTTAAACTGAATATTGCACAGAGTGATGTAATTTATGTTGTTGAGATAACTGTGCAGCACCTGGCAGAAAAATTGGAAATTGCACCAAACCTACACAGTTACCTAGTCTTTTACCAAAATTTTACAGATTATATCAAAGGTAAAAATATTCACCTTAGTTAAGCAGAGTTAATTGAGAGCTAAACAAAAAACCAGATGCCAGGAAAATTGCAATCTTGTTAATAAAAACTCTGAATAGGTTATACTGCACAATTGAAACTGTAGGTTTTTAGCCTATGTAAAATCTTCAAGCTACAGTAATTGTGGCTGAAAGAAATGTGAATAAATTATTTGGTTACTAGAGAACTAATCTTTATTTCTAAATCATCACATCCTCATTACCATGAAGAAAAATCCTAGCAATGCATACATGTATATACATATATATATATAAATAATCGCACAAACCGTAGTTAAGCATATCAAAACATACTTTAATAACATGGAAAGTTGTCATTAAAAATTCCCTATGAATGGTAATATTAATAAGAAATAATAAATTTTATGTCTCAAAATAGAGTTTGATTTTAAATATAATGATATTTTAAGAAAAATGTTTATTTCAAGCAATAAATATCACATCAAAGAATGTCTAATGAAAAAAATAAGACATTTTATAATTAAAATATAAAAATGAAATTTTTAATAGGTGTAGGAAAACACTTAATGATTTTTTATATACAAATTAAAACTGCATATGAACATTTTTGGAATTGTGAAAGATACTTTTACACAATATTTTTGAATGTACAAATTGAAAAATACAGAAAAATTAATACTTACTACTCTTTTAAATAAGAGTCAATACAATCAGGCTTCACATCATGAACTGTAAGAAAATTAAAAAAATAATAATGTTAATTTTCCAAGTTTAAATTCATGATTTACATTCCAGTGATTGAATACAATTATTTACTTTATACTCTAATACAATAAAGTTTTTTCATTTTAGACATTAAAGCCAGCAAAGTACAATAAACAAAGTAAACATTTTATGGATTTCATTGTTTCATAAAACTAATACATGAAATGCTACATCAAAATTATATTTCATTAAATATAAATAAAAATAAGCGAAACAATATACTTTGAAGTTCATAAACTTTCTCAGTATCAGAAAGTAATTTTGAATGTGAATCTTTTCCAGGATCAATTTTTCGAACATGAAGAAGCTTACTTAACCAACCTTCACCACCAGAATTTCCATTTATCACAGATGTTGTGGATAATGCTCTGCAATAATCAGAAAAATTGTTGAATCATCAATGGTGAACCAGACATTTCAATATGTTAAATGTAAAAAATAATGGAACTATAATTTTAGAAATATTATTTTAAAGCAAAATTATAGCATGACAAATTTCTCCAATTATCCTTCTTATTGTAATAAAATATATCTTCAATATTTTAAGAACTTTAATATTTAAAATTTAAATATAACTAATATAAAATTTAAGTTTTACACACATTAAAGTTATATTTAATATGCAAGAAAATATACAATTTAATATATGGAAACAACTAAAAAAATGTATAATTTATGGACATAAGCAAAAATATAAGAAAGAAGCAATAAAAACAGAAATATATTATTCTGCTTCATGAGGGCACTTTGGCAAAATCATTTTCTCCAAACCAAGCAAATAATACCAATGAAACATAAGTTTCTACTCATATATCTTCTTGTTTAAAGTGAGTTTATTGCAAATTTCTCTAATTCCTAAATATTGAAATCTGTATGGCAAACAAGAGTAACTGATAAAGTAAATAAAAAATTATGAAGAGCAAAAATTACTAACAATTCTGAAAAAACAAAATTCAGAATATGCATTCAGTCATGAGAAGATTTCCCTGCAGAATGTCATTTCATTATATCTTGTAAAATTTGCATGGTTATCTTTTGAATGCGATGGCAGTTTTGTCACCCTCCATAACACAAAAGTAAATGTTACATATACATACATAATATAACATGAACAACAATGAAGTATAGGCGGAAATTAATAACAATTCATATTGTAATGTCTATATATGTAATTAAATTTAATGTAATATTACTTGATAAATTAGAAAAGAATTCTATAAATCAACGATTTCTTCATAACTTCCTAAGACAATTTAAATTATTTTAGTACCATAGCTAAAATTCATTAAATTAAATAAAAAAAAATAAAACTGAACGAAAATTTAGTAGGCATACCATGAGATCAATTCTGCTAAATTACCAATTCCAGAAAATAAAGAGGAAACTGCCATAATTCCTTTAGCTTTATTGAACATGAAGAAAATATTCTTATCTCTTTCATTTTAATAAAAATGCGCACAATTAAAAACTCTGAAATGTCTTTGGTATATATAATATTTAATGTTTCAGTTTTGGGTATATACAATAAAAATGAGTGAGGAAATTACAATATTTTATGATTTTTACACTAAAAGTGTAAAACTACATTGCATTTCAAACAAAAACTTAAAGAATAAAGTTATACTTTCCAAAAAAAAGGTATTTATAAGCTAATCCTAAGGTCACATACTGAACTTAAGGTTAAGGTACACTTCTATAATATTACAAGTTCGCATCTATACCGTCCTTTGATCAATCAACTTGTTGCAACATATATAATAAAATTTTAAGCTATTAAAATTGATAATATAATCAAGCATACCTTAAAAAATTTAATGTGGCATAATTACTATTTCCAGCAGACGAAACAACTCGCATCAGAGACAGCATTTTTTTTATCTTGTTGTGTAACATGTTGTTGCCATACTTGCTTAAAATTCATATTTGTGTTCCCTCCAAAACATTTTATTCTGTCAAATCGCACAACCTTTATCGCTGCATCAGAAATGAGACAACTCTCAAAACAAGTAACCTTAACTATTAAAATGAGGTTACAAATTATAAATTAGATGATCGTAAGTTTTGAACTTAAAACATCAATTTCAGTAATAATGGCAACATACTTCCTTTCTCTCTTTCATTAACCGACTCTATTCGAGTTGTATTAAATGTTTGTCGGTATGGGATTTAGCGCAAAAATATCAGATTATTTGAAAGTAATTTGTTTTTAAAAATTATTTGTTATTATTATTTCTGCTTTAGAACAATGCTTTTAATGCTATCCATCAATAAATATGAGAGTAAGTTGTTAAATATACTATATAATCTATTAGGATCTTTAGGCGCCAATCCTGTATTTAAGAAAACGCGTTGTTCAATATACTGAAAATTCAAGTCCTTTACTGTCATTGTTTAATATTTCTTTTCAATTGCAGGTGATTTTATTATTTTAGAAAATTCATACTTGGAGAGTTTATAAATTAGTAAGCATTTGTTATTAATCTTTTTTTCTTTTTTTTTCTAAGAAAAAGAAATTTAATATTGAAAAATACAAAGTAGTTTCATCCAGTGATCTCAAATGTTTTGATTGAAATTTTAAAATCTGACTTATATAATTTCGTAATTTCTCGAAAGGAAATGTTTTGTTAAATTCCAGCATTTTCTCTTGATTTATAAGTTTAATAATTTTAAAATTTTATTTTCGTAAATTCAATTTTGAATCAATGTAAATGCATGTAATTTATTTTCATGAAAATAATTCGAGTGTACGAGTTGAATTTTAAAATTCTTCATTTGATGTCCTTATTGAATAATTTTTATTTGACCAATTTATTTTATTCAGTATAAATGTATGTATCATTTGTACTCTATAATATGCCTTAATGTGTATGTGCCTATATCTATTGAATTATTTATTTCATGTAGCTCATCTGAAAATGTTAATAATGTCACATTGAAAAAATGCAATGTAAAGTAATTAATATTTCTAAAATTTTCATTTAATCATAATATTATTGAAATCTTGTAACTTTAAATCTTCTTTTTTTAATTGTTATATTTATGATGAATTTAAATAAAGAAGTAAATATTATTTTTATGATTATCATATTATTTCGAAATACCTTTTGAGAAAAATTTTTTAAATGTATTTAGCATTCTGTTTTTTAACTCACAATTTTGTATTATATTTTTATATTATATATTTTAAAAGTAATTGGATGTTAAAGACTTCACATATAACTGTTATTTATTAAATCTTACATCGATTATTCTATGTAAAATCTGCTAGTATAAATTTAGCACTATTTTCAATTTCTCACCAATTGTTGAAAATACATCTTGAATATTATGATTAGTAAAATCTTTTTAGATTTTACTAATCATAATATTCAAGATGTATTTTCAACAATTGGTGAGAAATTGAAGCTTAGTAGTAATACTAAGAGTATTTTATTAGATAAGAATAATTTTACACAATCTATCAAGTTAATTATAAAATGCCATTCATTAATTATAAATCAAAAATGTGAATGAGGTTAATTTTATATTTTTATTTGTCGCCATTTTATTATTTAATGGTATCTAAATAATAAAATGGTGCATTTCTCTATATAAGAATTAATAATATGATATAATTGTATGTAATTATTAATAATAATGCAAAAGTAGAAAGTTAGTTTAATTAAAAGATAGGATTACTCATACCATTTATATTAGCTAAAAATTTCCTGATGTAATATTTCAGGATAATTTAAAAATGGGCCCATTTTTTGATAATTTATTTAATGTATGAATCTTAAACACCCTATGTATTTTAAAAGGTAGAAAACATAAAGTGGCCATAATGCAAAATTTTTAGCAAGATTAAAGTTTTTAATTTATTATCAGTGGGTTAAAAAGTTAAACTTAAATAAGATAGATAAGTAAAATTTTCTTCAATATTAAGAGAACTTATTGCTTAAAAGCTCTGTTATGAGTTCAAATTCATACTTATATAATAAATTGTGTATTTTTCAAAATGGTTATATATTCTTGATTATATAAAATAATTTGTTAATACATTGTATCTTAATTTCATTAAAATAAGCATTTAGCATTTTAGAACATATTCTACTCACCCACTGATTTAGGTAAAATAACAAAAATATTTTCTTAGTATATCTGTATACTTCATTGATTTAATTATTTTTAGAGAAATAAAACTAAAAAGAAATAATTTTCTCATCTAAAAATGCTGTTTTTACATGCAAATGCTCAAAACAAAAGTTTTAGATTTATAGATCAAACTGTTTGAAACAATTAGCTATGATATTTTCTTTATTTGATGTTAAAAAACTTGCATACATTGTATTCTTACAAATTAATGCCAATTTTCCTTTATAATTTTTTAACACCCAAATTTTAAGAAGGATTATTGTGGATTTTTTTCATTACTTAAAAACGTTATTTTTCTTATATCTAGAATTAATAAAATATAATTACCATTCACTATTTTCTAGCTTTCATGTGTAAAAATGACTAGTTAGCAACAAAAATGAAACCTAGTCTCTTGCTACCTTAATGCATTTATCTTCATACCCCTTATTATTCTGCTTTTATACTTGTCCTAAACAACTAATTTTGTTTTAAAAGGCTTAAAATAAGTTATTGCGTATCAAACCTATAAATATTTTTATATGTTTATTATTATACAAAATATATGTGGCGATACTTATTAGTTGCATGTTATCTGCATTCATTAATAAGTCCTGTTGCCTTCATATTTTATTTTAACAATAACAAATAAAATTTTTATGATTACATTCCATAAAAATAAGTTGCACACCATAATACACTGGTGCCAATACGGTCTTCATACAACCGCATCCAAAAAATAACTGGGCTAGATTCCTCATCCGATAGGGAAAATGCATTTCTCTTTTCCCTTTAGGAATTTACTGTGGCTGAGTTGCCACAATATATGTCATTACTAAATTTGCTTACAAACTTTTTCTTTTTATAATGAATAAATATGGTAACATTTTGAATGAAAAGAACCATGTTCATTTATACATCAGATTGTAATTTCGTAATCTAAAATCTGTGATAATCATTAATAACTTTTATTATATAACATGAATTCATAAAATTAGATATAAGATGCATTTCTTAATTGATGTGAAATATAAAATACTTATGTGTGTAATGAAGAATGGTAATTTAAATTAAAGCTTAAGTTAATTGAATATCTAAATAAAAAGCTTCATAAATTTTAGACATGTTGCAAACTATATATAAAATGTTTTGGTTAGTATGTGACATGATTTAATATTGTGCTTTATGAGCTTTTTAAGTGATCAAAGACATTAATGTACACAAATATTGATAATTATTAAACAGGTGTAGATCAACTGGGAATTTTGAAATCACTATTGAGAACTTAAATGCATATAAGTTATCTATTTTGTTGAAAAATCTGAAACAAATCCTATAGCCATTTAAAAATGTAATCAACAATATGATATCAATTTGTTCATATATAGTTTTGAAATGATTGTTCATGTTACCAAATAATATTTATTGCCACAAAATTTTAAAATGTTCTAGTTTGATTGTTTTATTCTATAATCTGCCCACCATATTCTCTGTGTTGGTAGGTTGGTCCTCCAATTAATCACATCTATTCTTTAGAAACTGCAGGTGTGTGTTTTTTCTTTATATGTCCACACCTATCTATGGGGATGCTTCAGCATTTTTTGAGTCACCTACTTTGCTACGTGAATGTAATCCATTATTTGAAAAATACCTTCTAAAGGCAATTACCATAGATTCCTTATTAATTCACCTATTATGCTATCCTCTATGGTGTAAATCTTTTAATATATACTCTATTTATTCTATATCTAGCATTTTCTCCATGATCTAAACTCATAACCTAGTAATAGTATTAAAATAAAATTGTTTAATGTTCGTGTAACTAATTATATAAACATAGATTATACGTAAAGTATTTATTTATGGAATTTTCTTACATCTTCGCCATAAAGGAAACACCTTCTGATATTCTTTACAAAAAAATTTCTTTCATGTATACTAAATTTATTCAGTAATAAATTAAATTTGCCCTTTATTTGACTGAAACTTGTTTTAAGCATTTCATAAAATTATAAAAAATATATATCTGCAAATCCAATTTAAAACAATTTATTTTTTTTTTTTTTTTTTTTTTTTTGCTATAGAAAACAATACAAAAAATGTTGATTGATTTTCCTGTATATAATCTGCAGATTATTTGTTAAAATGTCTCAAAATTTGTTGTATGTGCTATATGTGGTTTCAAATAATCTGATTAAGAACATGCTCTATCAAAAACAGGCAGAATATATATGTTATATCAGAAAGTTTACAATAAACTTTTTTTAAAAACTTTCCATTTATATTTTGTAAAATGCATAACATATAGAGCTGAAAGCTTTCACAACTCAACTGGCATATTTTAGCTATTACCAATTTTGTCCAATTACTTTTAAAAACAATTATTTTCCTTGAAAGGAGATTGCACTTTTCTATCTTCATTTCACATTTTATTGATCTAAGCTGTTTTATTCTGGAATTATTCAAGTCCATGTATCATCATGTTAGAACAAAAGTATCTAAATTGCACAGCTGATTTTAAATGAAAAGTTATATTGAAGGCAAATGAAAATGATAAGATATGTTCCAATGTGATGTGAAAAACTAAGCATATGAAAAAATCTATACAATGGGCAGTTTGAAAAATAATCCCTTTCTTTCATTTACTTATTATTGAAACAAATATATTTTTTAATTATGTTTATCCTTGTTTTAAAAGTTATCATTCTAGTTTTTAATAGAATCTTTACAAAATTATTGCTTTTAACGATCTATCAGGTGTTTCTCTTGGTTTATTGCACTTACAACCAGATTTTTTTCATTATAATTATTTTTTCTGTAGTTTATTTTATTTTTAATCATTCCATGTATTGTTATTTTGTGTAATACCACACTGTCAATATATGTTTTTGATTTTTTTTTACAAAAAATTTCTGCAGTTTATGCCATGTTTCTTTTACTTTCTAAATAACTTGAACATTAATTACTAGTGCAGATATAAACAGAAAAATATAGTAATATGATTTAATATTACTTGTTATATGTTAATGTATTGAAAAAGTATTATCTTTTTAAATATAAACTCATTTTATACACTCTACCTTATTAACAAACAATAGACAGAATATATATGTTATATTATACATATTCTATTATTTGTTGATAATTTGTATCATTTCTTTATTATAGATAGAAAGCTGAATTAGTGCTAATAGATTTTGTTATTAAGTAATACTATAAGAAGAGTGTGAAAAAATCCAGATTGCTTTATTTCTTAATCATGTGTTGAAATTTGATGGGAGGAAAAATAAAATGCCTTTAAATAAATCCATCTCTGGAAATTTTGGGGATTCTTCTATGAATTCTGAAGTTGTGTTTCGAGAATTTCTTAATGAAGAGGATTTTGTTAAAGCTTCTATTGAAACAATATCTGGTGTTCTTGCTGAGTTGTTAGATCAAACAGTAAATAATTTAGCCGCTGAAGATACAATATACAGTTCATCCACATCACGTAAAGGAAAACAAAAAACCTGTGAAATACCTAATGGTGATAGTAAAGACTTACCAGTTCGTCGGAGCTCTCGTATTCAAAGTAAAACTGTTAAAAAAGATGAAGTGGTTAAGAAAAAACGAAATCTTAAATCTGATGATGCAAATTTAATTGATGTTGTTTCAGTAGAAGAAGAAATAACAGCAACCAAAGATGTAAATGAAAAGGATCATGTGAATATAGATACAACAGTCAGTTCTACTATGCCATTGAAAACTGAAACTGAAAGTCCTGTGAAAAAACTTAAAGATATAATACCAAAACCATCTAGAACTCAAAAAAGATCTCAAAAGAAGGCGGATAAGAAAGACGAAATAAAGTTGAATGAAAAGCTTAAACCAGAAAGGAAAAAATCTTATTCTAGAAAAAGAAAGCAAGGAATTACTGATTCTGATAATGAAACTGATAATACTAACAATGATGATATTAAAACACCTAATAGCAATGGCTTTAAAACAATCATTAAAGAAAATACTGTCTCTTTATCCCAAATTACTCGATCATCTTTAAATAAAACTCCAAAATCTTCCCCCATAGAAACCAGATTGAGTGATAGTTCAAGGTCTATTTCAAAATCTGATGATGACAAAAATTGTGAAAACAGTGACACAAATTCTGAAAGTAGTAGTATTAAACCTGTTAAAGTTAAGTCCCGATGGTGGCGTTCCAGTGAATTAGAGGGTGTTCTGAACACTGAAATTTCCCCAACTTCCTCTTTAACTACAGAAAATACTCCGACTACTCAAAATTGTTTATCTAATTCATTAACTACTGAAGATGTTGTTTGTACCATTGAAGAAACTAATACTTTAGAACTTAAAATGGAAAGTGAAAATGAAATTGATGTATTATCAAATGATCCTGAATTAGAAAATATATCTCCAAATGAAAACACTGCTGCAACTTTGCCGGAACCAGAGGAGCGACCAGTGTATGAGCACATTGAAGAAAATATCTATAGGTTTGAAAGGTAATTTATGCTTTATTAATTTGGAAAAAAATAAGATAAATTTACATAATCTTTGAATTGGCAATTTCAGTGAAAATCCTTTTTTATTTATAAATTCTCTAATTTTGAATATGCTTATCCTTGGTTAATTTATTTCTCTGAATTATTAGTCTTGTGAAAATTTGGCTCTTTCAGTATGTTAATGCATATCATTTATATTTGGAATTCTAATAAATATTTCTAGAAAAAAATCAAAGAGTAAAAAGCAAGTAAGAAGAATGATATGTGACTGCACGCTTACAAAAGAAGAGCAAGAATGTGGAGTCCTTGGCTGTAAAGAAGAATGTTTAAATAAACTTCTTATGATTGAATGGTAAGCATTTTTTTTTTTTTTTTTTTTTTACATTTGTAAAGCATTTTATAGACATAGCAGTGTTGATTTTGTGGATTTATTTAATAATTATTCAGTATTAAATTTGATTTATAATTTTCATTTGTATGGAAGGAAAAATATTTCTTTTAATAGTGCATTCTTCTATATTTTTTATATATTTCTGATAATTTTCTTATTTAATTTATGATGTAAATTTAAAGCATTTATGCTTAGCATTAGTAACATTGTTACGTTAATAATAAGTCAATGCATACATATCTAAATTTATAATATTTTTTAAATATTTTAGTGGCTATCGATGTCCTATTGGAGAGGCTTGTTCAAATAAGAAGTTTCAAAAAGTAAGGCTAGTTTTCCTTTATTTATTTATTTATTTGTTTATTTGTTAGTGAGTAAATATATTCTTTATTTTTTATATAGAAAGAATACATAAAAGCTGAGATTTTTAAAGCTGAGAAAAAAGGTTGGGGATTGCGAGCGCTTGAGCCTGTATCAACGTAAATATTTTTTATTATCCATATCCAAAATTGCTTCGTACTGCTTTTTTACTATACATATCTTGTGATTGCAAAAAGAAAGAAGTTGTAAATTATACTAATGTAACAATCATTTTATCATGCAGTTTTAATTCAAAATGATATTTTTATATTAACAAAATCTTATTCATTTTTATATTCATATTTTTCCTATGTTCAATGAACTCATACTTTAATTAACCATTTAAAATTGTTAAAAGCTTATAATTCTGTAAAAGAAATATATAATATCTTAAAAGATATTTTTAAAGTATTAACATTGTTAAAGTTCAGTAAGTAAGAAATGCGCCATGAATTTTCAATTTGGTCAAATAATGTTATAATAAAAAAGTTAATTTCAGAGTTTGTACTACTCTTGGAAATTTGATTTGAGTCCTTGAGAATTGTGAATTATCCTGCAATTCTTATGTACCTTGGTGCTTATATATATATATATTTAAAAAATTTCAATGAAATGGTCAGAAAACCTAATTGAGTATTATCTCTTAAATTTACTACTAGTGAAATAATGATCAACCGGATAATGTTGTGCAATCATTAATTGATTTTTTTTTTCTGTTTGTTCCTCTATAATTTATATCATATAAATTTAAGAGGAACAAACAGAAAAAAATTGTATTCACTTAATATTGGTATTTAATCATAAAATCTTTAGTTAAAATATATTTTCTAAAAAATGTTGCATATACATAATTATTTTCATATTTGGTTAAGAACATTTTTTTAAAATATGATAAAAAAATTATTTAATATGAATGTAAAAATCCTCATGGAAATTTTTTATTTGGTTATTGGAAATCTGTACCAACCCTTTACAAAAATAATTCATCAAATAATAATATTATGCTTTTGAAAAAATTATATTTTTCTCAAAATTTTTATTTATGTTGATGATCTAATATTAACTTCTTTATTTTATGTTTTTAGCATTTTGCATTAGAAAGTCTTGTAATTTCACCATTGAGGTCATTTTTTAAAATTATGCAAAAGCATTACTTGTACTAGGATTTTACCAATATGACCTGTACTAAGGGCTTAAATTGGGATACAAGCTACTTCTTTTTATGCCCTAAAAGCAATATATTTACCATCTTATATTTGACTTTTATTTAAAAAATTCTTAAGGTATCCAAAATTTTAAACAATCATGTGTCACAACTTGGAAAATTATCCTAATCAACTTATACCTTGGCTCCAAAAGTGATGGGCAAAAGTTATAAAATATTTTTTCTTTACTGCAAACATATCATGAAGGCAGAAAAAAAAAGAATTTGAGTGTCTATTTTCTCAAATAAATATGCTGACTTGATGTTATAAAACCTATTTTGTTTTTGTAAAATCTTATGGTGAAAATTGTCGTTTTTGTTTTCCTGTTTATAAGTTTTTAATGAAATTTTTAGGTAAAGTTTTTTTACATCTTATAGTTACTTAAATTTATTGACAAAAATAAAATTATTTTGATTTCTCTTTTATAATTTAATACATTATAAAATTATTTTTTATTTTAGAGGTGATTTTTTGATGGAGTTTGTTGGTGAAGTTTTAAATCACAAAGAATATCGACAAAGAGTAAAACAATATGCCAGAGACAAAAATGTACATTGTTATTTTATGGCTTTGAAAACCGATGAAATTTTAGATGCCACTAGCAAAGGAAATTTTACTCGTTTCATAAATCACAGTTGTGATCCTAATTGTGAAACACAGAAGGTAAATTTTATTAATGTGTGTCTTTCAAAAATAATATATTGCGTATTATTTATGTTAGTTATAATATATTTTAAAACTTAAAGTATTCTAATTTATATTTATCTTATTACTTGAAAAATTTAATGATGTAATCTATACAATTCTGGAGAATACTCTTTTGGAATTATTTAACTCATTTCTCAATAATGTACTATTAATTACATTTTCTTTTTCGTGTTTTATTGGAAATTCAGTTAAAATTTACAAAGGCAATTCACTTGATATGAGCTCTCTGAGTTTTCACCGACTTCATTGCTAAAAATTTAATTTAAAGAATCATTTTAATAGTAGATTTTTGATCATCCATCATACAAGTAATTTAATTTCTCTTAGAAATATATCTCATATTTTTTAATGAATAAATAAAAAAATTATTTAATTGGAAAAGTGTAAGCAGGAATTTTTTGTTAACCAAATAAGATAAGATTTTAGGTATCTTACTCTAGAATCACGTTTTATGTAATGTGTTTTAAAATATGCAGTATTTTAATTTTTTAAAGATGCTGGCATTATACATTTATAAATGCACATCTGCAAAACATTAATAAATTTTGATGAGAAAATTTTTGGTTTTAATTGTGGCTTTTCAATATGGCTGACAATCACATTCTAATTTTCATCATTTTGAGCCAATCAAATCAGATAAATTTATTAAATGAACTGAAATCCTTCTTTACACATCTTTACACATGATATACACACCCTGTGAATTTGTTGCTTGTATAGACTGTTAACATTGCACTAAAAGATGTAAAAATGTAAATAAATGCAAACTTTGAAATTTTGCAAAAATATGTTTATTATGATATAATTCTAACATAGGTAATATTTCTAAATTTGCAACTGATCTAGCCTATTTTTTTCAGTGTTTAAATTGATCTCAGAAATGTATTTTGCAAATATGTGTTAGAGTAATTAAAATATATGTGTGGATAATTAATAGTTATATTTCAAATAAGTCATACTATGTATGTTCTATTAAATTAATTCTCACAAATTTGTAAAATCTTATTCTTTAATAAATTTTTTTAATTTAAAGTTTATTTAAATAAAGGTAATACCAAAAAAGGTATAAGTGTTTAAAATAATAATAAAAAAATACCCTACTTTGTAATATAAATTGTTATTTTAAAGTTTATATAACACATCTGATCATCTGAATTCTTTCTCGTCTGGTTGCTACTTTCATGCATATCTAAAACATTTTATATAAATATTTGAATTAATAATAAAAATTGATAGAAATAACAGTTCAGATTATCTATAAACTAGACATACACACCAAAAAGGTGGTTTCAAGGTAAGTTGTCTTCAGTTAATTACTTTGCCCAAATTAGAATTTTTGAAATTATTTTGTTAGACCTACAATTAAATTTTTCTATAATTTTAGTGGACTGTCAATGGTGAATTAAGAGTTGGTGTGTTTGCAAAACGATCTGTATCAGTTGGAGAAGAATTCACTTTGGATTATCAATTTCAAAGATACGGGTAAAACATTTTTAGCCTTTTATAGTATCTTTGTATTCATTTGTAATATACCTAGTAATTCTGCAGCAATTATAAATATGCATTGCATAGGTATGAAAAGTTAATAGAACATATTTATATATGTTCTATATTGAAAAAATTTTTGTACATCTCTTAACGTACAAGTTTTAACCATTGGCATTCCATTTTGTTTCCATACTTAAATAGATAAGTAATTCTTTATTTCCTCATTATCATTCATTTGTTCGTGGGTTCGAATCCCACCTTGGCATGGATGTTTGTAGTGGTTCAGAATCCAATTTAAACTGTAAGTCCTGGTCTTATTAGCCCTTATGTGCAAAAAATGAGCGTTTAGCGAAAACCGACCAAACCATTATCTTCCATCTGAAACTGTTTTACTTAATATTGCAAATATGTATAAAAAAAATTTATTTAAAAAAAAAACTATATATATATATATAGTACATAAATCAATTAACTAATTATCAAGAGGAAATTGGGATTGCTTAGTTGTTCAAATTTAAAACTATTGTTGGTCTAATCCTAGATCCTTTTATTACTGAGTAGGTGAGTATCTTTAAATACTGTTAATGTAGAGAATTCTTTTTTTCATTTTAACTTTTTCATTAAAAGTTTGTCCTCTTCAAAGCTTTAAATTTGAAATATATTTGATATTAAAGCTACCTATTATTATATATTAGTTGAAATGTTTTTGTATTTTATTGTTAAAATTACAAAGCACATTTTAAGTTATAAATATTTTTAACATAATTTCTTAGTTTGATTTATTGCATATTATATTTTAAAATAATTTTATCCTCTTTAAATTTTTTATCATGCTGAAGCACAGTTCATTTTTTAAGCTGTTATAATATTTTCCTTGCTATGATCAACTAAGGTTTGTAATTTTTATAATTTGCAAATCTTTTGTCTCCTAATCTCTGAGAAAATATTTTTGGCGCCATTGGTAAATATAAATTTAATCATTATTTAATACAATATACTATAGTTTTTATTATAATGTATTGTGTTTTCTATTACTAGAATAATGCGTTTATATATATATATATATATATATATATATATATATATATATATATATATATATATATATAGTAAGATGAATATAAATATGTGTAAGTTATTTGCCAATTGTATATGGTTAAACATTTTATTACTTATTATCTTTTAACACAATATTTGTTCTGTTTTTTTATATTTTTTTATTATTATTATTAAATTTAATATTTTTTATGTGAAATTTAAAGCAATGACTATTTTGTATACTAATATTTGGTTTGATATATATATATAACACAAACCCTTTTTCTCTACCCCAAAGTCGTGAAGCTCAAAAATGCTATTGTGGATCTTATAATTGTTCAGGTTATATTGGTGGGAACAGGCAAATTTCAATTGATGCATACAGTTCTAAATCTACCAGCAGTAAAAGGAAAAAGAATTCTGAAGAAAAAAAGAGAGATTGGGAAGATATGACTGTAAGTATTACAATTAAATTGTTTTCTTTTTTATCCATACATTTAAAATTAAATATGTATTTACTAATTGTGTTTCATTTCTTTTCCTTTCTAAATATAGTTGGAAGAAGAGATTGAAAAACTGAATACTCCTAAAGGCTTGAGAAATAGAGAAGATACATTGAAATTTGCCCGATTAATGGTTCGTGCAGATGAAAATGCTGTTCGACACCAGTTGCTTGATTTAATTTTAGTAAGTTCTTTTAATATTTCTTACTAGAATCATAATTTTGAATACATTTTATTTAAATTTTTATGCATCTCATCACTTGTCTCACAAAGTTCAATTGCTGAGACTACTTTTTGAAGTGGAAACACACACATAAATTTTTAGTGAATTTATCAAGAATAAAGTTATGATATTTATTAACATGCCTTATACTAAGTAATATTTGAAAATTATTTATTGAATAGTTCAGTAATGATAATTAAAGTTTTAAGACTAACATTTTATTGATAAATATGCTTTAAACAATAACTTTTAAAAATTGCTTAATATCATTTTAGTTCAATGATAAATTTGGTTTTAATTATTAAATCTTATATTTAAAAACAATTATACTACTGTAATTGCTCGTGTATTGTTATTACATAATCCAATTTTTAATATTTTAGAAAACTGAAGAGCAGGCTTGTTTGCGGTTATTTTTGGATTATCATGGTTTGCCTCTCTTATGGAGTTGGATGACAGATATTGTAGACCTTAGCTTAAAATCAAAGGTAAGAAAAGAAATTTCATCTCTTTTCTAAATATTACATTAAAATTAGCTTCATCGTTTGTTCCTTTTATTAACTCCTTCAATTTTTAAACAAGAATTTAAAGAAAAATCTTAATGTGACTATTGCATGATTTATTTATTACTAATTTGTCCTGCAGAAAACTATTTTTATTCAGAAACAATTGATTCAGTGCTAAAAAGAGAAAGAAAGAAATGTTTTATTATTCCTCCCTTTATACCCAGTCTCATACATACCCACAATTATTGTTTTCTTTCTAAAGTTGTAATAGCAACATATCAGAATGAAAGGGCATCTTATCAGTGATGTGTGCTTTACTAGGAGCTTTCATCAGATTATCATGTGATAATGGTGGTTTGCAGTGAATTAGATGTGCATGGCTGCTAATTCACTCTATTTAGCTGTACGATTTGTTGCTTAGTTTGAATTGTATGGTCTTACAGGCATTGAAATAGTGTAGATATAAAGTATTATCTGAATGAGAACAAAAGCTTTGTAATTTTTACTACATGATTTGTCAAGAATCATATTGCATGCATTAGATAGAGGAGAAGAGCTCTAAAAATGATTTTTATTAAATTTATTTTTATTTTAATAGTTTAATGAGGGTAATTAAAACTAACATAATTTCATTGGATGTCATCATTGTTTTTAAATTTATTTTTATCTTCTTTTAATTTAGTTTTGCTCATCTATGAAGGCCATTGAGCAGTCATGTATACTCACAAATAAATGTATACATTTTTTGAGATCATTTAAAATGCATCTTTAACAAATATATTGTTTTAAAAAATTTGGTAATAATCGAGTATATTGGAAAAACAATCTGTGTGCATCAGTGATTTTTTAATTACTGAAGTTTTGTTTTATTAAAAATTTCACATTGTTGAAAATTGCTAAATAATAGTTAAACTGTGTTTATCAAATTGAATATATTTATGAGAAAAATTGGTTAATGTCATGATTGTAATTGAAATACATTTAATGATATTTTACTGTAAATTCTTGTTTTTATAAACCTCCAACTTATAAACACTCACATTTTTTTGATCTTGTGGCTTGTACCTACTATAGTGCCATAAACATGAGGATTTTTTTTTTTTTTTTTTTTTTTTTTTTTGTGTGTGTGTGTGTGTGTGTGTGTGAGTTTTGTTTCAGGCAAATTTTTTTTTCCTTCCAATTTTTTTATTTTTATTTGATAATTTTTCACCTTTTTATTTGATTTCATATTAATATAATGCCAAAAACTTAAAAAATCTTTGAACAACAAAGCATGCTGCCATTCCAGCTGTAGTAGGAACAGAAATTTGATAAGAAAAAACTGTAGTGCTAGATTCTACTTCTGTTTTCCCTTTTCAAAGAACATAGAAGAGGAAAAGTTGTTCTGTAGCTAGTTTTGTTTCACTTGAACAACTCGATTTATGTTAAGTTTATTGAGAGGGAGACTAAGTTGTTGTTTTGTTGAAGATTTATCACAGTTGTATAATATCACAATTAAAGAAACAAACATGTTTATCAATTGAAGTTGAAAGAAATAGACAAAAAAAATGAAATATGGCAAAATTACGGAATTCAAAGTCAAGTTGCCGTTATTGTGCCCATGGATAAGATTATAATTAATAGCTTCAAGAGCAAATCTCATAGGGTCTTTTGTAAAGAGTGATTATGAGTTAGAGCTTCAGCAGTCTTTTAAAATTGAACTTCTAAAATCAATGCATTTGCTGATTAATGCTTACAATATTGTTTAAATAAAGATAATAGCAAGAGTATTTCATCATAGCTTTTATTAAAGAAGCCATCATAACACAAAGAGTTAACCAAGGTAATTTACATAATGACTTGAGCGAAAAATGAATCACGCGTGTATAAATTCCCACGGAGATTTAGTTTGTTGCCTGAAATTTCTTTAGTGGATTTTTTTAATGTAGATTCACATGTGATATGTACAGATGAAATATTGGATGATGAAATTAAAATGAGAGTTAAAAAGTTGCATTCAGATATCGAACAGGAGGAAAATGGTGTTGTGCAAAACAGTCTACAAAATAATCAGCTGAATGGCTTAAAAAAATTAAAGTACATTTTTGGGGGAAAAAAGTAAGAAAATGCTTTTATACATTGAAAAAAAAAAGGGGGAAATATGGTTGTAACAGAAAATGTTAAATTTTCATCTATTTAAACTAAAACTCTATTTTATGAACTGTTTTACCAGTCCCGACAAGTGCATAAAAGCTAGCGTTCTCTTATAATAATGATAATGGGAAATCTTAGGTTTCACAATAGTTATTGAATTCTTAATTAGAAGTATTTTATAAATAAAAGCTATTTATGTTTTAAAAATTTATAAAAGTATTATTTTCTAAGACTTTTTTTTTAATGCAGAAATCAATTCATGATTGAGAAAAGTATGAATATTTAAATTGATGTGTAATAAGTCATAAAATTGATACCACATATATTTGTATGCTTAAGTATAGAACTTAATGTTATAGCTCTATTTAAGGCAAATTTTAAAGAATGCTAATCAGAAGAGTTGAAAAAATACTGCTTGACTAATAGAGTTTGATCTGGCAGACCAGCGAAGGTAGGATGACAAAGCCTGTATGTTTTAACATCTTCTGTTATCAAATGATTGTTTGCCAATAATTTATAGTGGCATGTTAACTTGTGTGTGACATTTAAAATTGCTGCAGAATGTTATATCCAATTTTTCTAGTTGTTTAATATTAGGAATCCATGGTTACAATATGAAGGCATGCTTGCTTACAAGACATCTGTAATGAAACAGTTCCTTGTCTTGGAATTCTAGAACTAACTAATTTGGTATAGCATTGTCAAGAATTGGCCTCCATTCTCTATTCAACATTTTTGGGGGGGATATTTGAAATTGTTGGTATAGGCTAGCCATCCATAAACATTATAGGACCTTGAAGAACATTTTCTTACCAAAATGCCACACTGCTAAAACATGCGCTAAAAGAAATTATTGTGTTTAAATGTGTATTGCAGCTGATAGCGAGAAATTTCGATCATTTAAAATAAAAATAAAAAAAAAAAGAAAGATATATCTAGTTGTTTCTTTTTCTGATTGTTTTCTCACATTTTAGTGTAAAATATCTTAAACATACTCATTGTAATCATTCTATTCTTGGAATTAACATACACAACATGTCTTTTAATGCTAAATTGATAATACTCTGCAACTTTGTTGTTAGGTAAGTCTTAGTTTTTCATTGGGTAACACTTAAGGTGATTTTATTCATTGCTTATGACTATTTTAAAATTAATAAAGTAGCAAAAGATTTAAGTGGGCATATTGTACATTACATTTATAACAAAATTTGTAAAAAAAATAAATATGTTCTGTTGCATATTTTGTACTATTCACTAGTTTAAACCTTCGTGTATATGTAATTTTGAAATAAATCAGAATTTGTTTTTTATAATAATAAAAATATAAAATTAGAGAATTTAGGAATAAAAAATATGATTTCAATTGTAAAGTAGTAAATAAAGTATTATTCTATCATTGGGTAATTATATAAATGTATTTCTAAATTTTTTGTATGTATACATTTCTTTCCTGCAATATAATTTTATTATTTAAATTTTATTTACATTTTAGGGATTATTAATGTTTCACTCTTTCTTTCTCACAGTTTTAAAATAATAAAATTAAATACTTAAAATTTAAGAACATCTGCTCAGAGGAGATTCAATTTAATAGGTTAATACATATATGTCTATCATTAATTTCATTCCTTATTTTTGATTGGTACCAAGTTACTTCCTTTAAAATGTTTTTCCTATTTTGATTAAAATTTAAATAACCATATGCTTATCAACATAAAAAAGATTCAAGAATACCATATATACTGTACCTGTTATCAGTTTATTCAAATCTAATATAAATTATTTAATCCATTCTTGTGGTAGTAATTAAATTTAAGATTTATTCCATTACTAATTAAAATATTTGGAGACTTTTAATTTCTACCATTTTTTTTGTTACCAATCATTTGTCTTTACTTAAAATTATAATTTTGATACATGGAAAATATTTAAATTTTTATTTTTTAGATGTTTCTCTGTTTTATCTTTCTAATATATTAATCAATAATTACAATTCCTTAATCATAAATTAACAAATCTCTGTATTAGCTAAGTATTTTCACTATTCCCTTTCACTTTCATACTTTTTCTTCAGATGTTTGAATAGCATTGAATTAATTTCAACAAGTTTAATATATAATATGTGCAATAAAATATTTTGTTTTATATAAATAACTTAAATACCACTTTCATATGTGTTGTAGTTATTATTTTTATTGCATTATAGTATCATAATAAAAAATTTTATTCCAATAAAAGGTTTTTTGTAAAAATTTGAGAAAGATTTTACAAAATATTTTTTTAATATATTTTCAAAATTACTTTAATCACATACTTTTGTGTAAAATAATAATCAGATCTAGTAAGATTATTTTTCCCCCATAGATTTTGCAAGTTCTACAGTTGCTTCCTATACCAAATAAAACTATGCTTCTTGATAGTAAAGTGATGAGTATTGTGGAAAAATGGGTACAAGAATGTGATGTAGTTAAAAAAGAATGTGATAGTGTAAAAGATGCTTTGGCAGATCTATCTTCAGAATCAAATTTAGAGTTTTTGACTAAAAAATTGAAATTTCCAGATTTTTCTGATAGTGAAACTGACAGTAGTGGTTCTCAACATGCAATTGAAAACTTGGATAAAAGTTCTGCTATTGAAGGAAATGATTGTAAAACTGAATTTTCTCCTTCTGATATACCATTATCTGATACTACTTCAGAAAATAAAGCAGACAATCAGTGTTCTAAACCAGATACTTCCGTGGAAGTTACAGACTCATT
Organism: Latrodectus elegans; assembly: GCA_030067965.1. Classification (NCBI taxonomy): domain Eukaryota; kingdom Metazoa; phylum Arthropoda; class Arachnida; order Araneae; family Theridiidae; genus Latrodectus; species Latrodectus elegans. The sequence goes on from CM057810.1 coordinate 76,328,691, forward strand.
GAAAAAGGACATTTCAACCGTGGGGTCAGAACTTTTATGTACTTGGAAGAATTTAAAAGTGAGTTTACAACAACTCAATTTTTTAAAGCAATTTTATACTATGTCAATAAAAATATGTATGTTTTTATAAATCCTCATGGAAAAGTATACTTTTAGTGTAAATACTTGTATATTTCTGATGATTTATATAGCTGAACTCTTTTATTTTAAATGTCTATATTCTTTAATATTGTTTATTAATATTTGATCTGAAAGAAAATTTACTTTTCTTGTTCATCTCAATGAATTTTATGAGTTTATGTTAATTTTCCAACTCTTAGATATTCTCCTGGAATTTAAAAAATCTTATGATTTTATATGATAAGCTCATGTTTTTTAAATAAAGTATTTAAATTGTTGTACTTGAAAACATTATTTTTAAATTTAAAAAAAAATTAACTGGTTAAGTTATGTTTAATGCTATTTTTGATTTGAAAATTGTTTATAGAAACTAATCTTTTTTACTTGGATTCTAATCTTATATCTCATATTTGTATATTTTTAATATTAATAAAAAAATTGAACATTTATCAATTTTAATTTTTATGAAATTCAGTATTATCAGTATTTTAATACTATATACAGTTAGTCAAACAACTTGAATAAGTCTCAACACATTGTACATGACAATTTATCAGTTTTTGAAATTTGGAAGCATTTTTTATTTCCATGTTCTTTTCCTATCTTGAATTTTACAATAACTATTACATTGTCAGAACTCATTTTAATGTACTTTTAAAACCAGATATATTTAAAATCCAGGGTGTAAATGTTTTTATATTTTTAAATTATTTTGCAGAAAGTAATTTTTGTACGGCTAGAATCAGTTAAGATTAACCAATTTTTACTAACTTAGGTTAAATTTTCTAGATTCTAGTTAAATTACTTGGAGTAACATTATAAATACCATAATACCAGTTCCTGATTTAGTGTGTTAGCTCTTTTGTTGTCAGTTCAACAGTTTGTTACTTTGATTATCTTATACTTACATGTTTATAATGGCTTTGGATCTATTTTAAAGGTAGATGTCTTTATGTGCTGAAAGGGCACCTTAATGGTTAGTCAGGTCTTATTGAATAGTTACATTATGGCTCAATTCCCACTTTTGTTATTGTGATGATCTTTGTAATTTTTTAGAAATATAATTTAAAACAGTTTGCAGTTAAATTAGCATTAATGTGTAGTGTGTGGCCATAGTTGCCATTTTGGTACATGAAATATAGGATGAACATAAGTTTACTGAAGTTGTTACATATATTTATAAAATCAGCAATAAAATAATGTATCAAGCCTAAGTTGATTTCACAGTTAATCTAAAATTTGCAGTAAAATAGTTCTTATTGACTTACAAAAGTTATTGAAACATTTCAGATTAGTTATTGAATGTGAAAGATTATGTTTGAAACTGAACATTGTTTACATTATTTATGTAATCTTTAAATGCTTCTCTTTCTATTTTAATTAACTAGGCTTTTATTAGCTTGTTGTAATGTAAACTTTGTGGTTATTGCATCATGAAATTTTTGAGAACCCAATGATTTATTTATGTACAATATTTTTAATTCATTATATATAACAGTTAAAGAAAATAATTTCTAACTTTGACTGCATAAGTAAGCTTCATTTTTATTATTAGTTGAGTACTTTTCACAGTGGCAGTTTTTAATATCATTCCTGTTGTATATTATTGCTGGTAAAGCTGAAGCATGGAAAAATTCAAAACACTAGTTTTACATAGCAACTAAAATTATCTAGTGTGGTAGTATTTTGTCTAACTTGTCATATTGTTTGCCATGTTAATGATAACTTTTAGTGTCCATTGATTTTATCATATATTGGTAAAACCAGCTTTAATAAGAAATCAGAGGTGGAATCAAGACTTAAAAATTTATCTGTAATTTATTGATAGAAAATGTAGAATGGCTGCATATAATTAAAGGATTAATCAGAAGTTAAAGTGCATTAAAGGTTTTTGTGAGAAAAAGACTTTTATTGGTCACTCTTACAAATAAATTTCAATTTTTTGCAATGCCTTATATTCAGAAATTTTCCTGCCGAATTTTTTTATATAATACCTCCAAGACTACAGTTTGTATTATTTTAATTTACCTGAAATAAAAATATTTTCAGCTATTTAACACATGAGTTTACTTATGATCAGATTTTCTGAACTTATTCCTGTTAAAGAATATTAATTTGCATACACGTTGAGAAAGATTTATTACTGTGTTTATAAAAGGTTTTAAAGCTTTATTCTTTAATTGTAAAATATAGCATGTATATGACACAGATATTTGGTTATGCAACTAGATTTTATTTAATTTTACTGAAAAGACTTTGACTCTCCTTAATCTATGCTTTATTTGAATTAACATTCAGTTTTGTTTTTTTTTTAATTAAAGGAAATAAAATATATATATATGTTTTAATTACATCAAAAAATGTGATAAATTATCTTCTTTCACACTTGTATTATATATGTTATTTAAATCCAAAATTCCTGTTATATCTTAAAATAATCCTATTTAAAATTATTTTGCTTGAAGCATTTTCACTCCTTTCAATTATAAAAAAGTTCATGTATCTCTTTAGCATGATTTCTCAAAACAGTTTTTAGCTCCTACAGTTTTTTGTTACTATATAAGGTGATAAAATAGAATAACATATCGGTATTGACATGAATACAATCATCAATATTAACATGAAGTCATCCCTTTTGAGATAGCATTCAGCAATTCATGTGTTTGAATTATCTCAGGTTGTCTGAATTCTCTCATTTTAGTTTCCTGAATAAAATATATTACTTTGCTCTTTATTCTATAAGATTTTTTCATCAACGTCTATTTCACTCTCCATGTTGAAAATTGTTTTTAATGATCTTTGAAGAAGCTTTGTCAGTGTGTTTCACAGAAACATCAGTACTTATGGAAATGTGTATTAATAATTGTGAAATATTATTTAAATGATTATGTACCTTCTGATTTCTTTTGCAGTTATACCTTGATCGCATAACTTCACACTTAAATAAAAACTTAAAAAGCCTTTGCTTTTCATTTAAAACTTCATGATGCGCTCTGTAATTACTTTTTTTTTTTCTTTATTCTCTAAAATGCAATGTAAGCTTATTTTGAGAATTAAAATACAGACATTTCATATATAATTTGCTTTAAGTTGCATTTTTTTTACCTAAAATAACTTTAAAGTTAGCATATATTTAAAAAAAAAAAAATTGCAGTGGCTCCTATGAATTTGTAAAATTGAGTGTCTGGTAAAAAAAATAAAAGGTCACAGATCTTGAAAGTTAATTTATAATGAATTTTAAATAACACAATTACAAAAAATACAAATAAATACTATGTCTAAAACATGGAATCAATATAAAAAAATAAAACAAAATTTATTTCAGGCATTGAATCCATATCCTACAAAATTCCACTTCTCTTGCTGTATGTTTTCAATGTTGGCTGATATGGGAACTGTTGCTATATTTGTTACAGTTGGATTCAAAATGTCACAAAGTAGAAAAAAAAGTTTTAAATCTTAAAGTTAATGTTTTCTTTAACTCCTCTCTTCATAATAAATTACTATTAGAAAAATATAGTGTGCACTTTACAAAATATACATACAAAATAAAAATAATACTTTGAAAATCAGATGGTTATCTTTTTATTCTGTTTCAAAACTACACTTTTTCAAAGCACATTTTTCTTATTTTCATTGTTTTCGAAACTTAAGTTGTTGCTTTAACAATCTTTGCTACCTTCAGTTACAGTTATTACAAGTTTCTTTAATTAAGCCATCCTTTCACTAGTACACTTTACTCACTTTCCATTTTATAACTCCATGATCGCTCTTTGCAAAATTACTTTATATTATTTACATTTTAACCCACTGGATTTACTTTGGTGTATGGGGCTGTAAAATAGGTGTTAGTTCAGGCGAGAGAAAATCAGCAACTAATTGCTTTTTTAAAAAATCCAGAATTTCAATATTATCCATAATTTGAAGGTTATGATATTTTCAGACAATATTATTCAATATTGTCTGAAAATATGAATCTAAATTTCTCAATCATGTGATTGAAAGGGGAAAAAATGCTGATAAAAAAATCACAAAAAGAAAGTATTTGAGAATGGGTATTAAAATTTTCCTTGGATCTTAGAAATTATGTTAGGAATCAGCTACTGGTTTTTAAATTAGAGATTCATAAAATCTACTGTAGTAAATTTTTTAACTTCGAAATCTCATCTTTTTCAAATATTTTTGCAATAACTAAATATTTCAAACAAAAAAAAGTGATTTTATGTTTTGTTTTCAAGGAAGTTTACACCAAATGAAATTTTTTAATCTTTATTTACAAGCAATTTTATTTGCAATTAATGTGACACCCTATCATATTCAAGTACATTTAAAATATAACATGATTTTCCAAATTTATAAATAAAGTTTAAAATATACATACTAATTGTATATCAGATTACTCTTAAGTTTTTGTACACGTAGCTGTCATTTAAGTCATCTCTTTCTTTAATTGCACTACAAGCTACTATAAAAAGATTTGCTTATGTGTAATTCATTCATCTAGAGCAAGGCCTTAATTTTTTTCTGGTATCCTTTACACCTGCATTGGGTACATGCTGTCACATCTAAACTTATGTCAATATAATTTTTTGTCAAATATTGGAAATATTTTGTTTCTTATTTAAAAATTAGATATTAATTGTTGAAATTGAGCATTTTTCTATTCATAGTGAAAATATTTATGCTTTTGTCAATTGTTTTTGTGAATGGCTGGCCTAGTTTGTGAAAGTTTGGGGTACTTATTTGTTAGCATCACTGCAACCAATTTTGCTGCAAAATTTAAGTAAAATAAGCTCATAACTTACAATTTAAAAAAAAAATCCAATTGTAAGGAATTTTTATTGAAATTCTTTGTTAAAAAGCTGTGATGCTAACTTGGTAAATGCCAATTTTGGTTTATTCTAATGTAATGAAAAATTTTAAAAAATTGATTATTTTATTATTAAACAATTTTATATTTTTATAGAAGATAGCAATTGATTCATGGCCACCCATTTATATTTTGCTTAATTTTGACTTCCTTTATGAAATTAAAAGATTTGTTGAACCTTATTAAGTGGTAAAGAAATTTAAGTATAAGAGTAATTCTTAACAGCTGGAATCCAAAAAAGAGTTGAGTTGATCTTGGTAGCCATTAATCTGGCTTAGCTCAAAATTTTACAGAATTAACAATTACTTTGATTAGAAATCAAAACTAAGCTTTGAAAAAATTGCATAATTGTTTTAATTATTTGTTACTAAAATGTAATCTTTTTAATCTCAGTTTGAACATAGAATTTGAGTTTTTAAAAGGGCATACTATTTATCAAAAATTATACATATATCTTGATTCCTTTACTTAAAAATTTAAAATAAAACTTTAATGTATTAATTATGTGATACTGAATGTGCAAAATTACATAAATATGAAAATTATTGAATTTACAAAATAGCAGTTATGAATGACAAATTATCTAAGCAATATTATCTTTAATATTTAGGATAAAAAAATTAGAATTATCTATAATCATAATACTATATTTTTGCACCATACAACTTATTAAATCTGATCTAAATGTAATGGCCTTTTTTTCACAACAAATATTAACATATGCTAATTTTAAATATTAAGCATATTTGCTATAATTCTTCTGAAAGCATATGATGCAAAATATAAACTATATTTTTTTAAATTTGTAAATTAAACATTTTTTTAAAAAAAAATATTCTGTGTATCACTATTATTATCCATAACCTTTTCTATAAATTTTTCAATATTTTTTAAGTTTCATTATTTATAAAATAAAATAAAGTCCACTTTATTTATTCTAGTAATTATTTTTAAAATAAAAATCTCTTTGTCTGATTGAACTATTAATATTT